>JARHVA010005443.1:0-587500 GCA_037957365.1 Torreya grandis | reverse complement strand
CATAGTAAGTTCTCATAAATCTAAACTTATACCATTGCTCCTCAAGATAGACTAAATATACTCTTGTAGGAGGCTTGCAGTCAATGAGATCTTGGGTAAGACTAGCCATATAATCAATATTTTTACTATAGTTTAGAGATTATTTCTTATTTCAACCTATTCTCTTCTTTCAATTTCTTTTTTTCTGTTGATAATGACTTCAGAATTTCAAATTGATTATCCATCCAATTCATCAATTTAGAAGATATTGTAAATGAGGAATGATACCTAACATCTTGGGCAGTTGTAGGTTCTCACTATTAATTTACAATAAGTGCATGGTTGTAGGATGGTTTTCAACAAAGGGTTGTAGCTAAAAAGTTGATACAATAAGTGCATCTAGTCCTCATCTAGATGATGGTGATAAAATAGTTGATGAGATAGCTTATAGGAGCATTATTGGAAGCTTGATGTTCTTAACTCACACAAGATCTGATATTAATTATTTACGTTCACTTCTTTTAAGGTACATGATAGAGCCATATAAAATACATATGAAGGCAACCAAGAGAATTTTGAGGTATGTGGGAGGCACTCTAGCTTTTGGTATTCATTACTAAACTTCTAAAAGGTTCAATCTTGTTGGTTTTAGTGATTCTAATTGGGGAGGTAGTTTGGATGACCGGAAGTCTACATTTGGTAATTATTTTTCTTTTGGTTTAGGTTTGATTACTTGGAGTTCAAAAAAGAAAAGTATAGTTTCCCTTTCTTCTACAGAAGTAGATTATGTTGCAGTCACTGCAACAAGTACACAATCATTATGGATTAGAATTTTTTTTGAATAAATCAGAGAGATACAAATTCAGCCCATAGTGATTTTTTGTGATAACATTAGTTTCATCAAATTGGCCAAGAATCTATTCCATCATAGTGGGATAAAACATTTTCATTTAAATCATCATTTTATCTAAGATTTAAAGGATCAGTTTTTGACACTCAGAGATCAGATTGTGAGCTCTCTTAGCATCAAGGGGGAGTATGTTTAAAAGTGATGTTGAAGATAACTTATAGTTCCATCATGGCTTCAAGACCATATATTGGATTTTGGGGGTTTGACCAATCCATATTTAGTGTGAATAATTGCCTATAAGTTGACTATGTTTGTTGGAGGCTATAGACAGTTTGAGTGACCACTTTGCAGAAGTGAGTTGGAAGAGTTATGAGCATAATTTAAGAATAAAATGAGTATGGAGATGTTTTATAAGTCTTAAAGGCTTATAAGAAGGCATTGTATTTAATAATATGCCCTTGATCAGATATGGAGAGTCAAAATGGTTTGACTATATTTTAACTGTATATGACAACTCTGAGTGGTCATTTTGAGAGAGTTGTTTTGAGTGCTTAGACCATGTTTTGAAGTAACTAAATCACATGATATTAATTATATAGGTCCTTAAGTTTCACCCATGTGATCTAAGCATATGTCTATGTGAAATATTTGAGTAGTTGCTTCATAAATTTGAGATTGTGTTTTATGTATATGAAGGCCTAAAGAACAAGGAGACCTAATTGATATGTTCAAGTGTTGAGTTGGTGTTACAAGTGGCATGAACCCATGAGAGAGTGATAAAGTGTCTATTGGAGATAGGTTTGATATGTTATAAGTATTGATGGAAGCTAAAGGTGGTCCAAGAGGTTGCAAGAGTAATGTATGGATGTGAAGACCTAGTTGTTTTGGGTCTCATTAAGGCCTAATGGAGGATT
This sequence comes from Torreya grandis, assembly GCA_037957365.1. Classification (NCBI taxonomy): domain Eukaryota; kingdom Viridiplantae; phylum Streptophyta; class Pinopsida; order Cupressales; family Taxaceae; genus Torreya; species Torreya grandis. The sequence continues at coordinate 585,757 of JARHVA010005443.1, read as the reverse complement.
TGAGTCTTAATGACTATGGTAGACCTATGGAGTGGATTTTTTATTACATTTAACATGTATGAATACCTATTTAAAAGGTAAAATAAGTATGGTAAGAATTTTTGACTGAATAAGATGGGTTAGATGAGTGTATAGTATAAATACTAGGCATAATTAGCCTATTTTGAGGAGTATTGAGAGAGTGTGATGCTAAATGAAAGAGAAGGTGCATGTCATTTAGTAGAATCAAACATAAAATAGGATAAATCATGTTTATCTAATCAAGTTGATGCAAGAGAACACACAGGGCATTGGACCTAATGAATCTAGAAGAGGTAGATTGAGCGAGTAAGCCCTTGAGGCTATTTGAGAAAGATTGAAGGGTGAAAAAGAGTGAAAGAAAGAGAAGTCCATAATTAGGTGTAGAGGACATTAGATCAGATGTGGTGATTAGATGAAGGTATCTGAGTGGGTGCTTAGTTTACTAGGGGGTTGGTTCCTCCTTGTGGAAGGGGTGTCTTACTAAATTAAGGGATGGGCATTCCTTGATTAGTTGGTGATGGTTTAAATGTTTGATGTTGTTATTTTATAATTGTAATCCATCTTGAAATATTTAGTGGGTTTTATCACCATGAAGGTTTCCCATGCATATCATGTGTTATGTGTTTGATCTTGCTATGTTCATTACAATAATTAATTTGTATGCATAATGATTGTATGTGTTAAATGTTTAATAATTGGGAATTGAATTGGATTAACTTACATCACTAATTTAACCCCAGTGATTATAACTCTAACATGATGTAGCATGATTCATTACAATTATCTCACTTAGATTATTTTGTATGATCTTTGATTATATTCTCGTGGTGTAATCTATTTATAGTATATGTGTTTAATATAAAAAATCTCATATTCCTAGGTAGATCATAGTGGGGATGTTACAATAAAGGTGAGCTCGACATAATTTGAAGAGAGTAAGATCAATCACATGAGGAGATTGAAGGAATTTTTATGCACATTAATAAGTAAGATCCTTTAGAAAACCATAGCTATAGGTCCTTCTCATTTTTATCTGAATCAATTATTGATCGAGATATAGGTGTATAGGAAACATGCCACATGCTATAAAAACTACCTTTAATATTTTATATTCAAACATTGGTTACCTTGTCTATTTTTAGTCAAACATGCTTCATCTATGATATTCTATACAAAATTTATGAATTCTAGCTGGTGTTTTATGCATCCTTGGTGACAAAAATTTGTTTTTAATGTCATAACTATATACAATGTGTGCCATAACATATTACCAAAATAAGTACATGCATACGTTGGAATGTCATTTTTAGATGGAAGTTATCCTAAGTTCCCAATAAGTATCATTAAATAACCACTAAATTTTTTGTTGTTATGGTTTGGAAAGGCTTCATGCAACCAACTATTTATATTTCCAAGCATCTTTGGGCCTATGAGGGTCATTTCATCTATGGTCACATGTTCCATGTATCTCATTTCCTCTTGAAATTTTTTTAATGCATTCCCATAAAGGGGTTGAATTTTTTAGATAGGAATGTAGAGGGATAAATATATCAATGATGCATAGATGTTAAATGCTACAACACTAGTTGGAGCTAGTAGAAGTAAGGGAGATTTACCTATAGCTAAAAGTGAATCCAAGTAACATTTGATGTTTCTTATAAGGAAACAGTTACTTGTATCTATGGTTTCCTATACGATCATGTTACAATCATCTAAAAAATACTTTTGAGTGCTAATAGTGTTACTTGAGACCACCCATCCCTAACTTAGCCTAAACTTATCTTAGGGCCTATTTAGACACTTATTCAACCTTATTGTAGGCCACACATGTCCTTAAACATTAAAAAATAAGTCCTAGATCATCACCTTAGCATTCTAGCCTATAATGACTCAGGTTCCATCAGCTAGACACTAACACCATAATGTCCTAGTTTAGGAATTATTATCCTTTTCCCACCTTTGGCCACTAACAGATATATTTTTAAAACAACAACCACCTAAGATTTGCCTAGACCTCTTTTAGACTCCCACAATCACTATAAAAATATATATACATGATTTTTATCCCTTTATTCATCAGATGGAAATTAGATTCAAATGACACAAACTAGCTCAGAACAAATTGCCCACAATCAATTTTATCAATCCCTATTATGCCCTACTTTTGCATATAGTCATCTACAACCATCCAAATCTCATAATACATATATTTCTAGTCTCTAAAATCACTCAAAGAACTCAATCATGCATTCATACTAGCTTCACTTGCATTTGCATCATCATTTAGGTGGGGATAAATACATTGGGCTTGATCCCTCTTCAAATTTTTGGTATATAGGCAACTCTCATCATAGTGGGGTGTTTAAGATGTTTATCTAACCCCACTAACATCACACTTCACTACTTATGCCAACCAAATGCCTTAATAATATGGAGGTTTTGGGTTTGCATACAAAATTAATCAAAATAGGTCATTGATATGGAAATAAAACTCATGCATATCATAACAAGTTTGGCAGATTCAGACACATGTGCACCTAGAATCTCAAAAGAATTCTACACTATGGACACTAGTTCCAAAAGGACACTAGCACCATTGGCATTACTATCCAATTAGAGCTATACTATTTAAAATGGTTTTAACACTTGGATCTTGTCTACGATACTCAAATTAGTTCATATCCCAGTTTGTAGCATCCAGATCTCTTGTCTCAATCAAATTCTAGCTAAGTGCTTATTTACATCATTTATTTCTATTTTTAGAAAGTTTAAACTAGGTTAATTATATTAGAAACTAGTGGTTGTATTTATTTCATACTATACCCTAATTTACTTCACTTAGACCCTTTAACAACTTAGGGCTTAAACTCTATAACCCTAAAAAGTTAAATCATTTGTTGAACCTAACTTATTTTTAATACTATCAAAAATCTAGCCCTAGATGCTATTATGGTTTCTATCCTTTTGTTTCCTATTTTTAGTGGTCATGTTAGGGTTTTCATACCTTATATGGTCTACCTTAACAACACTCTTCCAATTTACATTTCCAAATATTATGTATAAAGAAGATTATTTTAATCCTCCTCATCTCCAAGAGGGTGATAGCTACTTTCCCTCTAATTAGGTCCATGCTATCACTTCCCCAAAAGTTAAGTAAACCCATACTACTACTTCAAATGTCTATACCCAATCTATCCATCCTTCAAACCCTTCCCTTCCCACTTCTCCCATACAGGGTGTGTACCTACATGCTCAATCATAATCAACCAAGGTTAGCAATTGTGAGACTCTAAGGGATCAAATTATCAGTATGAGAAATATAATATCAAAATTATAGAATACAAATCAATTATTAAGTGAAAAAGGTCACATTATTAGAAAATCAGACTACATGTACAATGTCTTCAAAATATGCTAATGTTCATCACGTATTTGTATTTACACGTAGCAAAGTTGTGCATTGCACTCTTTCATAGCTAAGTCATAAAATAAAAAACAATGCATCTATTACAGGTGATTTAAAAAGATTACCAAGGGTCCAATAAGATTTCAAGTGAGGTACTAAGAGAAATTATTAAGAATAAGTTGATCAAACTACCTCTTCTACATCCCATAAGGAGATAGATACTATTGTGCATACCATCAAATTCATGGTCATTACACATATTCATTTTTGGCTTTGAAAAAGCATATATAACATATCATTGTTAATGAGGAACCTATATAAGATAAATTAGTTAAGTAATCCATAGTGATACATGAACACATTCAAAAAGTGTCAAATTCATAAATAATACAAAAGTGGTTACTAAAGCATAAATTAGAACAACAAAAGGCTCATAAAACAAAATCCAAATAATAAACAGTACAATAAGCACATCTAAATCAACTGAAGGATACAAATATACCTCTCCAAATTGAGGCCTCACTTTTAAAATGGTATGGATTTCATCTAAAATATTTACAACATTTTGATTATCAAGATCAAGGGTTGGGCAAACATGTCCAAGGCATCCTTACTCCTATTCTAGTAGTTGATAATGTTGGTCAACAAGGTACCTGGAAACTATAATAAATCTTGATAACAACATTACAAATTTCTCTTTTCATAGATTCTCCTTGGGTTTACTCAAGCACATAAGTTTCTTGGTGGAGGCAAGATGGAAGACACAATTCCTAGCCACAATTAGATGATGGTGCAAAAATACCCTCCAATACACTTGAGCCTCTTTCATGATCACACAAACCCTTCCTTGGTAGAATAACACATCACATATGAGAAAGAAGATGTTGATATATTCACTTTCTTTAAAAATTATCCCAATTAAGCATCATTGTACAAGGTCTATTGTGAATGGTTGATGAGGATAACATGACGTTAATTTAATTATGGGAAGGCTCTATGTTTGTTTTGTGACTCAAATCAGCACTATGATTCCACTTATATGGAGACAAGGTAGTGATGTTCCAAATTCTATATTGTAACACATTTATCTCTTTCCTTCAAACAACCATAAAATCTATATGCATTGCTTTAGTCTATGATGGCTTGCATTCTTCAAAATAAGCGAGAGTGTCTTATGTCAAAATTTTAATTCCTTCGGTTTTGATAGGGGGACATCTGTATTTGCTAGTTGAAAATCCCAAAATTCTAGCATCAATCTAACTTTAGCATTATAATTCTAAATATTCATGTGCAATAAATATTTTATATTCCTTGGTATATTGCATTTGTGAAGATTTTGATCATTATGAATGCTTCATCAAATAAAACACTGTGCCATATAAATTATATTTACTTTTACCATTTGTAAATAGAAGATAACCTGGGAGTGCATATGCATAACATGAGAAACATGAAGTGCATGATATTAGACATTTGTGCCTCATCTAAAAATTACTACCAATATTACAATTGTCCCCATTGTGGCATATATACATTTTGTAATTTTTCCCTTCGTAAATATAAGAGAGCCTTGGAGTGCATATGTAAAACATGTGAATCATGAATACTGCCACATTAAACATTGGTATCACAACTCAAAACTTGATAGTAAAATTACAAATGTCCCTTTTCATTGATTATCCTTGAATTTACATAAGCACACAAATTTCTTGGAGAAGGTAAGATGGAAGACGTAATTCCTATGCACATTTGGTGGATGGCGTACAAATAACCCCACAATACACTTAAGCCTCTTTAATTATCACATGAACCCTTCCTTGGTAGAATAACACCTCACGTATGAAAAAGAAAACAATGATTTATTCACTTTCTTTAAAAATTAGCCCAAATCAACTTTATTGCACAAGGTCTATTATGAAGGGTTGACAAGGACAACATGATGTTGATTTGATTATGAGAAGGTTCCATGTTTATTGTGCAACTCAAATCAGCATTGTGACTCCACTTATATGAAGGCAAGACAATGAATTTCCAAAGTCTATAGTGTAACACATTTTTGTTTTTCCTTGAAATAAAACCTTTGTGATGGGTTAGTTGTAATAATGAAACAGGGAAAATAAAATCTTATGTGCAAAAATTGACCCTTTTCTTGTGATATCTAGGTTTCTAATTAGAATAATTGTAGGGTGGGCATCCTGGCGATTAGTGGTATATGAGTTGGTGCAGGACTCATCATCATCAACCTATCACTTTTGAAGCTAGGCAAGTCAATAGGTGTTGTATGAGAGGCTCAACATATTTTTATGTTCTAACATTAAGGGTGTATGTGTCCCTTTCCCTCTTATAGAATACTATATTTTAAATATATATTAAATTATATTGTATATTGCACATTTTAATATTACCTATAGTCTAATATATAATATAGTATAATATAATATGATTTAATAATTAAAATATAGGATATCATGTAATATTTAAATATATCTATTATATACTAGCACACATCAGCAAAAATATGGTTTGGGTCTCCTTATTTTTTTATGATGTTTGGGTTTTTCCTCTATATTACTCTTTTATCTTTGACATTCGGTGAAATCTTGTGGTTGGAGCCCCTTTTTTGAGGGGGCTGACTAACAATTGATTCACAATTAGATATACTTCTCTTGATCAAAATGAACAAGGAGAGTTATCATAGACCTGTACCTTCTACTTCATTTAAATGTCAACCCAAGGATGTAGACTTGATAGGATGACATCACTATATGTGCACACTCAATCTTCTAATTTGACCTTATGCTAATAATTATCTAAGATGTTGAAGTCATGCAGTAAATGAAATGTTGGAATTTAAACATGAACATAATACTGTGAAATAAATGTTTACATCTTGGAAGCTTCCTTAAACAAATCTAAGTAAGAATGTAAATCACACAATTCGTAAATAAAACACTTAATTGATAAAGAAATAAAATAACATGCTTACATATTTAAATGGGTTGGATTGTTGCTAAAGACTTCTAAAGGAGGCCCTTCTTCCTTCTGACTCCAACTTCAATCCTTCCTATCACAATAGTTAATTGAATTCATAAATGCTGGTTTATATTAGTAAAAAATGCAGCAATGAATTACTGCAGGAAATTACAATAATAGTTGCTTGACAAAATGTAATTTTGATAATTCTCAAATCAATATCTACTTCTCAAATTTGTTGTTATATATATATATATATATATATATATATATATATATATATATATATATATGTAGACACACACACACACCATAGAGGATATTATTTTATATAAAATAATATATATTATAATCTAAGATACATTCGACATAGGATAACCACAACTGTCTCCTTTTACTAAAATAATAATATATATTATTTTATATAAAATAATATCCTTTATACACACACACACACACACACACACACCATAGAGGATATTATTTTATACAAAATAATATATATTCTAATCTAAGAAACATTCGACTTAGGATAACCAAAACTGTCTCCTTTTACTAAAGTCATATTTCACGTGAATTCTGCAACATTATTGTAGGGCAAACAAAACTATTTCATTATTCAACCACTTACTTATTGGGCTTCATGGAGGTTATAGTTATTTCTATGAGTTAGTTTAAAGAGGAATCAAAATCTGTTCATCCACTGGTTTGGTCATGTGGTGCCTAAGGGATAGTTTGTGTGATGAGATTCCATTGCTGCAAGATATTCTATGTTATATACATATTTCTCCAAAACATTCTTAAAACACATTATAGAAAAATCATCTTATAGTAGAAGATAAATATCATATATCTAATTCCAATACAAAATTATAACTACTCAAAGAGTATAGAAACATAATGATATTTACAAGATTATGGTTTTTTAAGGAAGGAAACTTTATGGGAAAGTACTCAAAAACATGGTAAACAAGAAGGATGAGTGTAATAGATCAGGACAAGAATAGGACATTTTTAGGGCTCATCACACCCCCCAACTTGAGATCTTACTTGACCATGAGAAATAAACTTGTTCATTTCCATTTCACAAAGAACTCTAAAATCCATGGGATCTATGGCACCACTAGCAAGGTGAGCATAAAATCCACATCTCTGTTCAAACATTTTTCAATTTATGACCTCCCTAGCTTCATCTAATGGGTAATTATCCTACCAATTTAGAATAGGATACCAAAATCGAGGGAACTAGAACCTAAGGCTCAACAATTGAGATCCTATTTCTCTTGCAAGCAAAATATATTTTTTGATTTTGTTAAATGTTGCATTTAAGTTAAAAGGGGAATATGGCTCTCTATTTATTAGTGTGGGAGTGAGCTCATCCCATCATTAAATATAGGACTCTTTGGCTATAGGACCAATATAAGTTCTCAATTCTAAGTAAAAATTTTGGGCTTCATCACAATTCTTAGCAAACCAAGCTCTGACTTCTTTTTTAGCATGATATTATCCCATTATGTCAATAAATCAGGTGCCATGGACTCTCTTCTGATAAGCAATTGACTTTCATTTTCCTTTTCCCTATATTTCATTACTTCTCTTCTTGTTCTCTACTTATTCAATAGATATGATTAAAATGCCTTTAGAAGGACATCTCCGACATATAAATTAGGGATCTATTCCATATCATAAGGGATAACATAGTTGTGAAGATAGAACTCACACAATTGTACTTGTTCTTCTTGTGAGATTTCTTTATATATTTGAAATAAGGATAGGGGATCAATTACTTCACAAGGCATGTCACAGTAAGTCCTCATAAATATAAACTTATGCCATTGCTCCTCAAAATAGACTGAATATACTCTTGCAGGAGGCCTGTAGTCAATGAGATCTTGGGTAAGACTAGCCATATAATCAATATTTTAATATAGTTTAGAGATCATTTCTTCTTTCAACCTATTCTCTTCTTTCAATTTCTTGTTTTATTTTTTTAATGCCTTTAGACTTTCAAATTGATTATCCATCCAATTCATCAATTTAGAAGATATTGTAAATGAGGAATGATACCTAACATCTTGGGCAGTTGTAGGTTCTTCCTATTAATTTACCTCTACATAAGGTTTGAAATAATGCCTATAGGATGGTGTTCAACAATGGGTTGTAGCTAAAAATTTGCTACAGTAAGTGCATCTAGTCCTCCTCTAGATGATGGTGATAAAATAGTTGATGAGACAACTTATAGGAGCATTATTGGAAGCTTGATGTTTTTAACTCACACAAGATCTGATATTACTTATTTAGGTTCACTTGTTTCAAGGTACATGATAGAGCCATTTGAAATACATATGAAGGCAACCAAGAGAATTTTGAGGTATGTGAGAGGCACTCTAGATTTTGGTATTCGTTACTACACTTCTAAAAGGTTCAATCTTGTTGGTTTTAGTAATTCTAATTGAGGAGGTAATTTGGATGACCAAAAGTCTACATTTGGTAATTATTTTTCTTTTGGTTCAGGTTTGATTACTTGGAGATCAAAAAAGCAAAGTATAGTTGCCCTTTATTCTATAGAAGTAGAGTATTTTGCAGTCACTAGACAAGTACACAATCATTATGGATTAGAAAACTTCTTAAAGAAATCAGAGAGATACAAATTCAGCCCATAGTGATCTTCTATGATAACATTAGTTTCATCAAATTGGCCAAGAATCCAGTCCATCATAACAGGATAAAACATTTTGATTTAAAGCATCATTTTATCTAAGATTTACTATAGAAGAAGGTAGTAGAATTGAAATACATTAGCACTAAAGAACAGTTAGTAGATATCTTCACTAAGGCAGTTGCGAAGGATCAGTTTTTGACACTCAGAGATCAGATTGTGAGCCCTCTTAGCATCAAGGGGGAGTATGTTGAAAAGTGATGTTGAAGAAAACTTCTAGTTCTATCATGGCTTCCAAAATTACATTCATGATGCATCACCATGATGTAGTTCATTAACCACCATCCTCAATTCTATTTTTAGACTAATAGTTTAGAGAGCAGTTAACAAACTCATTTTTATCATCAAGCTTCTAGTCTTCCCGCATAACTAATAATGCATGTCAAGTGCATGCTTTATTTTTTATGTTTTTCATTATATCTTTAGATGCAACAAACTATTTTTAGCATAGTTCATTTTTTATATAAATTTCAATAAAGAATATATTATGCAGCCTACAAAAATACACAGAATTGTGTGTGCTCTATTTTTTTTTTGAGTTAATAATTTTAGATCTCTACTGTCATAATTTGTTGATATTATCTATGTTATTATTTTCTTCATATCCTATTGGTTCAGGAATAAGCCATTCTTTTAAAATCTACACCCACAAGGTTAGACTTTTCAACACTGGCCCCTGACTACATCGTGACCTCCAAGCTCAAATAACTTTCAACCATGAATAAAACCAACACTACTAGCATAAACCATGTCTATTATCATCATCTAGTGATAGTTATCACATCATGCATCAAGATTCAATAGTTTCCAACTTCTTCCATGGATCTTCAGCTCAATGAATTCTAGTAAATCTATAGAAAGATTCAGATTGACTAGTATTTAGGCAAATGTGGAATGGTGCATCCACTTAGTATTTTCATCCATCAATAAGCATTCACCCAATGAATCTCCAATAACTTTCAAACCCATAGATGGTGTATCCTTACCAGATTAGTTTGACATCAAAATCATCAATGAGTGAATTCAAATCTTTCAAACCTTCATCAAATTAAAACTGAAATGGTAGATAGGGTAGCCTTACCTAAATTGGTTTGACATCAAAAGCCTCAGTGAGCGAATTCAAATATTTCAAACCTTCATCAAATCAAAACTGAAATGGTAGATGGGGTAGCCTTACCTAGATTGGTTTTTACATCAAAAGCCTCAATGAGCAAATTCAAATCTGGATGCTATGGTTTCATAACAAGAAAGCTCTTACCATAGGTCCAACAACTTTGAAATATAGAATTTATTTCTTCCAGAATAGAGAAATAAATAACAAAAAAATCTTCTAGCATAGGTTAATATGATAGCTTTACCTTTCAACTCCCGTGTTTTCACTATCCATTGGTACAAATCCAAAAAAGAAGGCCATAAACCAGTGAACTAGTATATCAGACTATTACAAGAGAAAGTCTTTTCTTTGTCAAGAAGCTCTTTCAATGGTTTTTATTCAACTACTATTGAGGGAAGGGTTTTTTCAGGGGTGAATCATTTAGTCTATTTTCTAATAGCTTCTATGAATGTTGGGTGAGCCTTTTCCCCTACCTTCAACACCACCCTTTGACTGGTGCCATTAGGGTTTAGATTTGGATTTACCTCAAGAATAGAAAGTTGTATTCCTTTAGCCTCTAACCCCCTCCACCAACCTTTCTAGATAGAGCATGGCCTTAGGGCTCTTAGTCAGCAGATATGTAGGGCTCTGATCCCCTATCTTATCAGATGTCACCACTAAAGTAGCCACCTTGGTGGATGTCACCGCCTTGATGATAGATGCCACCTTGAAACATTCAGCTAAGGACTGCGATTAGGCCTCATAGTGATTGATTAGAGTTCATAAAAAGGTTGGTTATCCTATGGAATATATTAAGGAATTATTTATATTATATATTTATAGTAATATAAAAATATATATAATATTAACATATTTATATTATATTAAATTTTGCACATATATATAGGGGTTCATAAAGAGGTTGGTTATCCTATGGAATATATTAAGCAATTATTTATATTATATATTTATAGTAATATAAAAATATATGTAATATTAACACATTTATATTATATTAAATTATATATATATATATATATATATATGGGCTCATAAAGAGGTTGGTTATCATGTGGAATATATTAAGCAGTTATTTATATTATATGTTTATAGTATATATAATATTAACATATTTATATTATATTAAATTTTGCATATATATATATATATATATATATATATATAATTTATAAAGAAAATTGTTGATTTTCAATAAGTAGTGTTGTTTACTCCTTGTTTGGTATATTTTTATTATTATTGTAAATATGAAATGTTTTATAGATTACACTTTGAGTGTCTCTTGCTTTCACTATACAACTCTCCTTTAAAAATTTTAGTGCATTTATGTCATATATTGCTTTGCTCTTCTCCACCGTTTCACCATTACTCAAAATCAATGCCAAACAAAAAAATCCCCTCTTGATATAGTTGATTTCCATGTCTAATTAAAGAACACACCACCTCATTTTCCACTAGATCATCTTCGCCAAAAATATCAAATTATTATTGCTTTACATTTCATACATAAAAGGTAAAATATGATTAGTGATTATAGGTTTCAAAATAGGCGTGACTCTCACTTTACAATTTTCTAACGAAACCTCATTTTACTTAGTTATTATGTAATTACTTAATAATAATATATAACTATATTATTCAATTATATTATATTAAATATAAAAATAATATGTAATATCCTATATTAATGTATATAATATTAATTATTTTATATTCTTAGGGTATTTTACACACACAAACACTATTATTATTAAAATTAATATTATTATAAAACTCTATTATATAATATAATATATATTATATTAATTTATATATGTATATAAATCATAGTTATATATTATTAGGATATATATATATATATATATATATATATATATATATATATATAATATTAATCATGTATTAGGTAACTGAAATAGTTTGATGGAAGCCACATACTACATTGGTAGAAGTCACATGTCATAGAACTTTGTACATGTATATGTTCATCCCTCTTCAAGTCCATCCCCTAAAATATCTTATCATTCCCTTCACTATCACCATACCTTATTTGAAGATAGTTCAAATACACCATAATGTCAACCATCTTGCTAGCCCTCTATGTCATGGGAATTGGTGTCATCAGCCTATAAATCAAAAAAGTGTAACAACAATGTTATATATAATATATAATAAGAGACAAATGGAAAATAAATTTAATTCTCCTAATGCATTATCAACTCCATAGAAAAAATACAAGGGAATACCAACACATATCACAAAGCAAAAAACATAGAACCCATAGAGAAATGGCTAAAGAAAAATATTTAAATAGCACCCACTCATAAAAATATGTTATAAAAAAAATACATGTGACCTATTGACCCCTATGCTATGTAACATACACTAGACACAGATTTAGGGGACTTATTAGATTTACACGACTTGCATACATTGCAAAGGGATAGGTAACTTGGAAAGTGGAAACATGTTTGATTCATTGATTACTATTATTAAGGATCAACAAGGGAATCATGAGTGTTAATTTGATTATGACAAGGCTCCACATCTGATGAGTGGCTCGAATGTAGACAAGATATTGAGGTACTAAAGTCTATCTTGTAGCTTATGTTCATCCATGTTATGAATATATTAACATCTCTAACAATTAAATAAGGGTTTATAACATACAAAAACACCAAATTCAGATCCCTTGAGAGAGTACAAGGCAATAAAGATAATGAAACTGGTGAAATATTTCAATGTGCATTGGGTGGTGATGGTAAGTGGCTATGATAGGGTATTTTAGGTGATACCATATGCAAGGGGACTCATATTGTATAATAAACCTAAATTTAGGAAAGTGGTTGGATTTATATGACCAACATCACCCATTGCAAAGGGTTCCATATCTTACAATGTGGAAACATCTTTTATTTTTCATTTTTATTGTTGAGGGTGGACGAGGATGCCATGAGAGTTTATTTGATTGAAACAAGGCTCCACATCTGATGTGCAGCTCAAATCGACCATGCACTGGCATTAATGTAGGGATAAGACATTGAGGTCCCAAAATCTATCTTGTAAATTCCATTCATCGACATTGAAAATATATTCACACCTAAAACAAAAATAACATTTTTTTTGATGTTCCTTGCACCATCAAGGTAACTGCAAGTCTAATTTGATTTAAAAGTATGGTAAATGGTTGAGGCTAGAGAGGGGAAGAGAGCAATTAGGGTAAGAATATTCTTTTTGATAGGTAAGAATATCAAAAAGAGTGGTGGAAGAGGTAATAATATCCTTTTTGATAAGATCTTGAAGTATTAAATGGTTAAAATAGTTGGGTTCAATGATTTAAATATTTTTAAGTTTATTTGTTTATACATTGGATAATGTTCAAGTTCTTGTTGGTATTTTTTTTCAATAAGCAATACTTTTGTTATGTTAATATTGAAGATTGCTTTTAGTTCTCACATCTTCAAAACTATTAGGTAGAATTGTCCTAAAAATAAAAGGTCACATTTTGCATGCCCATTATTGAAATGTGTTTCTGTTTTAGTATTATGTGGCCTTCAAGTATGTTGATTCTATATATGTCTTCTATGTGGATTTTAAAATATAAAATATAGTTTAATTGGAGTTAAGAGAGTGTTGTAGCGACAATGGATTCCATTCCTATTTAGTAACTATCATGAAATTTAATTCATTCATGATGAATTATACCTCTTATGTTTGTTCAATTTTTGTGAGAACAATTACGTATGTTGTATGAAATTAACCTTTGTTTATGTTTGATGGTTTGTCACTACTATTATGACTAAGGATATTGACAAAATAGCTGTCACAATCTACTATCTTTGACTTTTTAGAGGTCACAAGTTCTTAAAATTGATGTTTTATCTTTCTCTACACTCAAATACATTCTTTCTTTTATATATTGTGGTCATCTGATTATGGTAAGATCCCATGTAATATCATTATAAAAAAAGTGACAATAATTACAGGTGAATCATCCCCACTGAGATCTACCTAGAAATATGTGATTTTTTTAAAAATTAAACACATATACCAAAAATAGATTATACCATGAGAATCTAACATAGATCATATGAAGTACTCAAATCATGATAATAGAAACAAAGCATATTACATCCTATATAATGGATCTCTAATATCATGAGAGCACATCATAATGCAAATATAAAAAGTAATTATATTAACTCAACCACAACTGATACAAGTCTATATCCACCACTTTCAATATACAATAATAAGTAATCACAACTCTTTATGACAATATTCAATAATGAGTACAATATAATACAATGTACATATAAGATACATGTCTCTCCTGGAGTATAGTTCATGAACTCAAGTATTTGTGGCAATCTCAAGTGTCATCTAAATAAGTAGTAATGTTGTGGGGAGGGATAACATCATTAGAGTATTTTTCCACACTAACAACATACCAATGAGCCCTAGTACTAATTCCATCAAGAAACGACCCTCCCTTCATGGATGAGTAGATAGTGATGGTGCGGGAATCTAGAGAGACAAGCAAGTACCCATGTTATGTATGATTTCTAAAACTAAACATGCAGTGTATCATATAAAAATTAATTTATTACAAGATATTGCATAAACATGTAAATCATACCCATGAAATGATAATGTCTCACTAAACATACTTTGACCAAAGCTTTAAGAATAGTAAATAAAAAGTGATTTATATATCATTCAGTTCATACACTCCACTTTATCAGACTACCTTCATTTAGCATTGTGATGATAGTAATAAAATGTAGTCCATCTCACTCCTTAATTAGTATCAATAATGCAGATTGGCTAAATACAATTCAACCACAAAACTCATATAGTTTACATCCTACTAGAAAATACATCATATAACATGTTAAACATAAGAGTAACCAAAGCATATATTTATTTTTTCAAATGTATGAATGAATCTTGAATTATTTTCTATTCCATACTATAAATAATGACTAAAATTCATACCAACTAGGTAAATACACAATAAACTACAGCTTCAAATTTCACAATTCATTTCCAACCATACTATGCCCTATGATAACCCATATTACCATAGTCTAGTATTTTTAATCATAACTACTAAGTATCGGAACTAAGCTAATAAAGTAGTCATAAATACATAGAAACATAAACTCATATACAACATCTAGATATAGCAAAACAAAACTTAGTTTATACAAAAAATTGAGTTGTTTAAACTAGCATTTGTTTACATTTAGGGGATTTAAATTCACACATTCGTTAAGTTTTATTATACCTAATTATTTAATATAGTTTATAATCCACCTATGTAAATATAACCATAAGAATACACCCCTGTATACATGTACACACCATTAGTCACATTAACGATTATAGATATCAATATTCTCTAAGGATCTTTTCATAAGGTTTTCAACTGTTTAGATATCAAAAATTTTAATGATGTTTTATAATCCAGCACTCATGCTTAGTCAATTTTTAGGCTTCTACATAATTCTTTATATCCTTAAGTTAATAGTTCACTGATATGAGCCCACATATACTATAACTTTTTAGCTTATTATTATTTGTGAATTTGGCTAATATTTGGGTTCACTTAGAGTAATTCAACCCATTACACTTTTAATCTTCTATAATCCACCCAATCATTACTAATTTGTTTAATATATATATATATAGTAACTATTTAAATATGACTTATGACACCTTTTATAAAGGTTGGGAGTTATAGGGTGATTCCTATGCACAAACTCTACATAAATATTAATAGTCATCTAATATATACACAGTCATTATGTTAAATATATATACAGTCATCAATATATATACATTGAAATTCAGTGATTTGTTTAATGGGAAAGGTTTAAGGTTAAATGAACAATGACTTGTTTGAACATTATAATATAATTAAATCGACTCCATTTAGAATACAAGTTACGTATTAAATCTCAACAATCCAAATTTGATATACACACATCACATATATCAACAAATTTTTCATGTTGGAGGGCTATATATTATACAATGATCCATAATGCTATATAGGCCCTGAATTAAGTATCTATACAAAGATTTCAAATAAGTGTGCAATTGTTTATGAAAGACTTTAGTGATTCAATAATACACTTAATTAATTAGTAATTTAATCAATCGATTGACTAAATAGGTATAACTAAATATATATTGAATCAGTCAATGATTTAGTAATTGCAACAATTAAATTAAATAAGACGCGAGCTATAAATTAATTTTATGATAATGCCAACCTATAAAATACAACATTATAATTTATTGGATATTGGTTGAGTGTGGTGATACACGGCTATTCTTACCTTATTGTCAAATTTATTTACTAAGTGAACCACAAGATCTGGAATTTATAATCCTTGTTAGTCCTAACATATATTTAGCGACTTCCATTTAAGCATAAAAAAACTAAGAATAATATAAGGCAATGCCTATATGGTATTTATGCTAGCAATATACAATAACTTTAATAACATAAACATGTTGGAAGCACAATTAAAAGAGAATAAATTACATCAATTTACCAAATGATGATTCTCACACAAAACAATGATGCCATTAGTAAGATGTGTATATACATAACAAAGATATATATAGTCAACCCACTAAATACAGATATTCATATTAAAATCTAGTGATTTAAAATGGTACTTATACCATTGGCTCAAAAAATGAACTCATAATGTTTTCACATAGACTTTCAAGCACAAACAACCCCTTTTGTATTTATATAGCTTGTAAATAAGTAAATAATGATGGCATAAGTAGGTAGTAGTATAAGTGAAATATTTTAGCGATTCATAATTAGACAGTCAAAATTGAATACATATATTCATAAACTACCACAACTTGATCTTTATTGTGATGCCCTTTGTTTTTTTTGGTAATATTATACAATAATAAAGCTTCAATGATGCCACATAATATACAGTTGTTTTAGGAATATCACAATGATGCCTTAGAGTATAGAGTGACTCAAACTACATACAGGGATGCTAACTATATTTTATAAACACTAAGGATATAAATATTTTAATGAATTTTTAATGTTGCATGGATTTCTTATGTGAAATGCCAAATTTAGTATGTCTAACAGATTCTTGTTAAATAGGTAGTCTCTATGTCTCATAAAAATCTATAATAGATTTATAATTCTCAATTAAATATGAATCCCAAATCCCTAAAAATATATAGACAAATTAAATGCAAAATTTTTGTGATCATATACTAAATTAAAACATTGCCTATCTAGAAAATAAAACTTCCTTTGATTTGTGTCTTTGTAGATTCAAGTCTTTCCCAACACCTACTTCCTTTCCTATGTACTACACCTTTTCCTTGTTTGACTCTTTAATTTTCTCTTAGACAATACTTGTGATGATCATTTTCCTCTTTATTAATTTTCTTTATATGAAATTAGGTGTAGCCCTTTTTTCTTAAAAGATTTTTCTTTATTTTCTTTGATTTTTTTCTTTTTTGTATTTTTATATATATATTTATTTCTCTAGTTTTTTCTTATTTTTAGTCTTTACATTTATTTTTATTTTTTAATTATTTTTTATCTATTTTTTATTTTATCAAAGGTAATTTTTTATTTTTAGTTTTATTCATTTTAACACTAAATGTCAAAAATTCATAATTGTATTAAATTAATTAACATCCACAAATGTTATAGAAATTTATATGACAATTTTATAGATTACTAATAATCTATATTTTAAATCTAATTTTGTCAATAATATTTTCACTAGCTTAAATAATAAAATGTACCAATTCATTAATCTATTAAACTATACTGGCAAATCATAAGGATTGACTTTCCAAAAAAGTAAAAATAAACACATAATGTGCAAACCATTTTTTATGTATTCTAAAATGTGCTAGCTAATGTGGTGTGTGCAAGGTTCTCACTAGTTCTCTTTTATCCTCTTACATCTCCATTTACATCACCCTCTCTGATGATGCTCTCCCTCCTATACACTTTGAGGGATGAGTTCTTCTACGTCAATCTCACAACACGTAGGTAATTAGATCGCATTAACATGGTAAACATATGGCATAAAATATAACTAAAATAACACATCAATATATTTGTAATATAAACATATACACTATAGCTAACTATCAACAAAATAAATATGTACCATCATATATCTAAACAATATACTATATCTCATAATAGCATATATCTTACAGCTTAGTCAGAAATATAACCAGTATCAAATGTGTTAACTATAAATATCTATAAATAACCAAATAGTTTTCTTAGTTTTCTTCATATCTACATAAATCCTCTTCCTAGCATTGGCCTTAGGAAATCTATGCCTAAATATCATAACATGCTCTTCCTTATCTGAAAGCATCTAAAGTCCAAAGACTACCTTGTCCTCTAACCTGCCCCAACTGATGGGTGTCCTACACCTCCCATAAAGTGCCTCAAATAGTGTCAGTGTCAACATTGATTGTTATAAGTTCTTATATGCAAACTAAACCAATGGAAGATAATATTTCCACTTGTACTATTGATCCATGCAATATATAAGAATAAGATCCTCAAACACTTGATTAATTCTCTCAGTCTGTCTGTCAGTCTCTAAGTGATATGTTGTACTAAAAATTAGTTGCATACCCAAAGCTGAATTTATACTTATCCAAAAACTTAAAGTCATCTTTGGATCATGATTTAAAATAATATTATCTAAAAAACCATGTAACCTATACACTTCCTTTACAAACCCCTTTGTAAGGGTAGGTGCATCATCTATGAAATTGCCTGGTATAAAGTGAGCCACCTTGGTTAGTTTATCAATAACTACCAAGATCATATTGTGTATATTATATGACATTGGTAAACCTTGGATAAATTCCATACTAATCACCTACCATTTTTATTCTAGTATATCATGTGGATATAACAATTCATCCAAATGCACATGCTCAGCTTTCATTCGTTGACACTCTAGACAATGTGACACATAATTTTCCACATCTTTCTTGACTCCTTTCTAGAAATACAATGGTCTAAGCTCTATCATGATCTTGATTACAACTAGATGTCCTAAATATGGGGCATTGTACAATTCCTTTAGCACTATGATCTATAGATGCTCTCGATCTGACACATATATCTGTCTATTTTAATGCAATAGACCATCACTCTCTAATTTGATTATTTTGTTAAAATAATTCTAAGAACTCTCAAACAATGATTTTCTAAATCTATCATAAAATTAGAGAGAAAGCAATCACCTAATCCTTGAAAGTACTCCTGATAGAAGCTATAGCTATTATGTACCTTCTACAGTTGAGGGCATCAACTACTCTATACTCTTTGACTTTGATAAAAAAAGATTTCAAAATCATAATCAAATAAGAACTCAAGCCAGCATCTCTAATGAGAATTTAAATTAGGTTGGTTAAAAATTTAATTGAGTCCTAAGTTATTTATCTTGAGTTCAAAAGGTTTCTCTAAAAAATAATGTTGCCACACTTACAAAGCATGAACAATTTCTCCAAGTTCCAAATCATGAGGGGCATGTTTCACCTCATATGGATTTATCTTTCATGACTTATAAGACACTACTACATCATCCTGCATAAGGACCCCTCCTAGTCTATTCCTTGATGCATTTGTGATCACTAAAAATTCACCATTGGGGTTTGGAACTCTCAACACTAGTGCAAATGTAAGCCTTCTTTTCAACTCCTAGAAAGCTACTTTTCACTTTTCTAATAAAAAAAATCTATGGTTCTTTTGTTTCAAGGAATTAATTGAATTAGCTATCTTAGAAAAGTTTGAAATGAACTTCTTATAGTAACCTGCTAACCCCATGAAGCTTCTTAATTCATGCACATTCTTTGGTGCTGACCATTCCATAATGGCTCTAATCTTTCCTTAATATAATGAGATACCATTTACATAGATAATTTGTGCCAATTATTGGAATCTTTCTTGAAAAAAAGCACACTTCGATAATTTGCTAAACACTTTATGCTTCAGCAACCGTTGCATAACCAATTCTAGGTGTTGAAGGTGCTCCTCTTTATTTTTTGAGTAGAAAAGAATGTCATCCAAATAAAATAGAACAAAGTGATCAAGTTAATCTCTGAATACATAGTTTATGAAATTCATGAATGATATCGAGTATTAGTCAGTCCAAATAGTAACATTGTAAAATCATAGTGCTCATACTAAGTTTTGAAGGCTTTCTTTGGAATATCCTCATCCTGAATCCTCAAATAATGGTATCCCACTTGAAGATCAATCTTAGAAAATACTATTGCTCCAAAATATTCGATCACAAAGATCATCTATATGAGGTAGTGGATAGCTATTTTTCATAGTTGCCTTGTTCAACATTTTATAATCAATGTAAAGTTGAAGGGTACCATCCTTCTTCTAAACAAAGATGCGTGATACACCCCATGGTAACACACTTGGCCCAATCAACCCCTTAGCCAATAATTATTGAAGTTGAGCCTTCAGTTCAACCAACTCAATTGTCATCTTGTATGGTACCTTAGACTATGGTTCTGAACTAGGTATGATGTCGATAAAAAAATTAAACTCACATCTAGGAGGCAAATTGAGTAATTTGTCTAGAAACACATCATGAAAATATCTAAGAAATGAGAAATCTTTGAGAGATGGTTCTTTAGGTTAGTCCATTTTATTTATATTGATGATAAATGCTTGGCACCCTTTTTCCTGAACCATCTTAAGCTACATTTCAAAAGTCTACCTAAGCTTCAACTCTCTCTTCTCACCTTTAATTTTCACCTACTTTTTGAAATCATCGAGACACTTAACCTTCTTCAGGTAATAGTCAACCTTGGATTTATGTTTTAAAAGCTATTTGACTAATAAAATCACATCACATGATCCTAGAGGTGCTACATACAAAGCTACAACTATTTTGAATTCAAGAAACCTAATCTCTACTTCAACTAAACATTTGTCAACCATGACTTTTGCATCATTCCCATACTATACTAAAGAGTTTTCTACATTGTTGGTTATATTATGATTAAATTCAAGATAGAAGTTAGGGATGTACATAAGAGTGGAAGTAAATTGGTCATTGACTTGATCACATATACCACATAAAAGATACAACTCACCAATGCAATTCAATATGCTCTCCACACTCTCTTAGCTAGTTATGCAATCTTACTGACATGCACAAAGACATTATTCATATATCCTATTATTAACCTCACCCAAAAAAATAGAGACTATCAAGGATGTGCACAAGCATTACAAAGCCAAAAATTTGTTACTTCAAAATTTTCAAACAAGTCCATTTGACTTTTAGATCATAAGAGTGTTTTTAGTTTTCTTTTTTTTAATATATTTTTATTTTTTGGCTTGTCCTAGAATTAAGATAGGACTAAGATGTAGTTTTATTCTTACATGCAAACTATTAATTTTTGGATGAGTCGATTCTCAGGCACTCTTATTTGTACTCTTTGTATTCATCTCTTTTAGAAGAGGAAGATTTTCCAAGGCTAAACATTTTCATAAATCACCTCAGATGTTCAACGAGTTTTTATTGTTTTGGTTTTCTTAATTATGGCATTATGCATGATTTTTTTCATTAAATTGATCAATATATGAAATTCATTTGCCTAGTTATGGAATATTAAATTAGGCAATTAATTAGTTTAACTATTTCTCTAATGAAAAATTTCCTATAAAATTGGATATGTAGATTAGATGTGTTGCTTTATCTATTCACTATTGTCAATTACCCTTTAAAGTAACATTACATGGAATATTCACAATTATTTCTTCATTTAAGTCTTCACTATATTTGCATGAATCCAAGTAGTAGATAGATTTGCGTGGATATCAATCACATACAATAAAAAATGATAGGGTGAAAACCCATTAATGTGTTGGAGTGGATCACAAGCCTGCATCAACACAAATGTTTGATATTATAATCATCATTATATGATGATTTTCTTTAAATTGAATATATTGAATGATCAATGAATTTGATAATCTGTTTGTTGCACTTTATGTGAATACTTAAATCAATGAATATTGGTTTGCATGTAGTGGCATCTATCAAAATTCTTGGTTATTGTAAAATTTAAATTTATTTTTGTTGCTCTACAATCTTCTATTTTATTTTTTATATCATAACTCTTTCAAATAATATAACATCATTGTCAATATTCATCTCATATTAATTATATTTGTAATTTGAAAAATGATTAATTTTTGTACAAAAAGATTTCTCAAATACCAAAAAAATTCCCTACATTATAGTTATTTATTCCAACACTTATACTTATTCATAAATCTATACTCCTTAAATGAACATTTCAAATTACTTTTAAGAATTCTCAATTAAAATACCGAGAACCCATCAACATATTTTATCAACAAATAGTATCTGACATAGACTTAGCATTCCATGCCTCTATTGTGTACACCAACATAACTATTTGTTATTGTTGAATAGTAAAAATAGCATCCATAATTATGAATACATTATTAATGACGTATGCAAAATGTCAACATTTGAAATGCACCATGGATACGATCAACTAAGAAGACCAGCTCCACCTCTACATCTTTTATGTTTTTTAATATCTATTAACTACAATGGGTGTTATAAAAAGATTAGGAGGGAGTCCACATACATTTAAAGGTATCATTATAATGCATTTAAAGAATACAATTTAAACGTTGAATGGAGGATTCAATATATGCACCCACAGCCTTTGCATATGCTATCATGAATACCAACTGTATTTTTATATGCATTTCAAACCCAAGCAAAGAATTGGATGGAAGGAATTGTAAGCTCATATTACTCTTTTTCATGTTCGTATGTGTCATAAAATAAGAGTGCCTTGTGCCCTTGGCAACTTCAAATGGTATTTTTTGGTTAGTCTTCATCATAGTTGATTAGGTACCCATCTACATAACTTTATTTTTGGGGGATCAATCCAACAATAGATTACAATTGTGACAGCAATAAATGCGGAATTAAACTAGATTGACAAGTAATTAGAATGATAATAGCAAGAACAAGAGATACAAGAAAACACCCTGAAAACTTGTATTAACAAACTCTTTACAAAAGGAATACAATTGAAGAAAGCTTCTTTCTTCCACACCTCTCCTAGATGTATAGATCTCTCAATAGATCTCTATTCCTCAAGAGCTCTCTCTCTCAAGAACAATCAACTCCAACAAGCCTGGATTGATTCAATTCTATATTGTTCTTCACACACAATGAATTACAATAATTCACCCAACTACAATAATCCACTACAAAACTACTACAAAGCTAAGAAGATCTAATTCTACATATAGAATTAGGAGACTTGAGCATGTACAACCAACAAGCAGCTAAGCCACTTGAACAAGGGCTCTAAAAATAGTAATGACAATAATAGAGATGCGAGCTTGAGACTTCAGCTCAAACTTATCATGTAAACACTCGCTTCTGTCCACGGAAATAGCTTTCTTGGACACGCAGGTAACCGACGTCGGTTCTTGTTGCTTGTCTATGACCACTGTCGGCCGACTCTCTGCCGACATCGGCGTCTCTGCAACTGCCTGTGACCGACATCGGTCACTCCTGAGCGACGCCGATGTCTGTGTAGACCCAAACCTGATAATGAATGCTCCTTGGTGAAGTTTTTAGCTCCACACCCTAACAATCTCCCACTTGGAGATAAACAGTTACACCAGTACCTGTACAACAACATCTTCTAGCTCCTCCATCTTCAACTCAATCATGAAGACCAACAGAAGTTGAATGAAGATTCAACTTCTCCTTTGTAACCGGCTTGGTTAACATATCAGCAGGATTCCTATCTATATGGATCTTCTCCAGCTTCAACTCACCATCTTTCAATACCTGTCGTATGAAGTGATACCTTAGCTGTATGTGCTTTGTTCTTGAATGAAAGGCTGAATTCTTAGCCAAATGGATTGCACTCTGATTGTCACTATACAATTTGCAACTCTCATGCTCCCTACCAAGCTCATCCATGAACCGTCTCATCCATATCATCTCCTTTCTAGCTTCTATGGCTGCAATATACTCTGCTTTTGTAGTTGACAAGGCAACAACCTTCTGCAACTTAGATATCCAGTTAACCGCCGTTCCACCTACAGTGAAAACATAACCTGTAGTGCTTCTCCTGCCATCCAAATCACTTGCCATATCTGAATCTACATAACCATGTAGAGAAGTATCTGAACCTCCATAGCACAAGTGCCTACTGTTGGTTCCTCTCAGATATCTAAGGATCCACTGAACTGCTTTCCAATGTTCCTTACCTGGATTGGCCATATACTTACTTACCACTCCCACTGCTTGGGCAATATCTGGTTTAGTACACACTATTGCATACATCAAAATCCCTACTACAGACTGAATATGGAACCTTACTCACGTACTCTACCTCATCATATGAATTAGGATATTATTCTTTACTCAACTTAAAATGTCCAGCCAAAGGTGTGCTTATCGGTTTAGCATCCTGCATATTGAACCGTTTCAACACCTTGTCCACATAATCTTCTTGAGACAATATCAACCTGTGATTTTTTCTGTCTCTCTTAATGCTCATGCCAAGGATTTTCTTTGCTGCTCCCAAATCCTTCATAGCAAATGTTTGAGGTAATTTCACCTTAAGCTCAGAGATATCCTACATGTGTGATCCTACAACCAGCATGTCATCTACATACAACAATAGAATAATATATCTACCATTATCAAATCTCTTGAAATACACACAATGGTCTGATTGACACCTACTGTAGCCATGCTCAGTCATAAACCTGTCAAATTTTAAATACCATTGCCTAGGAGCTTGCTTGAGGCCATACAAGCTTTTCTTCAACCTGCACACAAACTTCTCCTTACCCTTGACCTCAAATCCTTCTGGTTGTTCCATATATATTTCCTCATCCAAATCTCCATGAAGAAATGTTGTCTTAACATCTAGCTACTCAAGATGCAAATCCTCAAAAGCAACCAAAGACAATACAACCCTTATTGAAGTCATTTTAACAACAGGAGAAAAAATCTCACCAAAGTCAATACCTGGCTTTTGTGCAAATCCTTTCACTACTAATCTGGCCTTGTATCTCATCTGTCCATTCTCACCTTCCTTCAACCTGTAGGTCCATCTATTCTTAAGTGTTCTCTTACCAGTTGGCAATTCAACCAAATCCCATGTTTGGTTCTCTCTTAAGGACTCCAACTCCTCAACCATGCCATGCTCCCACTCACTCTTGGACTCCACCTGTATTGCTTCTTCAAAACTCTCTGGTTCTCCACCATCAATTAGCAATAAATAAAATAAAGAAGGAGAATATCTAATTGGAGGCTTACTCACCCTTTTTGACCTCCTGATGGGTGTTTGAGACTCGTCCACAACACGCTGTCCACCCAAATTCTCTGACAGTGACCGACCTCAGTCACCTACAGACCTGTTACTGGCTGACCTCGGTTCTGCCTGACCGACCTCGGTACCTGTACGGCCGACATCGGTCTCTGTATGGCCGACGCCGGTTTCTGTCCTGCCGATGCCGGTTCCTAACCTGCCGACGTCGATCTCTGTGTTTTCCTGCAAGTGATTATTTCTTTTTCCTGCGAGCTCATCTTGGACTTTCACCTTGTCCAATTCACCATTGCTCTGCTCAGACTGATTCAACTTCCTTAGCTGATCACAATACATCACTCTTTCATTGAAAACAACATCACGGCTCCTGATTACCTTGTTAGTTTCTAGATTCCACAATCTGTAACCAAAATCATCTGAGCCATAGCCAATAAATGTGCATCTCATAGACTTAGCATCAAGCTTCTTTCTATTTTCCTTATCTATATGCACAAAGGCTTCACAACCAAAAACTTTGAGATATGAGAGATCAACCTTTTTACCTGTCCATGCCTCTTCTGGAATACCACCATCTAGAGCTGTAGAGGGTCCTCTGTTAATCAGGTATACTGCAGTGTCAACAGCTTGTGCCCAAAATTGTAGGGGCAAATCGGCATGCAATCTCATATATCTTGCACGCTCCATTATTGTCCTGTTCATCCTTTTCAGCAATTCCATTCTACTGAGGTGTCCTTAGAACCGTCCTTTGCCTACAGATTCCATGCATGTAACAATAATCTCTGAACTTATGACTGCAGAACTCACCACCATTGTTTGATCTCAGGCACTTTAATCTTTTACCTATTTCATTCTCAACCATAGCTTTCCAAACTTTAAAAGTCTCAAATACATCAGATTTCTTTCTAATACAATAGATCCATACCTTCCTTGTAGCATCATCTATGAAAGATACATAGTACTGTGATCCTCCAATGGAAGCAACCTGAGCTGGTCCCCACACATCTGTGTGAACAAGCTCCAACTTGTGCCTCTTCTTAGTAGACCTAGTTTTGAGAAAACTAACCCTTTTCTATTTTCCAAATACACAGTGCTCACAAAACTCTAGATCTATGCCTTTTAAATCTAAAAGCATACCTTTGGACTTAAGAATTGACATCCCCTTCTCGCTCATGTGGCCAAGCCTTGAGTGCCACAATTTAGCGTCCACATCTGAGGTAGATAATATAGAAGGAGATTTGTTAGTAACACAATTACACAAATAGAGAGTACCTTCTCTCTTACCTCTAGCCATAACAAGTGCACCCTTGGTCACCTTCCAAGATTCTGCTGTGAGAGTTACTGTAAAACCCTCATCCCCTAACTTTCCTGTAGAAATCAAATTTCTCGTCAAGCTAGGAACATGCATCACATCTCTCAACACCCATGTGTTGTTATTCTGCATCTTCAGCTGCACTTTACCTTTGCCAATTATTTTACAGGGTTTATCATCCCCTAGATACACTATTCCAAAATCTCCATGGATATAGTCACTAAAATATTCCCTGTTAGGAGTAGCATGAAAAGATGCACTAGAATCTAATACCCAAGATTCTATATTATTATGAAGAGAGAAAATTAAAGCATCCTATGCAATACCTGCAATCTTGGCTTCTTCCTTTCCTTCGTGCTAATTGTCCTCCTTAGGCTTTGACCAACAATCTCTGCTTATGTGCCCCATCTTTCCACAATTCTAGCATTGTGGCCTTCTGCCATTTCTGGATTTAGATCTGCCTTTCCCCTTTGACTTGGATCTTGATCTACCTTTCTTGCTCTTCTCTTTCTGCCTTCCCCTGCTCTCAAAACTTAAATCATTCCCAGATGTCTCTTCTATGCTTTTCCTGCGTATTTCCTCATTCAAGATAACACTAACAACATCCTCTACATTCAAAATATTTGATGCAGATGCAGTATTACTTACTGCCATTACTAAGCCATGCCAGCTTTCAGGCAAAGAACATAATATCAAAAGAGCTTTTATTTCATCATCAAACACTATATTCACTGAACTTAACTGATTCACAATTCCATTGAAATCATTCAGATGAGTAGAGACAGATCCACCTTCATTCATATGCAAATTAAATAATTACTTCATAAGATATACCTTATTAGAAGCTGAGGGTTTTTCATACAAATTTGCTAACGTAGTCATCAACTCTACCGTAGACTTTGCCTGTGATAAATTGGATATCACATTGGATGCTAGACTCAGTCTTATAGACCCCAGAGCCTTTCTGTCAATAACTTCCCATTCTTCATCATCCATGTCTTTGTGCTTCTTTGCAACACCTCCTAACGGTAAGTAGAGATCTTTCTGATACAGATAGTCCTCTATCTGCATTCTCTAGTGTTGGTAATTTTTTCCATTGAACTTTTCCATTCTCAATTTACTTTCATCTGCCATTGCTTCTCCCACTCAAACAGAAATCCCTACAGAAACTCCTGTGAGAACCTGTAATCAATACACACTACATAGATCTGAACCACCTGTTAGTGAACCTGAACTTTGATACCAATTATCAATCTCTGAACCTATAACCAAGGCTCTGATACCACTTGTTGGGGGATCAATCCAACAATAGATTACAATTGTGATAGCAATAAACGCGGAATTAAACCAGATTGACAAGTAATTAGAATGATAATAGCAAAAACAAGAGATACAAGAAAACACCCTAAAAACTTGTATTAACAAACTCTTTACAAAAGGAATACAATTGAAGAAAGCTTCTTTCTTCCACACCTCTCCTAGATGTATAGATCTCTATTCCTCAAGAGCTCTCTCTCTCTCAAGAACAATCAACTCCAACAAGCCTGGATTGATTCAATTCTATACTGTTCTTCACACACAATGAATTACAATAATTCACCCAACTACAATAATCCACTACAAAACTACTACAAAGCTAAGAAGATCTAATTCTACATATAGAATTAGGAGACTTGAGCATGTACAACCAATAAGCAGTTAAGCCACTTGAACAAGGGCTCTAAAAATAGTAATGCCAATAATAGAGACGCGAGCTTGAGACTTCAACTCAAACTTATCATGCAAACACTCGCTTCTGTCCATGGAAATAGCTTTTTAGACACGCAGGTAACTGACGTTGGTTCATGCTGCTTGTCTGTGACCGCCGTCGGCCGACTCTCTGTCGACGTCGGTGTCTCTGCAACTGCCTGTGACCAATGTCGGTCGCTCCTGACCGATGCCGGTGTCTGTGTAGACCCGAACCTGATAATGAATGCTCCTTGGTGAAGTTTTTGGGCAACTTCAAATGGTATTTTTTGGTTAGTCTTCATCATAGTTGATTAGGTACCCATCTACATAACTTTCTTGACCCCTATTTTATCTCTAAACTTTACAAATTTTCTTTCACTCAATGCTTTGGTAAAAATATCTACAACTTGATCTTCAATGTTGTAGTATATACATTGAATGACATCATTTTGAATCAATTCTTTAATATAGTTATGGTGAATCTCCACATGTTTTATTCATGCATGATAGACAGGGTTCTTCACCAATTGGATCACACTTTTATTATCACAATATAATTTTGAAGATTGATTTTATGAAAAATATAAATCACCAAGTATTCTCCTCAACCAAACTGCTTCATGAGCAGCTACACAAGCTAATATATACTCTGCCTCTATTGATGACAATGCAATCATTGGTTTATTTTTGCTACACCATGAAATAGCACCTGTTCCATTATTAAATACAAAACTAGTAGTAGACTTGTAATCATCTATATATCTATCCCAATCTGAATCTATTAAACCTATCAAAGACATAACACCACATGCCACATATTCTATTTCAAAATTTATAGTGAATTTCATATATTTTAATATTCTTTTATTATATCTCCAATGACGTATTTTTGGAGTTGACATAAACCTTGAAACTATACTAACTACATAAGCAATGTTAGGACTAGTTATAGTCAAATAGATAAGACTCCATAAAGGAGTATTACATTAATGAATCCCTTATCTTATAAAGATCATCCATGTATATTGTGAACAATAAAGTGAGAAAAATGAGTTCTTAATTTAGAAATATAATTGACCACTGATATAGTATTTATATATCATCTATATGATATGAAAATTTTATACATGGACTTAATCAACCATATGAAATATTGCATATATAAGTGTATTGGGTCATATGCCTAAACTTACAATTAAATAGATGGTTAAAATGAATCATAAGGTGTCAAAGGGACTGAAACTATAACCATATGAAAATAGTCTCTTAGAAAAGTAATAAATTGTTGAATTATGTTCATACAAGGTATAACTTGGTTGTGTGTTAGTTGACTCTCTAGAAAGGTAATGACTGACTGTTAGTTTATATATATTTAGTGTTTAATACTTTTGTGAAGTACATAATATGAAAGTGTTAATATGCACAAGAGTTTTAAAATATTTAACATATAATAGTGCATCTTGATATGTGTCTATAAGTTATAGTAGTATGTAGTTTAAACATAAGGTATACTTGGGTGGTATGAACCCGTACTTGCTAGATTATTATCTATGAGTATGGGTCATTTGTTTCTTGGAATTATAAGACTCGTTATTAATAATTATGTATTTATATTCACAAACAATGAACTATGATATTATGGGATGTCATAGAGTGTATTATGTTTGAAAACTATAGTCAAAATGTATGTTATACCTAGGTGGTGAAACTGTGATTGTTATGTCTAGATACACTCATACGTTTGACAAACTAAGTGTAAATGTGTTGGTTATTTCTTTGAATGGTATGTTTTATGATATCTAGTATGAATTTATGTATGCATACATACAACCCATGAGAATATAATAAATACCATTATAGAATAATGTTTTCGTAGGAATTGAGACTTTCTTTGCTATGTCTAGTTGCTTGAATAGAAGCTTATGTCTCCATGTATGTATGACTACTTTATTATGACTAATTATGGTAATTAGTAGTTATGTTTAGAACACTAATCTATGATCATATGAGTTATCATAGGGTTTAGTATGTTTGAAAACTAATTACGGTAATTAAAATCTGTAATAAAATGTGTATTTTACCCAAGTGGTATAAAATATAGTCATTATTTTTACTATTGGATAAATAAAAAGGTGAGATTCATTCATACATTTGATGAAATAAATGTATGCTTTTTTATTACTCCTATGCTTAGCATGATATGTGATATAATTGCTAGTAAGATGTAAATTGTATGATATTTTGGTTATATTATGTTAACCAATCTCACATTGCCGATATTGAATAAGGCATGAGATGGACTTCACTGGCTTACTAACATCACAATCCTAGATGAAGGAAATCTAATCAAGTGGTGTGTATAAATTTTAATTGATCTATAGATTAATATTATTTATTATTCTTGAAAACTTTGGCCAAAATATGTTTAGTGAGACATTATCATTTCATGAGTATGATTTACATGTTTGTGCAATATCTTGCAATAAAATGAGTTTTCTATGATACAATGCATATTTAGTTTTAGAAATCATACAACACACATGTACTAGCTTGTCTCTCTAGATATATTTGCCATCACTTTCTACTCATCCATGAAGGGAGGGTAATTTCCTGATAGAATTAGTGTGGTAGATCATTGGTTTATGGTTGGTGTAGAAAAGCACTTGGATGATGCTCTCCTTCCCTACAATAGTATTTACTTGGACATGATGCTTGAGATTGCCACAGTTACTAGAGAGTTCAAGGAACTGATGCTCTAGGGAGCCATGTATCTTATATATGTACATTTTAATATGTTGTTATTATTATTATAAATATTATCATGATGAGATATGATTACTTATTTATTATATAATGACATCAATGATTGTGGGTATATATCAATTATGGTTGATTAATTGTGATTAATTTTTATATTAGTATTATGATTTATTTCTATTGATGATAGTGATTAATGATGTATGATGTGTTGGAGGTTTTTAAATGATGTCTCTAAGGTGACCAATGATGTTGATGAGGTGTCATATGTGCTAAAATGACAATGACAAAGTGTGCTTGAATGAGCTTCAATGTTCTTGCATAATTCTTTAGTGTTTGACTTAGTGAGGCAATTGATGGATGCTATTGATCATATGGACATGTTTCAAAGACCCTATGGAGTGTTATGAGATCTTAAAGTGCCTGTGGAAGTGAATGGAATTCATTAGAGCATTAATATGAAGGTTTAGGTTCAAGTAATCATCTTGGCAAATAAGGCTAAGTAATCTATTTGATGACATCATATTTCACACGTGTGAAGGTTTCAGGATTAATTTACTATATGGATGGATTCTACTATGAGATATGATCATATGATCCAAGTTTTAGGTCATGAGGTTGATTATATAAAAATTTATTAAGGTGTAAAGTTGGCTTCTCAAGAAGAGTTCACTAAGTTCTCATACTTAGCCAAATTTACATTATCAAAGATCTACAGTGAGAATTTAATTGGATCAAAAAACTAATGATGAGTAATTAATATGACCAGATAAGGATCTAACAAAATGTGTGATCTTGTTAGATAGTAATCAACGGTGTGTGTTAAGTCAATAAAATTCTCAAAAGGCATCTAGGGCTACTAAGAGGTGAAAGATCAATTGAAGATTGATTGTAGGGTATGTAAAAGGTATGTGGGGCTGCCAAGTACCATGATTTTGCAAGCAAGGATCAAAGATCAATAGTGAGTGATGAGAGTTAAAGATAGGAATATCATGAGGAGATCTATAAAGCACATTTATTCAAGTTATGAGAGGACATGAGATGAAGACATGTGTCTACAATATTTGTATTACATAGTGACCATTGGCATTTTAATTAATAAAGAAAAACACCAACTTGTAATATTTTGATAATATCTTTTGATCTAGTATGAATTTTAAGGTGATGCAAAATCAAAGTTGAATAGGGATTAAAGGAGAGAAGTGAGTTAAAATATTTCAATATTAGTACATTTTCATATATTTATCTCTACAATTAATGTGTTTGACCATGCTTTGTAAGTGATCCAAGAAGGATAATTTAGTTGTTCTTGATAGTGTCTTGATGTTTCAAGATGAAATAATTATTGGAGAGTGATTTAGACTCCATGAGGACCATATGTGTGTATTTTTTAGGTTTGACCAATTCATTTTTAGTGTGAATAGTATTTTAGAAGTTGATTATGTTTGTTGGAGGCTATAGATAGTTTGAGTGACCACTTTGCAAAAGTGAGTTGAAAGAGTTATGAGTAGAATTGAAGAATAAAATGAGTATAGATATGTTGTATAAGTCTTGAAGGATTATAAGAAGGCATTGGATTTCATGATATGCCCCTGATCAGATATGGAGAGTAAAAATGGTTTCATTGTATTTTGACTGTATATAACCAGTTTGAGTGGTCATTCTTAGAGAGTTATTTTTAGGGCTTAGAGCTTGTCTTAAAGTATCTAAAGAACATGAAGGTGTTTCAAAGGTCCTAAAGGTTCACCCATGTGATAAAATCATTTATATATGTGAAATATTTGAGTAGTTACTTTAGAAGTTTAAGACTATGTTTTATGTATATGAAGGCTTAATGAGCAAGGAGACCTAATTGATAGGTTCAAGTGTTGAGTTGGTGTTCAAGGTGGAATTTACCCATGAGAGAGTGAGAAAGGGTATATTGGATATAGGTTTGATATTTTCTAATCATTGATGGAAGATGAAGGTGGTCTAATAGGTTGCAAGAGTAACATATGGATGTGAAGGCTTACTTTTTTTAGGTCTCATTAAGGCCTAATGGAGGATTTGAGTCTTAAGGACTATGGCTGACCTATGGAGTGGAGTGTTTCTTATATTTATCATGTATGAAGACATATTTTAAAGTTAAAACAAGTATGGTAAGTATTTTTAGATGACCAAGATGGGTTAGATGAGTGTATGGTATAAATACTAGGCATAATTGGCCTATTTTGAGGAGTGTTGAGAGAGTACGGTGTTAATAAAAAGAGAGAACCTTTGAAAGATAAGTCACATGTCATTTAGGACCATCAAAGAGGATTAGTCATTTTTATCTGATCAAATTAATGTAGGAGGACACATAGGTCATTGGACCTAATAAACCTAGAAGAGGTAGATTGAGAAAGTAAGCCCTAGAGGTTGTTTGAGAAAGATAAAAGGGTGAAAGAGAGTGCAATAAAGAAAATTACATCATCAAGTGTAAAATACATTAGATTAGAGGTCATGATCAGATCAAGGTAGTTGAGTGGGTGCTTGGTTTCTTAGGGGGTTGGTTCCTCCTTTTGGGATGGGTGTCTCGCTAAATTAAGGGATGAGTGTTCCTTGATCAGTTGGTGTTGGTTTAAATGTTAGATCTTGTTATTTTATGATTTGAGTCCATCTTATAGGGTTTAGTGGGTTTTATCCCCCAAGAGGGTTTCCCACGTATATCATGTGCTATATGTTGATATTATTGTATTCATTACAATGGTTAATGTGTATGCATCGTGATAATATGTGTTGAATGTTTAAGAATTGGGAATTAAATTGGATTATCTTAGGAATTGAATTGGATTATATTGCATCACTAATTCACCCCCTCCCTCAATTATTATACTTTTAACAATTGGTATTAGATTAGGACCTTCTATGCAAGTTTAACCACTTGAAGGTGATCCCAGGTATAATATGGGTAGTCATCAAATGCAAGGAGGATTTTCAACTAAAGCATAAATCAATGTTCAATGGGTCCAATTATTATTTTTTGAGTGTGAGGATGAATACCTACATCATGTCAATAAGTTTTGACATTTGATAATCTATTGTGAATATATATTCAACCCCCTCAACCCCTCTAACTAGTCCAACTGATAAGAAGTTATGTGAGAGCAATTATAAGGCAATGAATGCCATCACTTGTGGTCTATTAGAGACTAAGTACACAAAGGTAATCCATTCTAAATTTTCCAAAGAAATATGGGATAGATTACAAATCATTTACAATTGGAATTCAAACTTCAAGTTGGCCAAGTTGCAAACTCATTGAAGATAATTTGAGAGTCTCAAGAGGAATGAAGAGGATTCATTGACATCATTTCTATAGAGAGTTGATGAGATTGTGAACATCATCAGAGGTCTAGGATAGGATATTGAAGAAGATATTATTGTGCAAAGTTATTAAGTTATCTTACCCTCAAATTTGATTCAAAGGTTTCTACCATAGAAGAGAGTCATGATCTCATAAAAATTAAAA
Source organism: Torreya grandis (assembly GCA_037957365.1). Classification (NCBI taxonomy): domain Eukaryota; kingdom Viridiplantae; phylum Streptophyta; class Pinopsida; order Cupressales; family Taxaceae; genus Torreya; species Torreya grandis. The sequence continues at coordinate 550,823 of JARHVA010005443.1, read as the reverse complement.
TGGATGAACTGCATGGTAATCTCATAACCTATGAGATGAGAGTTAATGATGACAAACCACCAAATAAGGAAGAAACATTTAAGATATAAATGAATCCAACGAATATGATAACTCAAGGTAAGGAAGTTCATTACGATGATATTTATGAAGATGAACTAATTACTTTATTTATAAAGAATTTTAAAATAGGTTCAGGAAAGTATAAGGGAAAACTACCCTTCAAATGCTTCAATTTTGGATAGGTAAGACACTTTGATAATAAGTGACCTCATAAGCATAAGAAGTATGATGATGAAGAGAATGATGAAGACTAAGATGAAGGAAAGAAAACATTCAGGTCTGATAAGAGCAAGAAAATATTCAAGAAGTATAATGACAAGAAGATTATCTACACCAATGAAGCTTTCAGCTCATCAAATGAGAGTGTAGTGTTTCTGAGTTTGATAATGAAGATGAAGTCCTCTACATAGATGAGGAATGAAGAGGCTAAGAAAATAAGTTGATCATATCAAAATGAGTCTACTTGGAGTGATATAGATAATGAAGAAGACAAGGAGGACTTTGAAACTAAATTGATGAAAGCCCTTGAGGATTTGAAGATGGAAAAGAAGAAGACCAAGAAGTTGAAGTTACATATGAAGCACTATGTGGATCAATTCAGTATGTATGAGATTAGAATGGATGGAGACTCCAAGGAGAATAAAGGTATAGTCAAGCTTTTAAATAGTCAATTAGAAATACTATCTACAAGCTTGCAAGCTAAAGAAGATGAGTGTTCAAGGTATGTGATTGAAAATGAGTCATTGAAATTTGAGTTAAAAAAGACATTCAATAAGATGAAGGCATTTGTGATGTTTGAAAAGAGCTCAAGTGATCTAGATAACACTCTATATAGTCAAAAGCACGTTAGTGATAGAAATATATTTGGTTACACATGTCCTTAAACATCCATAAAATAGTCCTAGATCCTCACTTTAGCATCCTAGCCTATAATGCCTTAGGTTCCATCACCTGGACACTAGCACCATAATTTCCCAGTTTAGGAATTATTATCCTTTTCCCACCTTTGGCCACTAACAGATATATTTTCAAAACAACCACCTAAGATTTACCTAAACCTCTTTTAGACTCCCATAATCACTAGAATAATATATATACATTATTTTGATCCCTTTATCCATCGAATAGAAATTAGATTCAAATAACACAAATTAGCTCAAAACAAGCTGTGCATAATCAAGTTTATCAATCCCTATTATTCCCTACTTTTGCATATAGTCATCTACAACCATCCAAATCTCGTAATACATATATTTTTAGTCTCTAACATCACTCAGAGAACTCAATCATGCATTTATAATAGCTTCACTTGTAATTGCATCATCATTTAGGTGGGGATAAATACATTGGGCTTGATCCCTCTTCAGAGTTTTGGTATATAGGCAACTCTCATCATAGTGGGGTCTTTAGGATGTTTATCTAACCCCATTAACATCACACTTTACTACTTGTGCCATCCAGATGACCTAAAAAATATGGAGGTTTTGGGTTTTCATAAAAAATAATTTAAAATAGGTCATCTATATGGAAACAAAACTCATGCATATAAGAACAAGTTTGGTAGATTCAGACACATGTGCACCTAAAATCTCAAAATAATTCTACACTATGGATACAAGTTCCAAAAGGACACCAGCACCATTGGCATTACTATCCAATTAGATTTATACTATCTAAAAAGGGTTTTAACACATAGATATTGTCTACGACACTTAAATTACTTCGTATCCCAGTTTTTAGCATCTAGATCTCTTGTCTCAATAAATTTCCAGCTAAGTACTTATTTACATTATTTATTTCTATGTCTAGAAAGTTTAAACTAGGTTAATTATATTAGGAACTAGTGGATGTATTTATTGCATATTTATACCCTAATTTTCTATGCTCATACCCTTTAACAACCTAGGGATTAAACTCTATAACCCTAAAGAGTTAAATCATTTGTTAAACCTAACTTATTTTTAATACTATCAAAAATCTAGTTTTAGATGCTATTATGGCTTCTATCATTTTGTTTCCTATTTTTAGTGGTTGTGTTAGGGTTTTCATACCTTATATGGTCTACCTTAGCAACACTCTTCCAAGTTGCATTTCCAAATTTTATGAATAAAGGAGATTATTTTAATCCTCCTCATCTCCAAGAGGGTGATAGCTTCTTTCCCTCTAACTAGGTCCATGTTATCACTTCTCCAAAAGGTAAGTAAACCCATACTACTACTTCAAATTTCTATACTCAATCTATCCATCCTTCAAACCCTTCCCTTCCCACTTCTCCCATATAGGGTGTGTACCTACATGCTCAATCGTAATCAACCAAGGTCAGCAATTATGAGACTCTAAGGGATCAAATTATCAATATGAGCAATCTAATATCAAAATTATAGAATCAAAATCAATTATTAAGTGAAAAATGTCACATTATTGAAAAATCAAATTACATGTACAAAGTCTTCAGAGTATGCTAGTGTTCATCACTTATTTGTATTTACACCTAGTAAAGTTGTGCATTGCACTCTTTCATATCCAAGTCATAAAATAAAACATAATGCATCTGTTATAAGTGATTTAAAAAGATTACCAAGGTTCCAATAAGATTTCAAGTGAGGTACTTAGAGAAATTATTAAGAATAAACTGATCAAACTACCTCTTCTACATCCCATAAGGAGATATAGATACTATTTTCCATACCATAAAATTCATAGTTATTACACATATTCATTTTTTGCTTTGAAAAAGAATATACAACATATCATTGCTAATGAATAACCTATATAAGATAAATTAGTTAAGTAATCCATAGTGATACATGAACACATTCAAAAAGTGTCAAATTTAGAAATAATACAAAAGTGGTTACCAAAGCATAACTTAGAATAACAAAAGGCTCATAAAACAAAATCCAAACAAGAAATAGTACAATAAGCACAACTAAACCAAGTGAAGGATTCAAATATACCTCTCCAAATTAAGGCCCCACTTTTAAAATGGTATGGGTTTGGTCTAAAATATTTACAACAGTTTGATTATCAAGATCAAGGGTTGGGCAAACATGTCCAAAGCATCATTACTCCAATTCTAGTAGTCGATAATGTTGGTCAACAAGGTACCTGGAAAGTATAATAAATCTTGATAACAACATTACAAATTTCCCTTTTCATGGATTCTCCTTGAATTTACTCAAGCACATAAGTTTCTTGGAGGAGACAAGATGGAAGACACAAGTCCTAGGCACATTTAGATGATGGTGCAAAAATACCCCCCAATACACTCGAGCATATTTAATGATCACACAAACCCTTCCATGGTTGAATAACACATCACATATGAGAAAGAAGATGTTGATATATTCACTTTCTTTAAAAATTGGCCCAAATAAGCATCATTGTACAAGGTCTATTGTGAATGGTTGATGAGGACAACATGATGCTAATTTAATTATGGGAAGGCTCCATGTTTGTTTTGTGACTCAAATCAAAACTATGATTCCACTTATATGAAGACAAGTTAGTGAGTTTCCAAAGTTTATATTGTAACACATTTATCTCTTTCCTTCAAAAAACCATAAAATCTGTATGCATTACTTTAGTCTATGATGGCTTGCATTCATCAAAATAAGTGATAGTGGCTTATGTCAAAATTATAATTCCCTTGGCTTTGATAGGGGGACGTCTATATTTTCTAGTTGAAAAGCCCAAAATTCTAGCGTTAATTTAACTTTAACATTATAACTCCAAACATTCATACATAATGTATATTTTATATTCATTGGTATATTGCATTTATGAAGATTTTGATCATTATGAATGCTTCATCAAACAAAACACTGTGCCATATAAATAATATTTACTTTTACCATTTGCAAATAGAAGGGAACCTGGGAGTGCATATGCATAACATGAGAAACATGAAGTGAATGATATTAAACATTTGTGCCACATCTAAAAACTTACTACCAATATTACAATTGTCCCCATTATGGCATATATACATTTTTTTATTTTTCCCTTCATAAATATAAGAGAGCCTTGGAGTGCATATGTAAAACATGTGAATCATGAATACTACCACATCAAACATTGTTATCACAACTCAAAACTTGATAATAAAATTTAAAATGTCCCTTTTCATTCATTATCCTTGAATTTACATAAGCACATAAATTTCTTGGAGAAGGCAAGATGGAAGACATAATTCCTACACACATTTGGTGGATGGCACAAAAATAACCCCAAAATACACTTGAGCCTCTTTAATTATCACATGAACCCTTCCTTGGTAGAATAACACCTCATGTATGAGAAATAAAACAACGATATATTCACTTTCTTTAAAAATTGGCCCAAATCAACATTATTGCACAAGGTCTATTATGAAGGGTTGATGAGGACAAGATGATGTTGACTTGATTATGAGAAGGTTCCATGTTCATTGTGCAACTCAAATCAGCATTACAGCTCCACATATATGAATACAAGACAATCAATTTCCAAAGTCTATATTGTAACACATTTGTGTTTTTCTTTCAAATAAAACCTTCGTGATGTGTTAGTTGTAACAATGAAAATAAAATCTTATGTGCTTAAATTGACCCTTTTCTTTTGATATCTAAGTTTTTAATTAGAAGAGTCGTAGGGTGGGCATCTTGGCGATTAGTGGTGTATGAGTTGGTGCAGGATTCATCATCATCCACCTATCTCTTGTGAATCTAGGCAAGTAAATAGGTGTTGTATGAGAGGCTCAATAGATGTTTATGCTCTAAAATTAAGGGTGTATGTGTCCCTTTTCCTTTTTTGGTATATTTTATTTTAAATCTATATTGAATTATATTGTATATTGCACATTTAATATTACCAATAGTCTAATATATAATATAGTATAATATAATTTGATTTAATATTTAATATACATATTATCATGTAATATTTAAATATATCTATTATATACTAGCACACATCAGCAAAAAGATGAGTTATGTCTCCTTATTTTTCTAGGATGCTTGGGTTTTTCCTCTATATTACTCCTTTATCTTTGACAGTCGGTGAATGATCATGGTTGGAACCCTGTTTGTGAGGAGGGGGCTGACTATCAATTGATTCACAATTAGATATACTTCTCTTGATCAAAATGAACAAGGAGAGTTATCATAGACCTATACATTCTACTTCATTTAAATGTCAACCCGAGGATGTAAATTTGATAGGATGACATCAATATATGTGCACACTCAATCTTCTAATTTGACCTTATGCTAATTGTTATCTAAGATGTTGAAGTCATGCAGTAAATGAAGTGTTGGAATTTAAACATGAACATAATATTATGAAATAAATGTTTACATCTTGGAAGATTCCTTAAACAAATCTAAGCAAGAATTTAAATCACACAATTTGTAAATAAAACACACAATTGATAAAGAAATCAAATAACATGCTTAGTATTTAAATGGGTTGGATTATTATTGAAGACTTCCAAAGGAGGCCCTTCCTCATTCTGATTCTAGCTTCAATCCTTCCTCTCACAACACTTAATTAAATTCATAAATGCTTGTTTATATTAATAAAAAATGTCGCAATGAATTACTGTAGATAATTACAATAATAGTTTCTTGACAAAATGTAATTTTGATAATTCTCTAATAAATATCTACTACTTGTCAAATTTGTTGTTACACACACACACACACATATACCATAGAGTATATTGTTTTATATGAAATAATATATATTCTTATAAACAAGAAGGATGAGTGTAATAGATCAAGACAAGAATAGGACAATTTTAGCACTCATCACACCCCCCAACTTAAGATCTTACTCAACCATGAGCAATAAACTTGTTCATTTCCATTTCACAAATAACTCTGAAATCCATGGGATCTATGGCACCACTGACAAGGTGAGCATAAAATCCACATCTATGTTCAAATAGTTATCAACTTATGACCTCTGTAGCTTCATCTAATGGGGATTTATCTTGCCAATTTATAAGAGCATACCAAAATAGAGGGAGCTGGAACCTGAGGCTCAACAATTGAGATCCTATTTCTCTTGCAAGAAAAATATATTTTGTGATTTTGTTAAATATTGAATTTAAGTTAAAAGGGGAATATGGTTCTCTCTTTCTTAGTGTGGGAGTGAGCTCATTCCATCATTCAATATAGGACTCTTTGGCTATAGGACCAATAGAAGCTCTCAATTCTAAGTAAAAATCTTGGGCTTCATCACAATTCTTAGCAAACCAAGCTCTAACTTCTTTTTTTAGCATGATATTATCCCATTTTGTCAATACATCAGGTGTTGTTGACTCTCTTATGATAAGCAATTGAATTTCATTTTCCTTTTCCATATATTTAATTACTTTTCTTATTATTATTTGCTCATTCAATAGATATGCTTAAAATGCCTTCAGAAGGACATCTCCAACATATAAATTAGGGTTTTATTCCCTATCATAAGCGATAAAATAGTTGTGAGGATAGAAATTGCATAACTGTACTTGTTCTTCTTGTGATCTTTCTTTATAAATTTGAAAGAAGGATAGGGGATCAATTACTTCACAAGGCATGCCACAGTAAGTTCTCATAAATATAAAATTATGCTATTGCTCCTCAAGATAGATTGAATATACTCTTGCAAGAGGCCTACAATCAATGAGATCTTGGGTAAGACTAGCCATATAATCAATATTTTACTATAGTTTAGAGATTATTTCTTCTTTCAACCTATTCTCTTCTTTTAATTTCTAGTTTTCTTTTGTTAATGCCTTCAGAATTTCAAATTGATTATCCATCCAATTCATCAATTTAAAAGATATTGTAAATAAGGAATGATACCTAACATCTTAGACAGTTGTAGATTCTTCCAATTGATTTACCTTTATAGAAGGTTTGAAATAATGCCTGTAGGATGGTGTTCAATAAAGTGTTGTAGCTAAAAAGTTACTACAATAAGTGCATCTAGTCCTCCTCTAGATGATGGTGATAAAATAGTTGATGAGATAGCTTATAGGAGCATTATTTAAAGTTTGATGTTTTTAACTCACATAAGATCTGATATTACTTATTCAGGTTCACTTTTTTCAAGGTACATGACAAAGCCATCTGAAATACATATGAAGGCAACCAAGATAATTTTTAGGTATGTGGGAGGTACTCTAGATTTTTGTATTCATTACTACACTTCTAAAAGATTCAATCTTGTTGGTTTTAGTGATTCCAATTGGGGAGGTAGTTTGGATGACCGAAAGTCTACATTTGGTAATTATTTTTCTTTTTGTTTAGGTTTGATTACTTGGAGCTCAAAAAAGCAAAGTATAGTTTCCCTTTCTTATATAAAAGTAGAGTATGTTGCAGTCACTATAGAAAGTATACAATCATTATGGATTAGAAACTTCTTGAAGAAATCGGAGAGATACAAATTTAGCCCACAGTGATTTTATGTGATAATATTAGTTTCATCAAATTGGCCAAGAATCCACTCCATCATAGTAGGACAAAACATTTTGATTTAAATCATCATTTTATCTAAAATTTACTATAGAATAATGTAGTAGAATTGAAATACATCAGCACTAAAAAATAGTTAGCAAATATCTTCTCTAAGGCAATTACAAAGGATCAATTTTTGACACTCAGAGATCATATTTTGAGCCCTCCTAACATTAAGGGGGAGTGTGTTGAAGATAAATTCTATTTCCATCGTGGCTTCCAAATTTACATTCATGATGCATCACCATGCTTTAGTTCATTAACCACCATCCTCAATTCTATTTTTAGACTACTAGTTTAGAGCGTAGTTAACAAACTCATTTTTATTGTCAAGCTGCTAGTCTTCCAGCACAACTAATAATGCATGTCAAGTGCATGAATTATTTTTTATGTTTTTCATTATATCTTTAGATACAACAAACTATTTTTTATCATAGTTCATTTTTTTATATAAGTTTCAATAAAGAATTTATTATGTAGCCTGCAAAAATACACAGAATTATGTGTGTGCTCTTTTTTTTTTGAGTTAATAATTTTAGATATCTACTATCATAATTTGTTGTTATTATATATGTTATTATTTTCTTCTTATCCTATTGGTTCAATAATAAGGCATTCTTTTAAAATCTACACCCAAAACATCAGACTTTTCAACACTAGGACTTGACTACACCATGACCACCAAGCTCAACTAACTGTCGAACATGAATAAAACTAACACTACTAGCATAAACCATGTTTGTCAGCATCATCTAGTGATAGTTATCACATCATGTATCAAGATTTGGTTGTTTCCAAAATTTTCCATGGATCTTCAACTCAATGAATTCTGGCAAATCTACTTAAAGATTCAGATTGACTAGTATTCAAGCAAATGTGGAATGGTGCATCCACTTAGTATTTTGATAAATCAATGAGCATTAACCCAATGAATCTCTAATAACTTTCAAACCCACATATGGTGTAGCCTTACCAGATTAGTTTGGCATCAAAAGCCTCAATAAGAGAATTCAAATCTTTCAAACCTTCATCAAATTAAAACTAAAATGGCAGATGGGGTAGCCTTACATAGATTGGTTTGACATCAAAAGCCTCAGTGAGTGAATTCAAATCTTTCAAACCTTCATCAAATAAAAAATGAAATGGCAAATGGGGTAGCCTTACCTAGATTTGTTTGACATCAAAAGCCTCAATAAGCAAATTCAAATCTAGATACCATGGTTTCATAACAAGAAAGCTCTTACCATAGGTCCAACAACTTTGAAAAATAGAGTTTTTTTCTTCCATAATAGAGAAATAAACAACAAAAAAATCTTCTAGCATAGGTTAATATGATAGATTTACCTTTCAACTCCCATGTTTTAACTATCCATTAGTACAAATCTAAAAAAGAAGGCCATAAACCAGTGAACCAGTATATCAGACTATCGCAAGAGAAAACCTTTTCTTTGTCAAGAAGCTCTTTCAATGGTTTTTCTTCAAATACTATCGAGGGAAGGGTTTTTTTAGGGGTGACTCATTTAGTCTATTTTCTAATAGCTTATACAAATGTTGGGTGAGCCTTTTCCCCTACCTTCAACACCACCCTTTGATTGGTGCCATTAGGGTTTGGATTTGGATTTACCTTGAGAATAGAAAGTTGTATTCCTTTAGCCTCTACCTCCCTCCACCAACCTTTCTAGATTGAGTATGGCCGTAGGGATCTCAGTAAGCAAATATGTAGTTTAAATACACTATAATGTCAAACACCTTGCCAGCCCTCTATGCCATGGGAATTGGTGTGATCAGCCTATAAAGCAAAAAAGTGTAACATCAATATTATATATAATATATAATAAGAAACAAATGGAAAATAAATTTAATTCTCCTAATGCTTTATCAACTCCATAGAAAAAATACAAGGGAATACCAACACATAACACAAAGCATAAAACATAGAACCCATAGAGAAATGGCTAAAGAAAAATATTTAAATAGCACCCACTCATAAAAATATGTTACAACTAAAAATACATATGACCTATTGACCCCTATGCTATGTGTTATACACTAGACACAAATTTAGGGTAGTTATTATATTTACACGACTTACATACATTGAAAATGGATATGTAGCTTGCAAGGTGGAAACATCTTTGATTCATCAATTTTTATTATTAAGGGTCGACAAGGGATCATGAGTGTTAATTTGATTATGACAAGGCTCCACATCTAATGAGTGGCTCGAATGTAGACAAGATATTGAGGTACTAAAGTCTATCTTTTAGCTTATGTTCATCCATGATATGAATATCTTAACATCTCTAACAATTAAGTAAGGGTTAATAAAATACAAAAACACCAAATTCAGATCCCTTGAGAGAGTACAAGGTAATAAAGATAATCAAAATGGTGAAATATTTCAATGTGCATTGGGTGGTGATGGTAAGTGGCTATGATAGGGTATTGTAGGTGATACCATATGCGAGGGGACCCATATTATACAATTAACCTAAATTTAGGATAATGGTTGGATTTATATGACCAACATCACCCATTGCAAAGGGTTCAATAGCTTACAATGTGGAAACAAATTTTATTTTTCATTTTTATTATTGAGGGTGGATGAGGATGCCATGATAGTTTATTTGGTTAAAATAGGGCTCCACATTTGATGTGTAGCTCGAATCAACCATGCAATGTCATTAATGTAAGGATAAGACATTGAGGTTCCAAAATCTATCTTGTAAATTCCATTCATCGACATTGAAAATATATTCACACCTAAAAACAAAAAATAACATTCCTTTTCACATTTTGTGCACCATCAAGGTAACTACTAGTCTAGTTTGATTTAAAAGTATGGTAAATGGTTGAGGCTAGAGAGGGGAAGAGAGCAATTAGGGTAAGAATATCCTTTCTGATAGGTAAGAATATCAAAAAGAGTGGTAGAAGAGGTAATAATATCCTTTTTGATAAGATCTTGAAGTATTAAATGGTTAAAATAGTTGGGTTCAATGATTTAAATATTTTTAAGTTTATTTGTTTATACAATGGATAATGTTAAAGTTCTTGTTGGTTTTTTTTTTCAATATGCAATACTTTTGTTATGTTAATATTGAAGATTGTTTGTAGTTTTCACATCTTCAAAACTATTAGGTAGAATTGTCCTAAAAATAAAAGGAGGTCACATTTTGCATGCCCATTATTGCAATGTGTTTCTGTTTTAGTGTTATGTGGCCTTCAAGTATGTTGATTCTATGTATTTCTTTTATGTGTTTTTTAAAATATAAAATATAGTTTAATTGGAGTTAAGAGACTGTTGTAGCGATAATGGATTCCATTCCTATTTAGTAACTATCAAGAAATTTAATTCATTCATGATGAATTATACCTCTTATGTTTGTTCAATTTTTGTGAGAACAATTATGTATGTTGTATGAAATTAACCTTTGTTTATGTTTGAAGGTTTGTCACTACTAGTATGACTAAGGATATTGACAAAATAGTTGTCAAAATCTACTATCTTTGATTTTTTAGAGGTCACAAGGTCACAAAATTGATGTTTTATCTTTCTCTACACTCAAATAAATTATTTCTTTTATATATTGTGGTCATCTGATAATGGCAAGATCCCATGTAATATCATAATAAAACAAGTGACAATAATTATAGGTGAATCATCCCCACTGGGATCTACCTAGAAATATGTGATTTTTTAAAAAATTAAACACATATACCAAAAATAGATTATACCATGAGAATCTAACATAGATCATATGAAGTACTCAAACCATGATAATCGAAAACAAAACATATTACATCATATATAATGGATCTCTAATATCATGAGAGCACATCATAATGCAAATATAAAAATTAATTATATTAACTCAGCCACAACTAATACAAGTCTATATCCACCACTTTCAATATACAATAATAAGTAATTACAACTCTTCATGACAATATTCAATAATAAGTACAATATAATACAATGTACATATAAGATACATGGCTCTCCTGGAGTATAGTTCATGAACTCAAGTATCTGTGGCAATCTCAAGTGTCATCTCAATAAGTAGTAATGTTGTGGGGAGGGATAACATCATTCAATTGTTTTTCCACACCAACAACATACCAATGAGCCCCAGTACTAATTCCATCAAGAAATGACCCTCCCTTCATGGATGAGTAGATAGTGATGGTGTGGAAATCTAGAGAGACAAACAAGTACCTGTGTTATGTATGATTTCCAAATCTAAACATGCAGTGTATCATATAAAAATTAATTAATTACAAGATATTGCATAAACATGTAAATCATACCCATGAAATGATAATGTCTCACTAAACATACTTTGATCAAAGCTTTAAAAATAGTAAATAAAAAGTGATTTATATATCAGTAAATTCATACACTCCACTTGATCGTACTACATTCATCTAACATTTTGATGCTAGTAATCCAACAAAGTCCATCTCACTCCTTAATTAGTATCAACAATGCAGATTGTATAAATAAAATTCAACCACAAAACTCATATAGTTTACATCCTACTAGCAAATACATCATATAACATGTTAAACATAGGAGTAACCAAAGCATATATTTATTTTTTCAAATGTATGAATGAATCTTACATTATTTTATAATCCATACTATAAATAATGACTAAAATTCATACCACCTAGGTAAATACACAATAAACTACAGCTTCAAAATTCACAATTCATTTCCAACCATACTATACCTTATGATAACCCATATTACCATAGTCTAGTATTTTTAATCATAACTACTAAGTATTCGAACTAATCTAATAAAGTAGTCATAAATACATATAAACATAAACTCATATACAGCATGTAGATATAACAAAACAAAACTTAGTTTATACAAAAAATTGAGTTGTCTAAACTAGCATTTGTTTACATTTAGGGGATTTAAATGCACACATACGTTAATTTTTTATTATACCTAATTATTTAATATAGTTTATAATCCACCTATGTAAATATAACCATAAGAATACACCCCTGTATACATGTACACACCATTAGTCACATTAACACTTACAAATATCGATATTCTCTAAGGATCTTTTCATAAGGTTTTCAACTGTTTAGATATCAAAAAATTTAATGATGTTTTATAATCCAAGACTCATGCTTAGTCAATTTATAGGATTCTACATAAGTCTTCATATCCTTAAGTTAATAGTTCACTGATATGAGCCCACACATACTATAACCTTTCAACTTATTATTATTATTTGTGAATTTGGCTAATATTTGGGTTCACTTAGAGTAATTCAACCCATTACACTTTTAATCTTCTATAATCCACCCAGTCATTACTAATTTGTTTACTATATATATATATATATATATATATATCTATATATATATATATATATATATATATATTATAGTAACTATTTAAATATGACTAATGACACCATTTATAAAGGCTGGGAGTTATAGGGTGATGCCTATGCATAAACTCTACATAAATATCAATAGTCATCTAATATATACATAGTCATTATGTTAAATATGTATACAGTCATCTATATATATACATTGAAATTCGGTGATTTGTTTGATGGTAAAGGTTTAAGGTTAAATGAACAATGACCTTTTTGAACATTATAATATAATTAAATCAACTCCAATTATAATACAAGTAATGTATTAAAGCTCAGAAATCCAAATTTGATATACACACATCACATATATCAACAAATTTTTCATGTTGGAGGGCTATATATTATACAATTATCCATAATGCTATATAGGCCCTGAATTAAGTATCTATACAAAGATTTCAAATAAGTGTGCAGTTGTTTATGAAAGACTTTAGTGATTCAATAATACACTCAATTAATTAGTAATTTAATCAATCGATTGACTAAATAGGTATAACTAGATATATATTGAATTAGTCAATGATTTAGTAACTGCACCAATTAAATTAAATAAGACATGAGCTAGAAATTAATTTTATGATGATGCCAACGTATAAAATATAACATTGTAATTTATTGGATATTGGTTGAGTATGGCGATACATGGCTATGCTTACCTTATTATCAAATTTATTTACTAAGTGAACCACAAGATCTAGAATTTATATTCCTTATTAGTCCTAACTCATATTTAATGACTTCTATTTAAGCATAAAAAAATTAAGAATAATATAAGGCAATGCCTATATGGTATTTCTGCTAACAATATACAACAACTTTAATAATATAAACATGTTGGAAGCATAGTTAAAAGAGAATAAATTACATCAATTTACCAGATGATGATTCTCACACAAAATAATGATGTCATTAGTAAGATGTGTATATACATAACAAAGATATATACATAGTCAACCCACTAAATATAGATATTCATATTAAAATCTAGTGATTTAAAATGGTACTAACGCCATTGGCTCAAACAATGAACTCATAATGTTTTCACATAGACTTTCAAGCATAAACAACCCCTTTTGTATTTATATAGCTTGTAAATAAGTAAATAATGATGCCATAAGCATGTAGTAGTATAAGTGAAATATTTTAGTGATTCATAATTAGATAGTCAAAATTGAATACATATATTCATAAACTACCACAACTTGATCTTTATTGTGATGCCTTTGGTTTTTTTTGCTAATATTATACAATAATAAAGCTTCAACAATGCCACACAATATATAGTTGTTTTAGGAATATCACAATAACACCTTAGAGTATAGAGTGACTCAAACTACATATAGGGATCCTAACTATGTTTTATAAACACTAAGGATTAAAATATTTTAATGAATTTTTAATGTTGCATGGATTTCTTATGTGAAATTCCAAATTTAGTATTTCAAACGGATTCTTGTTAAATAGGTCGTCTCTATGTCTCATACAAATCTATAATAGATTTATAATTTTGAATTAAATATGAATCCCAAATCCTTAAAAATATACAGACAAATTCAATGCAGAATTTTTATGATCATATACTAAATTAAAACATTGCCTATCTAGAAAATAAAACTTCCTTTGATTTGTGTGTCTTTGTAGATTCAACTCTTTCCCAACACCTACTTCCTTTCTTATGTACTACACCTTTTCCTTGTTTGACTCTTTAATTATCTTCTTAGACAATACTTGTGATGATCATTTTCCTCTTTATTAATATTCTTTATATGAAAATAGGCATAGCCCTTTTTGCTTTAAATATTTTTCTTTATTTTCTTTCATTTTCTTCTTTTTTGTTTATATATATATTTATATCTCTAGTTTTTTCTTTTTTTTAGTCTTTACATTTATTTTTATTTTTTAAATATATTTTCTCTATTTTTTATTTTTTCAAAAGTAATTTTCTATTTTTATTTTTATTTTTATTCATTTTAACACTAAATGTCAAAAATTCTTAATTTTATTAAATTAATTAACATCCACAAATGTTATAGAAATTTATATGACAATTTTATAGATTACTAATAATCTATATTTTAAATCTAATTTTGTCAATAATATTTTCACTAGCTTAAATAATAAAATGTACCAATTCATTAAGCTATTAAACCATACTGGCAAATCATAGAAATTGACTTTCTAAAGCAAGTAAAAATAAACACATAATGTGCAAACTATTTTTTATGCATTCTAACATGTGTTAGCTAATGTGGTGTGTGCAAGGTTCTCACCAATTCTCTTTTATCCTCTGACATCTCCATTTACATCACCCTCTTTGATGATGCTCTCCATCCTGTATGCTTTGAGGGATGAGTTATCCTACATCAAACTCACAACACGTAGGTAATTGGATCGCATTAATATGGTAAACATATGGCATAAAATATAATTAAAATAACACATCAATATATTTGTAATATAAATGTATACACTATAGCTAACTCTCAACAAAATAAATATGTACCATCATGTATCTAAACAATATCTTATTATCCCATAATAACATATATCTTACAACTTAGTCAGAAATATAACCAGAATAAAATGTGTTAACTATAAATATCTATAAATAATCAAATAGTTTTCTTAATGAGGAATTGGGATGTGACATCCTTCCCCTAAAGCTAGTCATCATCTTGAATGACTTTTATTCAAACATATGTTCTGAAATTAAAATATTATTCAACAAAAAATAATATACTTTAACATTATTTAATAAAGTAAATAAATGTGGAATTTTCCTAAAGAACTCATCATAGTCCTCCCAAGTTACACTATCCTTAGAGTATTGGTCTCACTGGACCTTGCATTGTGATATTTGTCTATTATGTAAATGAATTTTGTATGTGTCAATTACCCTAATTGGTTCTACTATGACCACCTCAAGATCTAGAACTTGTAAAGCATTCCAATCCAACACATGCGTAGGATCAACTACATACTTCTTAAGATATGAAATATGAAAGACATTATGTAAAAGAGTTAGGAAGGATGGTAATGTAAACTTATATGCTATCGTATTTACCACTTCTAACACCTTCAAGGGTCCCACATATCTTGGTGACAATTTTGTTGACTTCTTGAATTTAATCAAGTTTTTTTGTGGCTTATCCCACAAAAGCACTTTATCACCTATTGCAAGTGTCTTTTTATCCTCTTCATATCTGCATAAATCCTCTTCCTAACATTAGCCTTAGGCAATCTCAGCCTAATTATTGTAACATGCTCTTCCATATCTAAAATCATCTAATGTCCAAAGACTACCTTGTCATCTAACATGTCCTAACTGATGGGTGTCCTACATCTTCTCCCATAAAGTGCCTCAAATGGTGTCAGCATCAACATTGATTGGTATAAGTTTTTATATGAAAACTCAACCAATGGAAGATAGTATTTCCACTTTTACTATTGATCCATGTAATACATACGAAGAAGATCCTCTAACACTTTATTAATTCTCTCAGTCTGTCTGTTAGTCTATGAGTGACATGTTGTACTTAAAATTAGTTGCATACCCAAAGCTGAATTTAGAGTTATCCAAAAACTTAAAGTCGTCTTTGGATCATGATTTAAAATAATCTTATCTAAAAAACCATGCAACCTATAGACTTCCTTTAAAAACCTCTTTGTAAGGGTAGGTACATCATATGTCAAATTGCCTAGTATAAAGTGAGCTACCTTGGTTAGTTTATCAATAACTACCAAGATCATATTGTGCATATTTTGTGACATTGATAAACCTTGGACAAAGTCCATACTAATCACCTACCATTTTTATTCTAGTATATCATGTGGATATAACAATTCATCCAAATGCACATGCTCAGCTTTCACTCATTGACACTCTAGACAATGTGACACATAATTTCCCACATCTTTCTTGATTCCTTTCTATATATACAATGGTCTAAGCTCTATCATGATCTTGGTTACACCTAGATGTCCTAAATATAGGGCATTGTGCAATTTATTTAGCACTATGATCTATAGATTCTCTCGATCTAACACATATATCTGTCTGTTTTAATGCAATAGACCATCACTCTCTAATTTGATTATTTTGTACCAATAATTTTGAGCACTCTCAAACAATAATTTTATAAATTAATCATAAAATTAGAGATAAATCAATCACCTAATCCTTGAAATTACTCTTGATAGAAGCTTTAAAAGTACTCCTGATAGAAGCTATAGCTGTTACGTACCTTCTATCGTTGAGGGCATCAACTACTATATACTCTTTGACTTTGATATAAATGATTTCAAAATCATAATCAGATAATAACTCAAGACAGAATCTCTAATAATTTTTTTTAAAGGTTGGTTTAAAATGTAATTGAGTCCTAAGTTATCTATCTTGAGTTCAAAAGTTTTTTCTAATAAATAATGTTGCCACACTTGCAAAGCATGAACAATTGATCCAAGTTATAAATCATGAGGGGCATAGTTCACCTCATATGGATTTATCTCTCATGACTCATAAGCCACTACTACATCATCCTACATAAGGACCCCTCCTACTTTATTCCCTGATGCATCTATGATCACTAAAAATTAACCATTGGGGTCTAGAACTCTCAACACTGGTATAGATGTAAGCCTTATTTTCAACTCACAGAAATCTAATTCACACTTTTCTAACTAAAAAAATCTATGGTTATTTTGTTTTAAGGAAGTAATTGAATTAGCTATCTTGAAAAAGTTCAAAATGAACTTCTTATAGTAGCCTGCTAACCCCATGAAGCTTCTTACTTCATGCACATTCTTTGGTGTTGACCATTCCATAATGGCTCTAATCTTTCCTTAATATAATAAGATACCATTTTCAGAGATAATATGTGCCAATTATTGAAATATTTCTTGAAAAAATGCACACTTAGATAACTTGCCAAACACTTTATGCTTCAACAACCATCGCATAACCAATTCTAGGTGTTGAAGGTGTTCCTCTTCATTTTTTGAGTAGAAAAGAATGTCATCTAGATAAACTAGAAAAAAGTGATCAAGTTAATCTCTGAATACATTGTTTATGAGATTCATGAATGCTATCAAGTATTAGTCAGTCCAAATGGTAACATTGTAAAATAATAGTGCTCGTACTGAGTTTTGAAGGCCTTCTTTGGAATATCCTCATCTTGAATCCTCAAATAATGGTATCCCACTTGAAGATCAATCTTAGAAAATACTATTACTCCTCATATTTGATCAAAAATATATTTTATATGAGGTAGTGGATACCTATTTATCATACTTGCCTTGTTCAACATTTTGTAATCAATGTAAAGTTGAAGGGTACCATCCTTCTTCTTAACCAAGATGACTGATACACCCCATGGTAACACACTTGGCCCAATCAACCCCTTATCCAATAATTTTAGAATTTGAGCCTTCAATTAAACAAACTCAGTGGTTGTCATCTTGTATGGTGCCTTAGACTATGGTTCTTAACTAGGTATGATGTCGATAAAAATATTGAACTCACATCTAGGACACAAAATGAGTAATTTTTTTAGAAACACATCGTGAAAACATCTAAAAAATGGGAAATCTTGGAGAGATGGTTCCTTAGGTTACTCAATTTCATTTATCTTGATGATAAATGCTTGGCACCATTTTTCCTAAACCCTCTTAAGCTACATTTCAAAAATCTACCTAAGCTTCAACTCTCTCTTCTCACCTTTAATTTTCACCTAATTTTTGAAATCATTGAGACACTTAACCTTCTTTAGGTAATAGTCAGCTTTATATTTATGGTTTACAAGCTATTTGACTCATAAATTCACATCACATGATCTTAGAGGTGCTACATACAAATCTACAACTATTTTGAATTCAATAAACCTAATCTCTACTTCAACTAAACACTTGTCAACCATGACTTTTGTGTCATTCTCATACTATACTAAAGAGTTTTCTACATTATTGACTATATTATGATTAAATTCAAGATAGAATTAGGCATGTAAATAAGAGTGGAAGTAAAGTGGTCATTAACTTGATGACATATTCCACATAAAAGATACAACTCACCAATGTAATTCAATATGCTCTTCACACTCTCTTAGTGAGCTATGTAGTCTTACTGACATGCACAAAGACATTATTCATAACACCTATTATTAACCTCACCCAAAAAGATATAGACTATCAATTACGTGCACAAGCATTGTAGAGCCAAAAATTTGTTACTTTGAAATTTGCAAACAAGTCCATTTGACTTGTAGATCATAAGAGTGTTTTTAGTTTTATTGCTTTTAATATATTTTGTTTTTTGGCTTGTCCTAGATTTAAGATAGGACTAAGATGTATTTTATTCTTGAATGCAAACTATTACTTTTTGGATGAGTCGATTCTCAGGGACTCTTATTTATACTCTTTGTATTCATCTCTTTTAGAAGAGGAAGATTTTCCAAGGCTAAACATTTTCATAAATCACCTCGTATGTTCATCGAGTTTTTGTTGTTTTGGTTTTCTCAATAATGGCATTATGCATGATTTTTTTATTAAATCAATCAATTTATGAAATTCATTTACCTAGTTATGGAATATTGAATTAGGTAATTAATTAGTTTAAATATTTCTCTAATGAAAATTTTCCTATAAAATTGGATATGTAGATTAGATGTGTTGCTTTATCTATTCACTATAGTTAATTACCCTTCAAAGTAACATTGCATGGAATATTCACAATTATTTCTTCATTTGAGTCTTGACTATATTTTCATGAATCTGAGCACTAGATAGATTTACATGTATATCAATCACATACAATGAAAAATGACTGGGTGAAAACCCATTAATGTGTTGGAGTGGATCACAAGCCTGCATCAACATAAATGTTTTATATTATAATCATCATCATATGATGATTTTATTTTAATTGAATATATTGAATGATTGATGAATTTGATAATGTTTTTGTTGCACTTTATGTGAATACTTAAATCAATGAATATTGGTTTGCATGCAGTGGCATCTATCAGAATTCTTGGTTACTGCAAAATTTAAATTTGTTTTTGTTTCTATATCATCTTATATTTTATTTTCTATATCATACCTCTTTTAAATAATATAACATCATTTTCAATATTCATCTCATATTAATTATGTTTATAATTTGAAAATGATTAATTTTTGTATAAAAAGATTTCTCAAATACCAAACGTTTTCCCTACTTTAGAATTATTTGTTCCAACACTTATACTTATTCATAAATCTATAATCCTCAAATGGATATTTCAAATTACTTTTAAGAATTCTCAATTAAAATACCGAGAACCCATCAACATATTTTTTCAACAAATAGTATCCGACATAGACTTAGCATTCCATGCCCGTATTGTGTACACCAACATAACTATTTGTTATTGTTGAATAGTAAAAATAGCATCCATAATTATGAATACATTATTAATGATGTATGTAAAATGTCAATGTTTGCAGTGTGCCATGGATACGATCAATTAAAAAGGCTAGCTCCACCTCCACATCTTTTATGTTTTTTAATATCTATTAACTACAATAAGTGTTATAAAAATATTAAGAGGGAGTCCATGTACAATTAAAGGTAGCATTATAATGCATTTCAAGAATATAATTTCAATGTTGAATGGAGGATTCAATCTAGATTCCCACACCCTTTGCATATCCAATCATGAATACCAGCACCATTTTTATATGGATTTTGAACCTAGGTGAAGAAGTGGGTGGAAGGAATTGTAAGCTAAATAATAATGATTCATGCCCTATCTACACACTCAGAAAAAGATAGTTTAAACATGAAAATAACTTGCTTGGTGCTATGCTATCATTCATATTTATAGATGGCAAATTTATAATTAAAAATAATAATATTTATATATGGGTCTTATAGCTGATTAGGTACCCATCTACATAACTTTCTTGACCCCTATTTTATCTCTAAACTTTAGAAATTTTCTTTCACTCAATGCTTTGGTAAAAATATTTGCAACTTGATCTTCAATGTTGTATTATATAAGTTGAATGACATCATTTTGAATCAATTCTTTAATATAGTTATGGTGAATCTCCACATGTTTTATTCATGCATGATAGAGAGGGTTCTTCACCAATGGAAGCAAATCATCACCAATAAGAGGTTCACTTAGAAGTGCATGACTAATTTGTGCATTTGGTGTATTGTGTCTAGGAGAATGAGGTGAGAAGTATCTTTCCCATTTATCAAAATTATTTTCATTAGAAGAAGTAATAAAAGAGATGGGTTTAAGAGAAAAAGATTCATCTATTTATGATTCACACTCATCATTACGTATATCATCATATCCTTCATTACAACAATAGGCATTATCTTCACTATAAATGATTTTTTTTTTATAGTTTTAGTTAATGTGCAATTTTTCAAATTTGTCCAATCATTGTCATAATTGTAAGAAAATTTTAGAAATTGATCTATGGGATGAGAAGGAGGAATTGCCTTTGTGGCCATTTTATCACCAAAGAGAATTTTGAAAATTACTATGAAGCAAATAAATACATAAAGAACTACTAACATTGAATTTTGAAAATTAATTTTGATAACCCAAGTGATTTGCAATAAGTTCAAATTATTTTTATAAAAATTGTAAGGGAGGGAAATTTGAGGTTTCGAGACCTAGTTTAAAAATCTAGGTTTCTGGAATTTTTGAAAATTATGCAATAATTTTGAATTCTAAAAATTATTTGAAAATAAGAATATGTAAAAAAATTAATACAAAAATCTGAATTTCGAAAATTAAATTTTTCCACAAGAAACTATTGATTTTGAAAATTTGAAATAATTTTTGACAAGGTAATTAAGTTGTAAAAATTCCAAAACAGTTTTCTAAAATGGGCAAGGAGGTAAGGCTTGTTGTCTAATGACCTAGTTTTGAAATCTAGGGTTTTGAACTAGGGTTTTAGAATTTTTGAAAATTATGCAATAATTTTAAGTTCTAAAAATAGTTTTTGAATAGAATAAATGTATAAAAATTAATACAAAAATTATAATTTAGATAATTAATTTTTTTCATAAAATAAGAAGGAAAAACCCAAGGTGTGGCTAGGGTTTTAAGTCTTTTGTTCAAATTAAGTCAGGTTCACCAAAAAAATTTATTATTTTCAATAAATTAGATGTTTAATTCCTAAATAATAAAGGTCTGAAATAATAAGGAAAATCCATATTATTAGGAAGAAGTATAGATTTTAACTAATAATTATGCAAGATAAAGAGAAATTAACTTAGCTATATTTGTGTTGAGACGGAAGATTCTGAGTCTAGTATTTGAGGAGTAGGATTGAGATAGTGTCAAAAATCTTGTTCTAAGAATAAATCTAGCTCTAAATTCTTAATGAACCCTAAAACTAACAAGAAAAATAAAATCAATAATAAGCCAAGATCTTGAAACAATACTCAGAATTGATTCATATTGATTGTTTGAAATAATTACAAACCCAAACCATGCTTAAATAATCCTAAACTTGGAAATTAGAGTCTACATGCAAAATTTAAAAAAAACTAAAATCTTAAAAAATGTCTATTTATAGCATCCACTATTTATAGTAAGTTTTACATGCAAGCGCATGCGGCTCTAAATTTTTTTTTGAAATAACCTAAATACTAAAATTATCCTATGGAGTGAAATTCAACTAAAGTTGACTTCCATTTCTAAAAATATATAATTTATAAAATTAGAAAATTCTCAAAAAAATCATTAAACATTAATTTTGGACCTATAGATGATCACGTTTGTCCTCCTAAAAATATCAAAATCAAATCTAAGTGGATAGAGCCACTTAGGAAAGAATCAAAAATTTTGATATGATCATTTTGGTGCATGGAAAAGCTTAAACAAAGTTATGAGTCAAAATTTATGGCCTTTGGAAGGTTGGCTTATTTTTTCTACATCATTCTCCTCTGGTTGAAAACAACTCAGCTCTTGCAAGTTGCCCTGATTGTACTACTGCCATTTTTTATTGTTAATCATTTTTAACTCTCATTCTATAATATAAGTGTTGTCTTCTTACTAAAATCCTTCCCACTGCACCAAATACGTGTTATAATTCCCTTGTCTTGTGCTCATTGTCTTCATATCCAAAACTTGCACTATTTTTTCTTTCTTCTTTTTTGAAACTTGTTGCTCCTAATTTACTTCTTCATATTCTTCACCTTCACCATCTTATTCATGAAATTCATATAAATTTGAAACATTAAATACTAGAGATATATCAAAATTTTATGATAAACTCACTTCATATGCGTTATCATTGATTTTCTTCACAATTTTGCATTGCCCAATTTTATTGTACTTTAATTTATTGTATGTGCCTTTTGGAAATCTTTCTTTCCTAAATTAAACCATTACCAACTCTCTTTCTTCAAATACCTTAGACATTTTTTTGACATTTACTACTACTTTATATTTCTCATTACTTTCTTGCAGATTTCTACTTACTCTTTCTTGTAACTATTGCATATGCTCTACAAACACTTCTGTATTATCACTAATTCAATCTGTAATTAGCAATTATACCAAATCTAAAATACACATAGGATTTTTTCCATAAATAATTTAAAAATGTGACTTACCTGTTGATCTATTCACTGAACTATTATATGCAAACTCATCTTGTGGTAAAGCCAAGTCCCATTGCTTTGGCTTCTCTCCCACTATGCATCTCAATAAATTTTCCAAGCCCCTATTCATAACCTATGTCTATCCATATTTTTTTGGGTGATATGGACTACTGAATTGTAGCTTAGTGCCCATATTCTTCCACAAAGTACTCTAAAAATGACTTATAAATTTCATATCCCTATCTAAAGTAATAATTTTTGGAATACCATGCAATCTCACAATATCCATAAAAAATAATTTTGCAACCTAGTGGCATCATTGGTTTTATTACATGCAATGAAACGAACCATTTTACTAAATTTTTATACATCAACAAAAATTGATTCATTACCTCTCTCTATGTTTGACAATCCCAACACAAAGTCTATACTCAAATCTGTCCATGGTCTTCTTAAAACTGGTAATGGCATGTATAGATCATCATTTTGTGTATGTCCTCTAGCCACCTAACATATTCTACACTTTGAAACATACTTTGTCACATCTCTCTTCATCTTTAGCCAAAAATACTTTTCCTCCACCAAAGCTATTGTGTTCGTCTTACCAAAATGTCTAGTAAAACTACCACTATGTAATTATCTTATTATATTATCTCATAGAGACCCAACTGGAATGCATAATTTTTTCCCTTTGAAGAGATAACCTTATTGTATAAGATACTCATCATGAATATCATCTGCCCCACCTCTTAATGGATTTTTGTACTACTCAACTATCTTGCCAAAATATGGATTAGTATCATACAGTTCTTTAATATATTTAAATCAAACTACTTCACTCACCATAGTAGTTTAATAATAATACCCTCATGCTCAATGCATCAGCTACCTGATTTTATTTTCTTGATTTATGTTTCAACATAAAAGTATACCCCTGTAAGAAATAAACTCACTTCACATGCCTACTATTCAAATTATTTTATGTATTCACATAATTTAAAGCCTCATGATCTGTAAATAGGATAAACTCCTTAGGCATAGGTAATGCCTCCAATATCTTAATGCTTATACAATTGCATAAAGTTCAACATCATAAGTAGAATACTTTGTTCTTACCTCATTCATTTCCTCACTGAAATATGATATTGGTTTTCCTTCTTGACTCAACACAACACCAATTCCCACAAATAAAACATCACAACCAACCTCAAATACTTTGTTAAAATCTGATAATGCTAAAATTGATCTTTCTGTAATCTTCCTCTTAAACAATTCAAATTTTATAATGGTTACTCTAGTCCATGCAAATTATTTCCCTATCATACAATTTGTTATTGGTGCCACAATATTATTAAATTTTTTAATTAATTTTCTATAAAAGTTGTTAAACCTTGGAAACTTCGTACCTTTGTAATGATTTTTGAAATAGGCCACTCAACAGTCACCTTTATATTTTCTTCATCTATTTTCACACCATCTGCTAAAACTACAAATCTCAAAAATACCAAACTATTATGCATAAACTTTCACTTCTTCAAATTTGCATACAACTTCTCTTTTCTTAACAAATCCATTACCATTCTCAAATGTTGTAAGTGTTCTTATTTAATATTATTGAGTATCAAAATATCATCAAAATAAACAACTACAAATTTACCAATATATTCTTATAGCACTATTTTCATCACCCTCATAAATATGCTAGGTGCATTAGATAATCTGAATGGCATCACTATCCACTCATATAAGCTATCCCTAATCTTTAACATAGTTTTTCACTCATCTCTTTCATGAATTTAAATATGATAATAGCCACTCAAATCAATATTGGTAAAATATTTTTCTCTGGTAAGTACATCCATCATATATCTAAACGAGGTATATAAAACCTATACTTTATTATAATTTGATTAGTTTCTCTAATATCTACACACATTCTCCATCCTCTATGTTTATTTGGAGTTATCAATGCTAGTGTTTCACATGGACTCATACTCTCCCTTATCACTTTCTTCCTTAGCAATTCAATAACTTGTTTACTTAATTTTGTATGTTCTATTAAACTCGTCTTATAAGCTACTTAATTGGGTAGATTTGATCTTGGAATCAAATCAATATGACATTGATTATCTCTCCTTGATGTTAAATCATCTGGTAACTTATTAGGCATAACATCTACATATTCTTTTAAAATTCTTACTGCTTATATTGGTATTGCCACTATTTTTATTGCTTCATTCTTTGCTACTAGTGCATAATAGTAACATGTTACGTTCATATCTTGGATAAATTATTTAATACAAAGTATGCTTTATGTCCTCTCTTCCTCTTTAAGAGGTAACAAAACTACCTTTGTACCACCTTTCCAAAAAAATTATGTGTTCTTTGCTCTATCATGAACTACTTTCCTATCAAATTGCCATGGTCTCCATAATAACACATGGCATGCATCCATTGAAATAACATCACACCATATTTCATCACTATAAATTTTTCTTATATAAAACTTGATTAAGTACCTTTGATATGTTATAACTTCAATCACTTTATTAAACCATGAAATCCAATAAGGATTAGAATGCTTTTCACATTGTAGATTTAGTTTCTCAGTCATTTCTTTAGAAACTTTATTTTCACAACTACCACCATCTATAATTACTTTGCATATGTTTCCACCCAAATTACATCTTATTAAAAAAATTGATCAAAACTATGCATCACCACCTTCTTTATTCTGCACTTGATCCTTCCTTGGAGTGATCATGGTTCTTCTCATCATGATATTCTCTCCAACATCTTTTGGTACAACTTCAATATTCTACTCTTTTATTTCAACCTCAACTAGATTTACTCTTTGGTGATCTTCTTTCCTCCTTTCTTGATCTTGATAGTTTGGACACTCAAATGCTCCATGCTCTTCTTCTCCATATATATAACAGACATAATATCTACATTGATTCAGAAACCATCCTCTAGCACCATCATAACCTCATCCTCTCTAAAATCCTCTTCATCTTTGTTGGTATTGAAACCCTTGTGTATTATCATCTTGCCTTTCTATACCACGTGATGATTCACCTTTATTTTCATTAAATCTACCTCTAGTGGTATTAAACCCACATCATCCCCTTATTATAGGGTGTCTACCTCTTCTTGGACCAGTAAGTATTCTTCTAAAATTTAGCTATTTGTTTTCTTCTATCTTTAAAGCTAATTGATAAGCCTCCTCCATGTTAAGTATTCTTTGCATACTTAATTCATCTTGAATATAAAATTTCAAACCATTTACATACCTTGAAACCATCTTCTCTTCTATTTCATCATACTCCACTCATATGAAAAATTGGTAAAATTCATCTGTATACTCTTGTATACTGTAATATTTTTGCCTTAAATTTTAAAATCTTCTATATATGGTTTGTGAATAATGCATAGAAATAAATTTCTCCCTTAGCTTCATCTCCATCTTTTTCTATGAATTAATCTTCTCTTTACCTTTTCTCTGTCTCTCTTTCTGTAGGTGATCCTACCAAATCATTGCATGACCTTTCAATTTTGTGCATGCAAACTTTACCTTCTTATCTTCTCTCATAGTTTTTCATTCAAATAATTTGTACATGATATTCATCTAATCTATCAACTCCTCTAGTTTTAAACTACCTCTATAATCTGAAACATCAACCTTGATTCATTTATTTCTTCTTTCTAAAGCCTAAACCATCCTCTCTTCCATCAATGGTGGTTGTTCAAGTTGTTCTTCTTCTTGCTAAATTTATTCATCATGATTGATGTCTTTTTCATCACCAACTTGTCTTATTTGTTAATTAGTGATAACCTCTATTAATTATTAAAGTTTACTCTATAGATCTTGTATAGTCTAGTTCATCTGTGCAACACTTCCTCATTCTTTCACCATTCTTTACTCCTCCAAGATTTGAAATTGCTCTAGTACTAGATAATGAACCCAAAAACTAACAAGAACAAGAAAATTTTCAATAGATCAAGATCTTGAAACAATATTCAAAATTTATTTGTATTTATTACTTAAAATAATTACAAACCTAGCCCGTGTTTAAATAAGCCTAAACTTAGAAATTAGAGTCTACATGTAAAATTCAAAAAAAAAAAAAAATCTAAAAAACATCTATTTTTAGTAGCCACTATTTATATTAAGCTTCACATGCAAATGCATACGGCTCTAAATTTTTTTAAAAATAACTTAAATACTAAAATTAGCTTATGGAACAAAATTCAACTAAAGTTGACTTTCAAATCTAAAAATATATAATTTTTAAAATTAGAAAATTCTCAAAAAAATCATTAAACTTTAGTTTTAGACCCTTAAATGATCACATTTGGCCTCTAAAAAATATAGAAATCAAATATAAATGGATAGAGTGACTCAGGGTAGAATCAAACTTTTTGATATGGTCATTTTCGCATATAGAAGAGCTCAAACATAGTTATGACTCAAAAGTTATGGCCTCTAGAAGATTAGCCTATTTTTTCTACATCACTTTTATTTTTTGATTGGATAGGAGTGCCAAAAATAAGCCACATTATTTTTTGTTGATATAGTCCTTCCTAGCACTATTGTCTTGAGGCTAAAATCTTTATGATTTTTGTTCGTCTACTCAGTATGACCCTGTGTCTCAAATTTTAGGTCTTGGGAGTCACCAGAGTTCATTGTAGTTCTATTTCAATCTTCAATATCTATATTAATCTACAGACATGGAAACAACAAATAGATCAAAAGTAAAGGGAGAAAAACTAGTTTAAGGAAAGAATGATTGCATAATCAAAAACCCTTGTTATTTTGATTATTTCCTACATTAACCTTCAAGTTAGGTCTCAGATCTTATGTAGTTATCCCTTAAGGAATGTGCATCATCAATTTTCACAATTAATGCAAGAATGAATTTCACCTAGGCCCTTCCTTAATCAAACATATAAATCTATGTGTAATATAGAGAAGCTAAGATATACTATTGATTGATTTTATTATGTCTAATATGCCAAAATAGTAAGTGCTAGATATAAAATGTCTTGTGTAGTCTTATATATATGAGACTTATTATTTCAAGTTTGAGATATTTATTTGTATTTGGCTGACATGGAAAAACTTAAGAAATAAGCAAAGAAAAAGGGTAAGACTCACCATATAAAATAAACTAATCATTAGAATCAAAATTGTGCTTGGACAATAGCACTAAAAAATGGACACCTTGGGTTTCACCACTATAGTCTTATTTGGGAGCTATTGTCCAAGGGGTGTCAGACCTAGAGGGATGGATCTAGGTCTAAAAGAGGTGCCTGGGCATGAAATAGTTACATCTAAAAAGCTATGGATGATTGAGAATAAGAAAAGAGATGTATAAGGAATATAGTAAAACCAAGACATATATGATAAAAGGACCTGGATAATTGTGAATAAAAACTCATATTCTCCAGCAGAGTCTCCTATGATAGGACTATGAAAAGACATAATATGTGTGTTTGCTTGACCAATTTAAGGTTTATATATTTTCACAATCCTAACTGATAAAATTACAATTTTTAAAAAGAAATATCGATTATAACAAACAAAACCAACTAGCACTATTGGACTGAGTTAGTCAATCTTGTTCGGTCTTAAATTTCATATCAAAATCAAAAACTAAGCACAACAAGACATAATACATCCTCTCTCTCTCTCTCTCTCTCTATATATATATATATATATATATATATATATATATATAAAGGATAACAAAAATAAATTGACCAATTTAAGGCTTATATATTTTCACAATCCTAACTGATAAAATTACAATTTTTAAAAAGAAATATCGATTAGTAACAGACAAAACCAACTAGCACTAGTGGACTGAGCTAGTCAATCTTGTTTAGTCTTAAATTTCATATCAATATCAAAAACTAAGCACAACAAGACATTATATATATATATATATATATATATATATATATATATATATATATATATATATATATATATATATATATATATATATATATGCTTGGCTTAGAATCAATTTGGCATGGAATAATTTTATTTTCGTTATCCTTTATATATATATATATATAAAGGATAACGAAAATAAAATTATTCCATGCCAAATTGATTCCAAGCCAAGCTAAAGCCAAAAGTTCCAAGGAGAGATGGAGGTAGCCAAGCTTCTATTCCCAAGGACTTCATGAGCACAAGCTGAGTAAGCCACCACTACAAAGGCATTTGGAGCATCTAAGGAAGGTGAAAGAATTATTGTGTTTTTATTCCTTGCTTTTTAATTCTATTTGTCATTTGCTTTTGTTAACTAAGTTCTCCCTAGTGTCTAGGCCTAGATATGTTATGCTATTAGTATGTTTATTTAATTTTATTTGTCATTTTGGAACTAACACCATACTAACCATTCTTTCTTGAGTCAAATTCCTAGATGACATAATGGCATGCCTAGTGGGACTAGATGCATTTCACACCTGAAGGATATCTTTTTAAAAATTTAAAATATTTATTTGAGCCTTTAAAGCTCTTGAAAATTGATTTTCTAACTTTATTTTATCATTTTTGGTTGCCACAATTTTACATAGTAACTGATGTCAATAAGAAATATCAATATTGGTCACTTATTTAACTGATGTCGATCAGCATAACTGACATCAGTTAGATCTCGATTAGTTGTAACCAACATTAGTGGTAATAACTAACATCAATCACTATGTTTTTTTAAAAACATAGACCTGAGACCTCTTTTTCCAAATTTTATTGTTTCAAACTCAAAAGAGCTTCAAAGTTAAAGGACATGCTAACAATTTTGTTGCAAGACCAAGCAGTATATTTGCTCAAAATATGTTTAAATCACTTTTACATGCTTAAAAATTATTATGAACCTTGTTTTAGATGTTTAACAAAGAATTTAGATGTTTTTTGTGAATGTTTTTTCAAAGTTTTCAACTAAGACCAAGGGGTCAAATGAACACCACCAAACTTGTCATTTGGGTTAAAAATTGAACACATTTGTCAATTCTTATTTACAATAGTTGTTTAGTTAGATTGTTTTTGGAAAAAAGAGGAATATTGTGTGTATGTTCTTCCATTTGTCCCCTATAGGGAACCCTTGGAATCAAAAGTGCCATTCTTATTGCAAGTAACCTAGTCCAAGGCTTAGAAAAAAAGTCATCTAAAACCCTCCCTAAAAACTCATCAAAGTTTGGGTGACTTTGAAAGCAACCCTAAAGTCTTTCTACTTTCACGCTTTATTTGTTTATGCATCTTGGCTTATGAGAGGGAATTCATCACCTCCTGTAAGTTATTTAGGGAATCTTTGACCTGAGGTTTCATCTCTTGACATTGACTTCATTTTTCTCCTTTGGAGTTGCACATGGGATGTAGTGGCACTTTGGACATCGCACTACACTAAACGAGCAGTAGGATGTAGTGGTTGTAAAAAGGACTATACTTTTTTGTAAAAAGATAAGTGATACAGACTTAAAATCCATTATTTTTGTTTGTGTTATTTGGCATGAAAGCCATTATACAATTGATTCATGTAGATCATTTGAAAACTTGTTAGATTTTAGACAAATCCCCACTTCCCGTGGAAGTATTATTGGTGAAAAGTGTGCCTCAAGGTCTATGTCATAGTACTCTCATTTGAGAGAAGGGGGGGGGGGTGTAAAAACCTTACTATATAATGTGCATTTACTTTTGGATGAACACTTAAAATCCTCTCAAATGATGTATATTGATGGATTCTAATAATACCAAGCAACCTTGTCAGTTTAGGATCTAAGGGTTATTAATTAGTTGGTCTTGTCTTAGTTCAAAGTCTTTTTTAGAGTCAAAACTTGGTGTAAAAAAATAGTCCAAACCAAACACAGTCTAAGTTTTCCTTTGAACAAAGAGGCGTTATGCTACCCACATGAGATCATCAATTTGCCTTGTTCAAAATTTTATCAAAATTTTGAGAGTTATATCATCTAATTTGGTGTAGTTATGCTACCCAATTGAGTCTAGACCTTTACCAACATTATTTAATTCCTTCCCTTATAATCTAAACTTTGAATTACACCTTTACAAGTTCATAAGGTTGATGTGTTAAGTGGGTTCACCATTTACACTAAACTTGAGGGAACTTAGGTTTAATTTCCAATTTAGGTTGAAGGTCGTTTAAGACTCATAATCACTTAATAGACTTAAGCCATTTTTTGTTAAACACTTGCACTTTGAGTCTATACACCACAACATTTTGAGTCAAAAAAGGTAGTGTTATGCTGTCAAAATTATGGAAAATTTTCTTTGCCTTAGAGAGTTTTTGAAACAAACTTTTTTATCACACTTTTTGGGTAGTATAATGTTGTTACACTACCCAAATAATTTCAAATTTTGTTTCATATACCTTTTTACATAAGGTTCCAAATTTGTTCCTATGTTTTGAGGTTGATCCAAGTGTACTTTTGATCCTTTGTCTAAAGCACAGTTATATTGTTCACCTTTGTCTAGATTGTTTGTCAAAAAGAACCAAGTTTTATACCATTATTTATGAGAAAATAAACTCTTGCTAAAAGTGCCTTTTGTTTCATACCTTATACCTAGTTGATCAAGTTCAAGACCAAGAATCAAATGCCTAATGGTTGTTAGAAATGTTTCAAATCTATTAGATTAAAACTTTCATCTATTTTTAAAGTCTAGATTTTGATGTTGTTTGGCCAAGAGTCCTAACACATGCCTTGTTTGAGCTTAGCTTTTGATACCACATTTGGCCAAAAGACCTAGTAACTTTTAAATTCCTAGATTAGACTAATTTGAAACACTTTGACCTTAGAGTTTGGAATTTCAATTTTTTGGTCCATTTACTTGCTTACCTTTGTGTGAATAGTAAAATGTTAGATATTTTATAATATCTTTGTTTTCTCATAAATATTTGCATAGAAATTTTGATCCTTTTGACAAATCTAGACCAAGTTGAGGCATCATTTGTTTTAGATTCTATCCTTTTTAGAGTTTGTAGAACTCTTTGACCTTTTATCACAAAGCATTGACTATGGATCCCAAAATGTATTCCTACACTTGTAGTGGACTCATGTACTATCCATGGATTAGTAATGTAATTTCACAAGAATAAATGGTACAAGACCCGTATACAGATAATATTGCTTATGAGATGGATTTTTATCCCTCTTATAATAATCAATCAAGGGCATAAAGGCAAGATCTATTGGCTAATTATTTGGTTAACACACCACCTTATTCAGAATAAGACCAAGAATAAACCATGTAATACCTAACTACAATACCAATAGTGAATGAGCCAATTCTTCAATAGTCATATTCTACTAATACAGCTTCCACAGTTGATCTATTTTTGTTTGAGTGACATTTATTAGAGAACAAAGATGATATTTTGGTTCAAGCCATAGAGGTAGGGGCCAAGTTTCTGACAGACTTCCCCATGAAAATTTACCAAGTGTAGTAAGAGTGTCCCACAATATCATTTACGATCAACAAGATTCTTCTAGCAATCTTATGGCTCTAGTCCAAACAATGTACCAAGACCCCAATATATCCAATCAAGGTAAAAATGTCATGAAAGATCACTTTAACCAGATACAAATAGCATATCAAACTTACCTAATTTTAGCACATGATTTCAATCAGATGAACATGGTAAGTAAGCTTCTCATTGACCTAGTACCTTCAACCAGAGTGTTGATAGAGTTGACTAGACAAGAAAATTTGAGTTTTGACCCATTTATACAAACTGCTTCAATAGATAACTTGATGCATATGCTAGTTAATGAAGAATTGTCTTTGGCTTCTACATTGAATAGTAAGCCAAATGTAGTAGACAACATACAAACAACATGCAATATTGATTAGAGTGGTACTAATGCACAAACAACTAGCCAACAACATGTGCCTATAGTTAATGCCATAAGTAGATTGTCATACCAAGGAATAGGAATTTCTACATCCCAACCTCAACTAGCCACTACCTCAAATATACAACCTATGAGATTAGGTAATCAAATAATGGCCAATGTCATGCCTTAATTATAGAATTGATGAATCCTACTCCTTAATAATTAATGAGTAGTATTCCACAACAACAGACACAACCTAGTATATCAACACAATAGAAGACAAATACATTGTCACCTTAATCAGGGGTAACTAATGTACCACCTCACTAGGTAACGATGAGCATAACATTGTAGTCATAGACTAATATGACAATTCAAAACCAAGTAATGACTAGTTAACAATATGTAAATATTGGTCAGCAACAAATGCCAAATCTACAATCTGCTTTTACTTATTCATAAGGATTCATGTAATAAGGAGGTCCCCATGTTTCTCAAGTACCTATTAGACAATCGATGGTTCAAAATGTGCCACAAATTTAGAGATAGAGTCTTGGACCACAAGTTTATACTCAATAGCAAGGTTTAATTAGTTAGCAACATGTCCCTTTTCAACCATAGAAGGCACAATATAGTTATATCCCTCCATCCCAACCACAAAATCCTCCAAGTCAAACCTCTATCACCAACCCAAAATAGAATATCATGCAACCAAATTTGAAAATTTTAATACATCCTAATCTACGTATGCATATTCTTGACCCATTCCCCGACCACGCCAATGTACCCTAATAGGTGTCTCCATCATACCCTGGTCAAAGTGTCCCACTTGTGACCTCCCAACCATTTACCCAAACAAATATTCTCCTTCAACCCAATATCCCTTCTAGTTTCCTATCCCAAGAATTACAACAGATGAAGGATATAATTATTACCATTCAGGTTGGGAAGCATACTAAAAAGTTCAAATTGGATGATGTATGTTCCTATCCATTCAACATGTAGTATTTACAGATATTATTTTCTCCAAGATATGAACCATCCAAATTCAAAAAATACAAAAGGAAAGGTGATCCTAAGGCTCATTTAACCAAATTCTTTGTCTCATGTCAACTAGTGACATATAGAAACATATACCTTTTACTGTTATTTCCAAGAAGCCTGGCTGAACAAGCCTTGTAGTGGTTTTTTAAGTTGCCCAAGAATTCAGTAACAACCTTTGATGGCATTTCTAATAAAATTATGCAACATTTTTCCTACAATATTGAGCATGAGTTTTCATTAGTGGACCTAACACAAGCAAAGAAAAAAGTTGGAGAGAGTTTTGCAAGTTATTTATAGAGATGGAGAGCCCTTGCAAGCCATTTCACCCATAGTTTACCAAATAAACAATTAGCCACTGTATTTATGAAAAACTTGCATAATGAGATAGCTTACCATCTAGAGTTATCATATGTACATACGTTCAAAGAGATCATTAATAAAGTTTTGCTGATCGTGTTGGTGCTCTTAAATAAAGGAGTCATCAAACTTAATTTTACCAATTAGGGAAATGGTCAACAATAACATCATGTTCAAGCAGAAGCAACACAAATAGCACAGGCCAATAACCAAGAAATATCAAAGTAATTCAATCAAAATAGGAATGTTGTGGGAAATGGAGTAATCAAATCCCATCATATACAAATTATGCAAACCTCATTTGCACCACCTTTTTATCTTACTCCTACCCAAAAACCTTTCCAACCAATGCCACAAGCACAACCAAAACCTACACAATAAATACAGTATCCTTTACCATTGTAAATCCCTCCTCCTAAGATAATCATGCCTACACGTCGTGTCTTTAGTGACCTAGGATATCCCATTGAATTATTATTTTTCAAGCGTGTTACTGCTAATTTGATTAGTTGGCCTATACCAAAGCATTATTCATAAGGCATTCCCTATCCTGATTGGTACCATGAAAATGAATTCTATGACTATCATCAGGTCACTGGGTAAGATTTATGAAGATGTATCCAAATCAAGCATTTAATTGAGAATATGTTGGAGAATGGGGAAATAACATTAGATAATGATGCTTCCACTTCCAATCAAACTCTAGGGATTTATCAGAACCCTTTTCCTTGACATAACAATCAACAATAAAAATAATGACCAGTGCAACAACAAAATCAATAGCATCAAAATCAAAGGTCGAACCAGTAGAATCAACAAAATAAATAACAAAACCCATAATGACAAAAAAATAGACAAAACCAAAGTTAGAATGGTAACAACCAACAAACCTACCATGTAGTTTTGCATGACTACAATAGAGTTATAGGTCATATTGTAGGGGGTAACATTATAACCATCTCCATTGATCTTAGACCAAACACTAATTAGCCTAGACCATTGCTAAATAATAATATCCATCCAAATTACATGGATAATACTTCTTTGACCTAGGAGTGCATATAAGCAAACTAGAAAACTACAACTTCCACTTTTGGATCTTATAGCAATAACTTGTTCTTGCCATGTGGCCACATGAAAGTGCACCAACAATTGAGACTTATCTTATTTGGTCCCACACCATTTCCAACAATAGTTAGTAATAATGGTCTAGTATTTAATCCTAATTATGTAATCATAACTCAAAAGGTCAAAGATTACTATCCCAAGTCCACAACCATCTGCCACTTTGTCTGTCATCCAACCAACCATTTAGCCTCAAAATAAAACATTCACTACTGGCCAAGATAAGAAGTTTGATATTGTGAAACAATTATGGAACACACCAAAAAAAATTTCTATTTTAGATTTGTTGTGAATGTCAATAATCTACAAGAACATCTTGAATGTGTTTTTGAACCAATCCACTATTGCTAGTGACATATCTCCTGATAAATTTCAAGCTTTGGTTGGACACCTAGCTCTAGACCAACAAGTCACATTCAACCAAAGCGATATGTCTTCCCTTGGCCTACTCCATAACAATCCATTATACATATAAGTTTATATAAGAAGGAATAAAGTGAAACATGTCCTTATAGACAATGGATATAGCCTTAACATAGTGTCTCTTAAGCTCATCAAGCTTCTTAGGTACATAATGACAGATCTCCAACCAAAAACAATAACTATCAAAGCCTATGATAATCTAGAAAGAGAATCCCAAGGCACCAATAGTTTTATAGTTATCATTGAACCTTTGACCTATGATACACTTTGACACATGCTTGATCTTGAGTTATCATACAACATGCTTCTAGGTAGGCCTTGGTTAGATGAGATTCATGCAGTCCCTTCAACACTACACCAATGTATCAAATTCTCTCACTTAGGGATGGAAGTGAATATTCTAAGACATTTACACCCATATGAACACTACAAACATCTTGAGGCTGAGTTTCAAAGCTATAATTATTAGTATGACATGAATCTAAGTTCCAATTAGGATAAAGGAAAGACTATACTTATTGATCCTTCACTAGATAATTGCATAGATCCTAATACCTTATATTCCCTTTCCCACATGCCACCTCCTAAAGCTTCTAATCATTTCACTATTTTAGATAATGAACTAGGAGCGTATGTGACCCATGATACATTTCATATTGCCAATCTTCCTTAGAATCCAAAAACATTTGGGTGACCTAAAGTCACCCCACATAGGCATTGGCAACAAAAGAGCAAAGATAAGGGACCTATCACATTTATACCAGCATCTGGCCTATAACCTAACCCTCTTGAAGGAGATTAATCATGGTTATACAATGACAATCAGATTGATTATTATAAAAGTGCAAACTATCATATTCCCAATATGATCATGGAGCATCATAAATATGAAGGAAGAGGCCTCAAATTAAATTAGCAAGGAACCATCAAGCCAATTTCCATGACTAAGTATGAAATACCTTATGGACTTGGATTTAAACCTCCTAAGGGTGACCCAACATATCTTATTCAAAATCCATCACCAATGATTAGTGATGATGATGTCCACAGTGAAGTAAAGTCCAATCATAGCCTCAATTTTGATAACCTATCTGAAACTAACATGTTTGATAACAATGTCATTTGTACCCTTACCTCAGTTATTCATCACAACCCATTACCATTATATTATCCCCAAATGATATATTGAGACCAACAAGAATCCAGTCTGTCAATTGATGAGTTCCATAATGATGAGGCATTCTATGATTTCTTAGGCCTTAGAGACAATTTTTTATTAGGAGATCACAAATTAGGATTCTCAATCACTTTTGATCCTGAAACCTATTTTGGAGAGCGAATGAACACCCTTAGCCAAAAATAAATAAGAAAAACATTGAGGTCCCAAAGTGAAAACCTCTTTGAAGCACTTTCTGACTATGGAAAAAGTAAAGATAAAGGCCAGTCTAGTAGTGAAAAACTATTTCAAGAGCTATTAGATGGGGGTGTTCATTCTTCTTTGAATTTAAACCAAGAGACCACCAATGATGAACTTGCCTATAGATCTAAGTTTAGTTTTGAGTAATAACAAGTATTTGATCAAATTATTCAAGAACATTTGATTGTTTTTATCACATGGCCAGATCTCTTATTAGGGGATTCATATTCATCATGCCTAGGAGAAGTTAAAGATCAAGTCCTAATAAAGGACCCTGACATAATCCAATAGTTCAAGTCATTGCCTACTATCCTAGAAGATGATTCAACCCTTCTAGTCAAAGATAAAATAGAGGTAAACATCAAGACTTCATCAAACTTGAAATGTATAAAATTAGGTGCATCACTCATTGAGAAGGAACGTGACGTCTTTATAGATCTATTGAGATAATTTGTAGATATCTTTGTATGGGCCTATTTTGATATGCCAAGTCTAGATCTTGCCTTGGTTATACACCACCTTGTGATTAATCTTGATTCCAAACTGGTAAAATAAAAGTTACGTAAGATGTATCCTTGCATTTCCATATTGATAAAGAAAGAGTTAGAAAAAATCTTATAAGTAGGATATATCTGATCAATTGACTACTGAGAATAGATCTCTAATGTGGTACCTACTAGCAAAAAGCCTAAAGGGATTAGAATTTGTACTAATTTTTATGACATCAACAAATCTTGTCCTAAAGATGTTTTTTTATTGCCTAATATCAACATGATTTTTGATTCTATGGTAGGTTATGAAATTATTTCACTCATGGATGGATTTTCAAGATACAATCATATCAGAATCATGCTAGAAGATTAGCATAAAATAGTGTTCACCACTCTATGGGAAACATTTTTCTATCAGGTGATGATATTTGGCCTCAAGAATGCTGGAGCCACATATCAAAGGGCCATGACTATCATATTCCATGATATGATGCATGATATTGTTGAAGACTATGTCAATGACATATTGGGAAAATCTAAAACTAGAGCCGACCACCCATCAATGTTGCATAAGATATTTGAAAGATTAAGAGAGTACAAAGTCAAACTCAATCTAATGAAATATGTGTTTGGTGTCACGTCAAGAAAATTACTTGGTTTCATCATGTCTCATAGAGGTATTGAAGTTGATCCAACTAAAGTCCATGCTATAACCAAGATGCCACCACCAACCAATTTAAAGCAACTCCATAGTTTACAAGGTAAGATCTAGTCAATCCAATGCTTCATCTCTCAGTTAGAATACAAGTACCATCCATTTATGCACCTTTTGAAGAAAGGATTTGAATTTCACTGGGATGATCACTACCAAACAACTTTTTAACAAATCAAAGATTATCTTGTCAATCTGCCTATTTTATTACCTCTTATGCCAGGAAAGCCACTCTTGTTATACCTATCAGCTATTGATCATGCTTTGAGGGTGCTCATAGCTCAACATGATGAAAATGAAAAGGAGCATGTTGTTTACTACCTAAGTTGTACCTTGGTTACCTATGAATATAACTATGCACCTATTGAAAAAGCTTATCTAGCCATGGTTTTTGTAGTTCAAAAACTGTGTCATTACATGTTGAATAATAAAACCATATTCATTTCAAAGGTAGATATGCTCAAGTATCTACTATCTAAAACAACTTTGTAAGGTAGAATGGTTAAATGGATCATGCTTCTTGGTGAATTTGACATAGAGTATGTCAATTAGAAAGTAATCAAGGGATAGGTTATTGTAGATCAACTTGTTAAATAACCTCTCATGGACACCCAACCATAGAAGTTTTAGTTTCTTGATGAATCCATCATGACTGTGATTGACATAGCCCTTGAGGAGTGGCCTTGGAAGTTGTACTTTGATGGTTCATTCACTACACATGGATCAAGGGTAGACCTATTGTTTATTACACCACAGGGGGGTCTAATCCTTAAATCATTTAGAATCAACTTTCCTTGTAAAAACAACATGGTTGAGTATGAAGCACTTATTATAGGACTTTGACAAGTAGTGCCTTGAAATATATCTCATATCCAAGTTTATGGTGATTCTTAGTTAATCATCAATTAGGTTACAGATCATTTCTAGACCAAAGATGACAAGCTAGTTTCATACAAAGTCATGGTTGATGCTCTTAAATAGAAAATTACCATCATTTAGTTTGATCATATACCAAGGTCTAGTAACAGAACTGTAGATGCCATGACTACTATTAGTTCTCTAATTTGACAAATAGACAAAGCTAGAGATTATCAGTTCTTCATCAAGAATTTGTTAGCACTAGCTCATGAACCTTCAACCATTACCATAATTTGTGATATTATTGGTCTTAATTTTATCTGATACTCAAACCTTTATAACTACCGTCATGACCAAGTTCTACCACCTAACCTCTCTCAAAAACAAACCAAAGCCTTCATTCATCATTCTGCTTTGTTGTTTAACTTTGGCAGAGTATACATTAGCATTAAGAGAAGTTCACAAAGGAGTATGTGGAGCCCATTCTAGTGGGGTAGTCCTATCTAAAAATCTCTTACGTACTAGTTATTATTGGCCCATAATGGATGTAGATGCCACTGCATATGTAAATAAGTGAGACAAATGTCAGTGGCATGTTAATCTAATTCATACCCCAGTAAAAACTTTGAAACTGATGTTGACACCATGGATATATTTTACATGGGGCCTTGACCTCATTGGAAATATTAACCCCACTTCATCTGATGGCCATAAACATATCCTTACTATCACTGAATATTTCACTAAGTGGGTTGAATCTATACCCCTCACTTACGTGATTGGAAAGCAAATTTCCAAATTCATCTTCAACCATCTCATCTAATGCTATGATATTCCTTCTAAAATTATATCTGATAATGGAGGATCATTAAAAAATAAGGATATAGACTAGTTTTGTATTCAATATAACATCACACAATATTTTTTTATAGTATATTACCCTCAAGGTAATGGCTAGGCTGAGGCATCCAACAAAACCATTGTCAATATTCTCAAAAATATTATTAATGATGCTGATCATGATTGGCACCTCTAGATATTCCCTACCCTTTGGACATACTGTACCAATCATTGTACCCCCACAAGATCCACTCCATAATTGTTTATGGTATTGAAGCCATCCTTCCCATTGAGGTTGAATTGCCTTGACTACACATCTCTTTCAAGCATGTCCTGGATGATCATGAATATCACGTAGCTCACCTACAAAAGCTATACCTACTAGATGAGAAATGCATAGTCACGCTCAATAATCTTCAAGCATATTATAATTGACTCAAAGGCCACTATAATCAATGTGTCAAGTATAAACAATTTGAATTTGGTGATCTTGTTCTTAAAGAAAATCAAAATAATACCAAGACTGAGAAGAAGCATAAAGAAAAATTCAAACAAAACTAGATAGGGCCTTTCATCATCACTGCAAATTATGGATCAGAAGCATACAATCTTGCTACACCCAACGGAGAGGAACTTCTAGAGCTAATGAATACTATTCATCTCAAGTGGTATTATGCTTGAATGCTAAGGTGTATTATTTATAAGGACTATTTTAGTTATGCCATTTTATCACTATTCTTCTTTGTATAAATACCATCCTTATTCATCCTCTTTGCCATTTCCACTTTCTATTTTTGACCTACCATTCTAGTGTGTTATACAATCTAGCCCATTTGACTTTGGTTTTTGCCATTTGTTACACATTTTTAGCATCAAGATATCTAATCAGTTTCATCAATCAGTTCTAGTACTTTAGATAGAGATCATATTTTGAGACAGTGTGATAGAAGCTTTGGTAGTTACATTCTTCATTTGTTATTCTTTCTTACCACTATTCTTGTTACTAATTATAACCACCTTTGGGCAAACTAGTACCTTTGATCCATGTCATTGTGTCCTAGTTATAACTGCCTATGGGTAAACTAGGGGCAACATTAAGCCTTGACATACCAACTTACCATTTCTTATATCGTATTATGATTTTTTACCAACTTTGCCTATTTTATTTGAATTTACTACTGCACTAGTCAAATTCTTTCGTTGTAATGACATAACTACATTGACTTGAGGTCCTACTTTAGGATTATGTAGGCATCACTCAATACTTGTTGAGGTCAACCTAGTCACCCTAAGCCACGCACTCACTATTTTATGAGTAACCTAAGCCATGTTATCACTATTTTGAGAGCAACCTAAGTCATGCTCTCACCATTTTATGAGCAATCTAAACCACACTCATCATTTTATGATCAACCTAAGCCATGCTCTCACTATTTTCTGAGCTACCTTAGTTTAAATGCTCTTGTTGTTTTGTGAGCTTAAACCATTTAGTGTCTTGTTATTCTCAATTGAGTTGAGACACTCTAAAACACTTCCAAAAACATTTGAAAATCATTAACATTGACCACTTTTTTACCTTATGGATTATAAGAACCCTTACTAAGTTACAAGTAAATCATTTGTCATTTAATTTCCCCATCCTCTTTGGCTTTTTTCTCTCACATACTTGATATTTTTCAAGACCTTTCCTATTCTTCTATCACATCCATTTTGTTTGTTTTCCTTAGTTATCACATTCTTCCCATTCCCTGGGAAAACTACATTTGGCTTGAAGTTATTTTATTAGATATTGCATCCATGGAACTATGTAGGCAACGTCCATCTACCTAAAGAATATAAAGATAACTCATCCACCCCCTTCTTTTTCCTCTATTCCCCCACTTTGTTTGTATATTAAGTTGTTGCCTATTTTCTAGGGACAATGTTTGTAGGGTTTCTATAGTGTTATTTGTTTGTTTATTTCTACTTATTTTATTTATTTGTCTGCTTGTTTGTTTGATTTCAACATTGTTGCCTCGATTCAGTTTATGTGTGTTTATTGGGTGATTCCTTGCCCACACTAACACTTGAATCCATCCATATTTATATGTTTACATTGTCATCATGATTTCTATCATTAGTGCATTATTTTCTATTGAGTATTGGATTACGGGAGTTAGTTCTCATGTATATTTTGGCCAAGTCTTTATGGTGTTATATCATAAATCCTACCATCATATGATACAATAAACTTCAACTTCAAGAAGTCTATTCAGCAATGGAAACATCTCTTCGGCATCAACATCTTGATTTACTCTCAATCATATCCCAAACAGATTAATTAAATATGAAAGAATTTTAACCTTTATTAGTTCAAATGAGCATCTCCCTACTAGTAGGTTGTTTCAATTCATTATTACCCTCTATGTTAAGTTATCATCATCCTTGACCAATTTTATCATATTTTTCATGAATGGGGTCCAATGATTATAACTGTCTATGGATAGATCATTGTACACTGTCCCACCTACATTTCTCAATTATTATAACTGCCTTTGAGTAAATCATTGTGTTGTCACCATTTTACCTTTTTTGTGCCAACAGGGGCATGTTATTCTCTTGTTTTTCTATCCTAACTGGAGTAGCTCCATCTTATTAATGATTATAACCACCTTTGGGTAAATCATTGTGTTATCATACCACATTGCCACTATTGGGGTATAATGCTTATAACCATCTTTAGGAAAACCACTATACACCATCCCACTTGCATTCTCAATGATTTTGACTACTTTTTTAGTATCATTATGTTTTCACCCCATCATCTTTCTTTCTTTGGCACCATTTTCTGACCTCACATCATGTTCTTTGGTCCACTCGTTTCACTTCTTTCTTTTTGAAGGACTATTTTTTGACCTCCTTATGCCAACCATTCCCTCTAGGGGGCATCATATAGTTAGCTTATCATCATTATAGTTATAGGCATACATGACCTTTTCATTGTTTGATAATGTGTTACTATGCTTATAGCTTGCAACACTTTCCCAAATAAGGGGAAACTATAGACACCTAAATCTGACCATTGATAACTTTCAATCAAGTTTTTAGCTAATTTCCACCCAAAATGCACAATTTAGCCTAAAAACACTAAAATGCACAAAATGATGTAAAATTGACATATTTAAGTGCCAATTTTAGCCAGGGTATCCCTAAATGGGGTCATGTAATTTATGGGCTAGCTAACTTTGATTAGTTCATTTCGAGTCAAAATGCCAAATTTGTACCTAGGTGCTCTAGATTGCTCTTTCCTATAAAATCTTATACATGAGACACGTAATTTTTTTATTTATTATGGTAACATCATAAATGAGAATATGCATCCAATAGATCTGACATCACCTTCCAATTCTAATTTAGTCAAATTTTAGACCAGTAACAAGGTATTCTGATCAATTTGAGTAGTTTGTACATAAAGTGCTTAATCATGCTTAAAGAGCTAATCAACCCAATTCAAGGCGTAATTAATAATTTCATAGAAACTTGTTGAATACTTGTTTTTATAAATGAGTATTGAATATCTACATCATCAAGTGACCTTATTTCTTGGGAAGGCATCCCTAGGCCATAAATGCCACAAATATCAAGATTCATGCCTCCCATGCCTCATCAATGCCTTTCATGATGCCCTCCATGCCTCTTAATTTCCCCTTCTTCTAATTCCATGATGAGGATAATTATAAAATTAATTCTAAAAAATGAATGAATACTCAACCACACATCTCAATCTTGAGATAGATGGTTCATGTTGATTTTGATCAAATCCAAAAATCTATAAATAGGCGGCCTCATAACATTATTTCTAAGCTATTTTGGTGCAAAGTTATAATGCACAAATATCTTTAAGAATCCATTGAAACTAGTGTTACCATGC
This sequence comes from Torreya grandis, assembly GCA_037957365.1. NCBI lineage: Eukaryota > Viridiplantae > Streptophyta > Pinopsida > Cupressales > Taxaceae > Torreya > Torreya grandis. The sequence continues at coordinate 506,215 of JARHVA010005443.1, read as the reverse complement.
CAAATTTATTCCAATCCAAGCCAAGCCAAAGCTAAAGGTACCAAGGAGATATGGAGGTAGCCAAGCTTCTATTGCCAAGGACTTCATGAGCACATCTCATTGGAAGGTTGTAATATTATTGTGTTGTAATAGGCATTTAGAGCATCCAAAGAAGTTGAATTAATTATTGTGTTTTCATTCTTTACTTTTAAATTGTGTTTGTCATTTTCTTTTGTTAACTAAGCTCTCCCTAGTGTCTAGGTCTAGAGATGTTATGCTATTAGTGTGTTTATTTCATTTTTTTGTCATTTTGTAACTAACACCATATTAACCATCCTTTCTTGAATCAAATTCTTAGATCAAAAAATATACACATTAGGACTAAGAACATTTAGCATGGATGATGAAAATAATAAAATTGCTGAAAATTTACATGATGCATATCATACTATAGGCCTAAAATTATGCACCCAAGGTTGTAATATTACCTGACATATACTTACAACTTGTGTAGTAAGTGATAAAATAGGGAAAAAATGAATGGTTTCAAAAACAATCCAAACACTTAATACAAATAGAAAAACATTAATGAAAGCTATTGAAAGATATAAAAGACTTAATAAACCTAATACCAATGAGGTCTAGGCATTCTTTGGTAGAATTCTATAAAAATACAAGGATATATACGATACTCTCAAAGAGTTACTTGCTCAATTTTAGAAAGACAATACACACGTTTTGCTCAATGTAAGAGATGTAGTGAAAAGAAGAGTTGGTTTTCTTAACCATTAACTACATTTAAAACAATTATTGGATATGAATCAAGCATAATTATACTCTATATTTTTGGAAAAACATTCACAAATTTTTATTTGTCAAATATAGTTTGTGATGGCCAAATTTTATTATGTAAAAATAAATCACACACACACCACTTGTTGTTGTAGGTAACATGTTGAATTTTCAATGCACTATGATATTTTTTGCCATATTAATTGTAATTTGCATACTAACAATATTTTACAAGAATGTGGCATTGAATTACCATCAAAATCAACCAAAGAATTTATTTTAACTATTTTTTGCAAAAAATCATATGGACAATTATTTTATAACAAATGGAAATTACAGCATTTATGGTTGATTTCTAAAATTAAATAAATGTATCCAAGAGGAGATTACAAATACAATTGGATAAGAATTAGTTGGATTAAATAAATATAAATAAGTGACTTATCAAGTAAAAAATAGTAAATAATCTAAAAGGTGTGAGCTTGTTACAAAAAAAATACCTATTTTTGAATTTTTGGTCAAATTTAAAGAGAAAATTGTTTATGAGTATGCAAGGCACATGCACATGAATAAATGGTTAGATAAACATTTTAATAAACAAAGATACATTACCACTTGGTTTGATTATTTTCATAGTTAGTTTTGATGAAAATTACATTCAAACCTCAAATAGAAGTTTAATTGTAGTATTACAACTCATCATAAGTTGTCATATTTGTGAATATAGCATTCATTCATGGGTATGATAGTACAAAGAAATAATAGAAAATATTAAGAGAGTACCATTTCTATATCAGAAATGACCAATCACATTGTTCAGAGTATGTGCAAGGTTATTTTCAAAAAAATGATGAATAGTTGAGTTAAAGGAACATTACTTTAAATAAGCATTATATTTGGTTAGACAATTACACATCGTAATTCAAAAATGCATGGATATTTTATTGGATGAGTAGAATACATGTTATCACTGGTGTAATACATATTTGGAGTTTTACCAAGGTTAGCCATAGAAAAGGGGAGCATGATGATGCTAGAACATGTGTAAAAAGAACTATTGCAAGGGAAGAGTTAAAATTTGAAAAGGGTGTTCATTTGAAAAATTCAATAACCATGGTTAAATAGTGTAATAAGAACATATGTCCTGGTGCTCAACTAAATTATACTATTTGTAGACATTTCTAGTTAATGGAGGAATAACACTTGAAAAAATATGAAGATTATATGAACACTAGTATAGAAACAACAATATATGATTAAAAACACTACTAAAAATTGCATACAAATGATCAAACATGATCATGTGACCATTAGTAGTTTATTGTTAGTCATTTATAATGTGACCAAATTGATGATTAAACTATTTTTAGTCATTTATTGGTTGTTTTGATTGATCAATTTGGTAGTATATTTAATCATTAATTTAGTCATTGATTGTTGTTAACTAGTCATTTATTTAGTCATAGTAGTCATTTATTTAGTCATTGTAATCATTAATTTTCATCAATTGGTAGTATATTTAATCATTTTTATTTTTAGATTTTCATCGATTGATAGTATATTTAGTTATTTGTATTAACTAATTTCCATCCATTGGTAGTATATTTAGTCATTTTAATCATTATTTTACCATTCACTCCTACGTGTTAGTTGTCACATCCAAATTCGTTTATGTTTATGCTCACCTCAAATGACTTAGAGTTTGTTAAAATATAATTAATGTATGATACTTGACCAGTTATATTATGCAATGATGTTGCAGCCCATAGTAACTCATCTTATAAAACAAAATCCATTTCAATCTTTATATATATTTTGACCAAAATTATTATTATGTGTGTGTGTGTATTTTTATTTTAGAATAAAATTATATGGTTTCAAATGGTAATTTAAATTTTTGGGATATATACATATATATATATATATATATATATATATATATATATATATATATATATAATTTTTATACTTTCAATAATATATATAAATTAATTATTAAGATTAATATAAAATAATAATAAATAAATACATATAATAATTAATAACTAACTAACAAACATATAGTAATAATATATATATATATATATATATATATCCTTAAAATATATATTATCATTTTAAACCTAAATACAAATAAATACATATAAATTAAAGAAATAAATACATATATATATATATATATATATATATATATATATATATATATAATTTTTATACTCTCAATAATATATAAATTAATTATTAAGAATAATAATAAATAAATACATATATCCATATATACATATGTATTTATATAAAATTAAATAAATAAATATAATAATAAATTAATTAATTATTTAGACTAATAAAATAATAATAATTAATTAATTAAAAAAATATAAAAAATAAAATATTATAATAATAATAATAATAAGAAGAAGAAGAAGAAGATGGGGGAATGGGAGCTCGGCCAGTCGGCCACCCCATGGACCCTACAATTTTTTTAATTAAAGAAAAAATATAAAATAAAATAAAATAAAATCCTCAAATACATTTTTCATTAAAAAAATAAAATAAAATAATAAATTTAAAAAAAAATTATAAAACATTATATATATATATAATTATAATGAACTCAGGTATTTTTATTTTAGATTATAGTATTTACATATATATAATAAATCCATATTACTTATATATAAATATTTGATTTTGATATATATATATATATATATATGGATTTATTATTAAAAAAATTAAATAAAGTAAGCAAATACATTTACATTGAGTTTATACATTCAAGCAATATGATTTTCATATTGGAGTAAATTATTTTGAGCTTCCTCCATAGCTTGAACCTACAAATCTATGAGAGAAAATAGATTAAAAAATAAGAAATGGATTTGAAAAAAATAATTTTTTTTAGGTCATAAGGAAATTTAAGATTTTTTAAGAATACTTAGGTTTTAGGGTTTAGATTAGTTCAATCATATGGCTCTCACTTATTCCTCCACTTGCAAGTGAGACCACTGAGAGGGAAAAAAACTTTTGACTTTAAAATTTAAATTTAAAATTAATTAAATTTATTCTTGATGGCTTACATGAAATTAATGAATTATTTTCATTTATCTTTATAAATTAATTATTTTTTGTAGACTTGTAAAAGTTAATAATTAAGTATTAAAAAAAAAGATTAAAAAATATTTTATTTAATTATTTTACGGGTAACCCTCCTATACTAATAATTACATAACATTGTATTATTTAATTCTTAGTGGTAAATAGTATTTAATTATTAATAGTAAATATATTTTAATTTTTACGTTAAATTTAAAATTAATTATTATCAATTAGTTTGTTAAAGTTATTTTTGGATTTAGTTATTTGAAATTATTTATTTTATTTGGATGGATAAATGTTTATAAGTTAAAATAATTAACCATCTTCATTGATTTTTATAGGGTGTCTTTTAATTATTTGGTTGAAAATGATAATTATTAAAGATTAATTAAATATTTTAACACACTTATCTTTACGACACCTTAATAGTTGAATTCGTATTGTAATGTAATTATTATTAATATTTTTTAAGTAATATAAATAATATTGAAGTATTTGAAAATAATGATTAATAATTGCTTAGCGTATCATTTATGAAATTGGGTTTTCAATGTCCAATTAATTTATTTGTTTAGTTAGAAAAAATTTAGTAGTAAAATAGAACAAGATTGACGTAGTGGCATATGGACTTAGTCTAGTTGTGTGTTTAATATAGCCTTAGTAGTAAAAATAATTGGGATACATCTTTAAATACTTTTTTAATTACGCACTTTAATATCATATTGTCTAATTTTTATTTGTGTGACTAATTATTTAGTCATTTTTATTTGTGTGATTAATTATTTAGTTTTATTTTTACCCAACTATCAAATTAGTCATTTATTTATAGCTGTGTTGTAAAAAATTAGTATAATTTAATCATTTTTAGTTGTCATGACTAAACATTTTAGTCACACAGTCATTTATTTGCCAAATTCTACTAGTGGAATCTAACGAATTCAAGTGAACTCTACTCATTTCATATCTCAAATACAAGTTATTGGACTATTCATATGAGACACTTGACATGTTTCTATTCTGCATGTGTGGACTTTGTTTGGAATGAGTTTGAGTCACAAGAGTGGGTGAATGATTGGAGTTTCAAACCTCTAATTTCAAGCAACATATATAATGCTCCACAACATTGCAACTTACAAATATGACATCATCAGATGAATTTAACCGTGTATCTAATCTAGTGTAGCCAACTAGAATATTTCTCATTGTGTATAATTTATTCTCATTATATATCTTCATATTGTCATTAAAAATGATTTTTTTTGTGATACAGGGCATGTTTTTATAGTTATTGAAAATGAGGATAATGAAGAGGGCTCTGACTACTACTCTTGTTAGTGTGTAGAGAAAAAATAAAAAAATTATTTTCTCAATTTTAGATTAAGAAAATATTGACTATCCCACTAGGTCAGTGGTAGTCATTGGAATTTGGTTTCGATGATATCATATAAATTTTTTAGATCAATGGTTGTTTGAAGAGTTTTAAATGCACAAGATACTTCACTATTCATAATTGATTCTTGCAATGAATATTCATTTACAAAAATATCATGGGAGGCCATTAAATAAGAAACTATGAAAAGCTTGGGAGTCAAAACATGAAGTTATTTTGATACTATCAAGGTTAGAATAGATGCTAATGGTTCATTGGATTGAAATACATAGGTATGTTGACTTTTCAAATGTAGATGTAATTAATTTCACCAAATATTTTTTATTTTATAGGTAATACATATGAATTTTATTTTTAATTATTTACTAACAAATTTTTGTAGGTTAATGGTGGTAGGTAAGCTTCCATGTTCACATGGTTGGCATTGTCCATAGAGGATCCTATATTCTTGAAGTTAATAAAAGCTCCTGAATGGTAGTGAAAATGCTCTTTCATGTGGATTTTTATGTTATGATGGTGTGATAACATGTAATTTATCTATCTATATGTGATCAAAGAAATATATTCTTAGGTGGAGGTCTCAAAGGCAGAAAGGGCAGTCAAAGCTCAAGAAGTTACTTGTTCAATGGTAAAAGGTTACAATTTTGGAACTATCACTGCAACTCATCCAATAGATTTCTCTCAAAAATATGATGGTTCACAAAAATGAATTAAAAGTTTTTTTTTATGCATGTTTGAATTTAGGCTTAAAAGTTACATTTTTCTTATATTGGGAAGGGTGTTATTGACAACATTACTAAATATAAAACACTCTAACTTGGTATTCACTTGAATGTAATCGAGAAAAAAACTTACATACAACTCATAAAGAAGTACCAAGATTGCTTGGCTTGGTCTTATCCAAGTTTGAAAACATACAACAAAGGATTTGTTTCAACACATCGTCCTATTATAGCCCAGAAGCAAACCTTTTAGGAAAATGTAGAGATTGATTAACCTCATCTTGGACACCATGCTATTAGAAAAGTTAAAGAAATTAAGGGATGATAAGATACTAGAGCTACTAGTTAATGGCAAACATATCAAACTTTTCCTTTCTTAAGTCCATGATTGTGTATAGTATTGTAGTGTATAGTTTTTTTGCTTTATTGTTTTGTTTCCCCTCTATGTTGGGCCTTATTTTTATAGTTCATTTCATCATTTTTATCATGTGTTCATTTTCATATCCTCTTGATCTATGTTTTTTGGTTTACCCTTATCTCATTGAGTTTTCATGAGTGTTTGTTGATAAATTATTAAAGTATTGACTCCATGGCCTAATGGATTGGTACCTAGTCTTGTTTTTTTGGATTCTTTACACACCCATAGGGGGTGTACATCCCCAAACAAGAGCTAGCATTAGTTTTCAAAATTACACTAAGAATTTGTGCCCTATTTTTAAGATATTATGCCTAATTCATATAAATATTACCCCATATCCATAATTATGTTCACCTAGATCATCCAAAACTCTATTCCCATAATAAAAAATTATCAAATCCCCACTCTCATGTTCTTATTGTGTAAACCCTGTGCAATCCCAATTCTAACTAACATTTAATATTTGCATGTTTTATAATGACTTCGGTTGTAGGATCTATGGAACTCTAAAGTCTTTGGAAATATGAACGGGAGAAACACATGCAAAAATAAAGTATTGAAACTAAAACTTTCAAATTTTTTATTGATCTCCTAATCCCAACAAAAGGGACTATAACTTGGGTCCACGTGGAATTCAAGCTTGTAAAAAAATTTCAAAGCATTGGATTTTAAGGAATGAGACCTTGTGGAGGAAGAACATGGGCCCCATCATGATAAAAGAATGGTAGATATTCAAAGGCATAATGCAATTCACAATAAAGAAAACTTGCAAACTACATCCTAGGTTCCCATTCTCAATGGAAAAATCAATGGGGAATGCATGTGCAAAATGCAATTTTTAGAAATACATTGTAAAAATTGCATATGGATATCCCACATCCACACAACAAAGTTAATGAGCAAATTTTTATAAAATACCGTTCACATAGGATTAAGCATTTCAAAATATGAGCCCATGCCATAAAAGACTAGTCCACATGGAAGGCTAAAATGAAACGTAGATTTTTAACAAGTAATGTGTGGTATACAAAAGATAAGGTTGGTAGAGTTTTGAACATTAAATGTAAGTTTGACCAATGTGAGAAAAGTAGTCAGGAATATTAGGTAGAACTACAAGCTAGAATTACAAGTTTTAGGATTACAAAGTGCAACTTATTTGAAAATCTCTAGATTTTGTAATAGAAAGGATGGTGAAGAAATAAAGTGGAGGAGTAAAAAATAAAGTTTGCTAACTTGAAAAGTGCATACAAGTTTCCCAGCCCTATGGATTTTTTAAAAAGAATTCAATATATAATATAAAAGTACATGTGATTTTTAAAAATTAAGTGGTGACCTAAGGGTTGTAAGATGGTAAATTCTAAGTATCTTGAAGCTATTCTTATAGTGTTTCCTTCAAGAATTTTTAGTAGAGTAACATTTCTATCAATCTTAAAAGATTGTGTATTTCATGCTTAAGATGTTTTCCATGAATTAGACCTGACATATGGAATAGTGTTTCCATCATACAAGTCAAGAGGTGGTTTGTATTCATCTAGAATGTCTCCATTTATGCCAAGATCTACAAGGATGACAAAAAATGTGGCTTTAGATTCAAATAGTGGGGCTACTCCACTGCATAATGGTAATAGGTTATCACTTGATAGAATCACCAAGTCCAACCCTAAGCCTAAAATCCCTTATCATAAGTCACCAAGGAATCTATATTATTAGATAATTGCTCAACCAAGGCAACTGAGTTACACAGGCTCAAAAAGAGCTATAGAAGATAAAAGAACAACTCTTTGTATCTAAAACTAAAAGGGGGAAAGCATTGGAGCTCCAAGAAGAGCTAGAGAAGACAAAGGAACAACTCATAGTAGTAGATATTGTAAGTGCTCAAGAATTAGATTTATTATTAGAGTCTAAATGCATGCATTCACCTTTGGAGGGTATTGTAGTAAATCTAAAAAATCAAAAGATTGATTCTATCCAAGCTCTTGGAGTTTATCTAGTATTGGAAATGTTGTTACTGGTTGTATTATTCAAAAATTTAACCATGGTTACCCAGTCAATGTGATGGTTGGGGAAAGGAAAATGAGGGGTGTTTTGTACCATGTACTGCTTTTCATCACTATATCATAGAACAAAACCCTATCTCACTTTTTGAATATCTTGGGAAATGAGCTCACAACCTTTTTCAAATAACATTAGATTGAATGTAAATGGAAGAAAATGTTAATGACTAAGAAGGATTGTAAAGTACCAAGGTAGAACATAACTAACTATAACTTTTTCTTTGTTGAGCAACAAGCTAGGGTGAAGTTAACTTAACTAAACAAATATAGAACAATATGTAAGATGATTGGAGACCCTCCTTAGGTTTTCATGATGGCCTGTCATGCCATGATGGGAATATTAACTAACTTAAAGATAGGCAACTCTAAATTAAGAGGAGGAAACTTTTGCAATTTGATACGAGTCACAGGCTAACTTATTATGGTACTTTCTCAAAGAAAAGTGGTGTTGTTGAACTTTGACATCCTTTCAAGAAAAATTCTTGTTTGGACTATGAGATTGATAGATGAAAAGAGGGAATCCCTTTAAGGTGTAGGTTTATCATGGCCCCTCGATTGATGAGATAAAAATATAACAAGATATAGTGAAATATATTCAATATGCAAAGGAAAAAGTGTAAATTTTAATGCCAAATGAAACTTTTCTTTTTGGTAAATTTCAATCTACATGAAGAGTTCCCAAGTCTATGGAAATGTGAACAGGTAAAGTAATGTGTAAAATGCACTTCATGAAAATTTAAGTTGTAATATGCGGTCCAACTTCCCAATCCCATAGGTCAACTCAACATGATAAAATTCAACTCAAATGGAGGTATGTGGGAGATTTAAAAGAGGAATGAATTTTTTCATTTTTTCAAATGTGTAAACTACAAAGTGCACTCAAATCTCCCAAACCTACCAGTCAACATGAGGTTTTAGTTCAAAATTGAACTTTCAAGGCCAATTACAATTTTAAATTTTCAAAAATTATAATATGCACTTGAAGTTCCCAATTATACTAGGGAAATTTTGAGTGGAACTACAACTCTGAATTGCAAGTTATAAAATTGTAAATTTCTACTATTATAGTTGATCTTCAAATTCCAATCATACAAAAGAAGTTGAAAATTGCAAATGGGACCCAGATTTCCACATAGAGATAAAATGTGAAAAATAATTCACTTAAGCATTAGAAAGTTTTGGTGACAACCCTAAAAGGCTCAAAGGAAAAAAAATCAAATGTGGAAAAGGTACATTGAATTTAAAAGGTGAAAAAGGTAAAATGAGTTACGTCTTCTATTTTCTCATATTTTGATTCTTTTGAATTCCTCCATGCAAGGAATGTTACAAGGTTTTCAAGGTTAAGGTGGACCATTCCAATGCCATAAATATAAGTCAAGGATTGTTCTTTGGCATGCATAAGAGGAAGGGTAGTTGTCCATAAGTTTCCAACTATGAAAACGAGTGGTCAAAGGCATTACCAATTGATTACACATGAAGACAGAGTCAGTTATGTTCTCAGGGGAATATTCTCCCTCAAACCTAGCTACAAAATATTTCTAGCCAAGGAGATCAAGGGTTTGTTTCAAATCTCACCATTATATGGATAGACAGTTGCTTCAATGATTCCCATCTTCCAACTAGAGTATCTTGGTAGACTTTTTGAACTGATTGTAAGTTTAAAATATTGAAAATTATAAAACATATTTCAAGAGCAAATAGGGTGGGAAATTTATATAAAAAGAGGGTTTATCCTCTTTTCTAATGTTGTTTTTGGTTATTTTTATTTCTAAGTCTTAAGCTCTTTTAATGATTGGGATCCTTATTGTGTGGATTTGTTATCTCCTTTACTGAGGTGGTTGTAGTTGTACAACCATTAGCAAGCTCTGAAGGCATTGTATATGTATCCCCTATCAAATTATCAAACTCACCATGATGAATGTAAGATTTATTTTCAAGATAATGGAAAATAACTTTGATTTTTACTATTTCCTATTAATGAAATACAATAATATGTTTTACATGCTCTTTTGATTGGATATCTAGTTCAATTCTTATGAATGGTTGTCATATTGGTCATAGATCTAGGTTATAAGCACCTTTCTATATTATGATTTGGAAATATGTTGTTGATAACCTATTAAGGGCACCCTGGGTTTATGTATTTGATAGGAAAAAACATTTGAATCTCTACTTGTAGTGTATATTTAGGGTTTCAAGAATCATCTAAATATTTGCATTGATTAGCACCAATGGATGCAAATCATCCCTGTTAGCTTTCTTTATCTTGTGTTTACGTTTTATAGGTCTTTAAAAATGAATGATGTCATGCTTGTTGAAGGAGAACTTATTATTTGAGAACCCACACCACCACACCACTCTTTTAATAATATACCTAACTCATCCTACCATGTTCTACACTGTGAATAATACACCTTATTTTATATTGTAAGTGTTATTTGCCTACAGATGCATAAATGTTACCTATATAAAATGTGTTTATATTTTGTTTTTTGAAGCTTAGCATATAATTATTCAATTTAATCCTCTATTGTTGAAAATTTATTTAGAAATGAAAGTTTCAAGCACATCCCCATCTATCTTCAATAGCTTATGTTTGGCCTAAAGCATTTCTTCATTTTGTGTGACAACCCTTCTCTAGTGGAGTGTGTAAACTTGGTTATGCCCTGATCAGATTTGTGTCCTTTTGTGCCAATAATCCCCATGGAGATAGAATTGTAATATCCCTCCATATGAGTAAGCTACCCATTAGGTCCTCATACCTTGGTTTAGGAAGAGACAAAATTGCATGGAGATAACCATATCCTCTGTTAGTATCTTTTACTCATTATCTTCATTCAATCCATCTTGATACTAACCCCTTTTCCAGCTATAAAGACATATTTTGGGGTGTTTCATCTTCATTTTCCACACTGCCAAAGTGTCCAAGCCTTAGTGCAAGAGGTGTACAACTAGGAACCAACAGTCCCCATAGGTATTTAAACTCTAAAGGTGTATGATAAAATATGTAAATAAAATATCTAAATTCTAATTAACCTAGTACTATTGAAGTATATCAACTTGAAATAAAAAAAATCTTTTATTACCAAAAATATAGAGGAAGGGAAGAAGGCAGCAAGATGGGAAAAATTATCCTTATTTATCTTTGACTCCAAAGAACAAAAAATAGGTGGATTAAGATTTTTTATGGGGAATGATGTTAATTATGTTGATAGGAATTCTACAATGACAGTGAGGGAGTGTAATGGATTGAATTGTTCACAATTATGTTTGACCTTAAATTTAACATTCATTTGACTGTGACTTAAAAGTTTTTTCTTTTTGGTTGGAGAAGTAAATTGATGCCATTTTAAACATATTTTTATGAAAAAGAAAATTCAAGCTCAATATAAAATTATAGTTAAATAATGGTTTCATTTGAAGGTGATGAAGATGAAGAAGTAAATTGGCAACATTAGGTTCCAAAAAATAATAAGGAAAGGATAGTGTAGGTTTTGGATATGAAGACAATGAGCACAAGGCAAGGGAATTATAATAGGTATTTGGTCCAGTGGGAAGGATTTTAGCAAGAAGACAAGACTTTGATTACAAAATGGTAGCTAAATAAGACTATTAAATAAAAATGGTAGGATTACAATTAGGTTAACTCATAGGAATTGAGTTGTTTTCAACCAGAGGAGAATGATATAGAAACAAATAGGCCAAACTTCTAGAGGCCATAACTTTTGACTCGTAGCTCTGTTTGAGCTCTTCCAAGTGTCAAAATTATCATCTCAAAAAAAATTATGCTTACATAATATATTATATCAACTTAGAGGCATTTTAGATATTTTTTGCAAGCTAAATGAGACCATCTGAGTGTCTAAAATTATAAATTAGTATTGTTTTTGGAATTTTTGTGTTTTAAAAAATTATTTTTTTAGGACCAGACGTGAACATCATTTTAAATTCATTTGATATGTTAATTTTACCATTTAGGATATTTTAATAAATTTTTAGATTTGCACATGCTTACATGTGAGACTTACTGTAAATAGTAGATGCCAAAAGTAATTCTTTTAAGATTTTAGTTTTTTTTTCAATTTTTACATGTCAAATCTAATTCTAAGTTAAAGATTATTTAAGCATGGTTTGGGTTTGTAATTATTTCAAAGAATTGAATATGAATCAATTCTAAGTATTGTTTCAAATCTTGTATTATTGGTAATTTTATTATTTTGATAGTTTTCAGTTCTACTATGTGGTATTAGAGCAAGGTTGAATTTTGGAGGAGTATGAAATGGAAAGCAGACCAAGAGGTATTGTGTAAATGAATTAGAATATAAAAAAGTTTTAGAGACAAGTACAAAAATTAATAGAGGTTATCACTAATTAGGAAAGAAGACAAGGTGGTAATGAATCCACGGAAGACACAGATTATGATGAAAAAAATCAACAATAAGAAGAAAAACAAGATCAGCCACCATCGATGGAAGTAAAGATGGTTAGAGATTTAGAAGGAAGAAATAAAGGAATCAAATTTGATATGATAGATTATGTAGGTAGTTTAAAATTAGAGGAGTTGATAGATTGGATGAATAGCATAGATAAATTCTTCAAGTGGAAGACTATGGGAGAAGACAAGAAAGTAAAGTTTGCATGCACAAAATTGAAAGGTCATGCAATGTTTTGGTAGGATCACCTATAGAAAAAGAGACATAGGAAAGGTAAATAGAATATTCATTCATGGAAAAATATGGAGAAGAAGTTGAGGGAGAAATTTCTTCCTGTGTATTATGCATAAACCCTATATAAAATATTTTGGAATTTGAGGCAAAAAAATCATAGTATATAAGAGTATATAGATGAGTTTTATAAGCTTTCTATGTGTGGATCATGATGAAATAGAAGATAAGATGGATGAAAGTATGTAAATGGTTTGAAATTTACTATTCAAGATGAATTAATCATGCATAGAATACTTTTCATGGAGGAGGCTTATCAATTAGCTTTGAAGGTAGAAGAAAAACAAAATAGATAAAATTTTAGAAGAATGTTTCTTGGTACAAGAAGAGGGGAATCCCCTCCAATAAGGAGATAAGGTGGGTTTAATACCAATAAATTTGAACCATCACGTGGTTTAGAAAGTCAAGATGAGAATAGGTAAGGGTTTTAATACCAATAAAGAGGAAGAGGGTTTTAGAGAGGATGAGGTTATGGTGGTGCTAGAGGATGGTTTATGAATCAGAGTATATCTTATGTTTGTCCATACTATTAAGATTAAGAAAAGAGGCAAGAGTATCACCCAAGATTCAATCTAGTTGAGGTTGAGATAGAAGAGAAAAATAATGAAGTTGTACCTATGAACATAGGATTTCAATAGGGGGAGATTAGTATTGTGTTAGTGAATGAAATAAAATCTAAACAAAGAACATACTAAGCTAACACCCTAAGCCTATCTCAAGGGGAAGCATATTAACAAAACCAAATAAGAAATATAACAATAATACAAAGATAAATAAATCTTTCACCTTCCTTGGATGTTCCAAATAGCTTATTAAAGTGGTTTGCTTGACTTATTTTCAATGAGTCTTCATCAAAGGAGGCCTGGCTATCTCCCCTTCTCCTTAGCACCTTTTTGATGGCTTTAGCTTTGGCTTGGCTCAATAATTTGGCATTATAACACTAATTACAGTGGATTTTGTAATTATTTATGTTTTATAACTTTTCATTTTATAAACTTAAAATTTAATAGGCAAGGCTTCCTATTTATAGATTTTGCAAAATGGTCATAATGAACTTGAACCATCCATCTCAAGATGAAGATGAGTGGCTAAGAATAAATTCAATTTTTTATGAAAGATCAATAAATGTCTTCATAAGCATTTGGGTTAGAGAGACAATAAAGCAGCATGGAGGGTCTTAATGAGGCATGGGGTGGATTGATGAGATATTTTATGCATTTATGGCTTAGGGATGTCTTTTCAAGAAATGATGTCTCTTCATGATGTAATTATTCAATATCAATTTATAAATAAATATTCAAAAAGATCCATGGAAAATTAACTTAAGCTCTTGATTTGATTTAATTAGCCTTAAACATAATTAGTCAAATTTGATGCAAAACCTTGGCAATTTGTGTACAAATTAATAAAATTCATCAAAATGTCATATTATTGGCTCAAAATTTGACTAGATTGGAATTGAAAGTCAATGTTAGATGTGTTAGAACCATTATCCCATTTAGGATGTTACCAACAGAAAATAACAAAGAAACCTATCTCATATAAGAAATTTGATAGAAAAGAGCAATCCAGAGTACCCAAGTGTGAAAATATCAATTTGACTCAAAATGATCTGATCAAAGTTAGTTGCTTCATAAATTCCATAGCCCAATTTAATGATACAATTGCAAAAATCATCACTTGAATATAAAAATTTCAACTCTTTTAATTCATTTTAGTGTTTTTAAGCCAAGTTGTGCACTTTGGTAGAAATTGGTCAAAACCCTAGTTGAAGGTTATTGATTCCTAGTTTTAGGTGTCTATAGTTTGCCCCTATTTGGGAAGGCATTAAAAGCTATATACATAGTAACATCTTCTCAAATAATTAAAAGGTCTTGTATACCTAAAACTACAATGATGATGAACTAACTGTATGATGCCCCCTCGAGGGAATGGTTGGCATGAGTAGGTCAGCAAACAATCCCTTCAAAAGAAAGAAGAGAAATGAGGGTACCCAAAAAAGAAATATGATGGGTCAAAGCACAATGAGTTTTAAAAAGTAGTCAAAATAATTGAAAATATAAGTGGGATGGTCTAGAATGGTTTGCCCAAAGGTGGTTATAAGCATTGTACCTTGATAGAGGTAATGTGGTATGATAACACAATGATTTGATCAAAAGCAATTATAATCATTGAGAAGATGGAGCTAACCCAATTAGGACAAACAAATAAGATAAAAACATGCCCATGTTTGGGAAAAAAGAAAGTAAATTTGATGAGAACACAATGATTTGCCCAAAGGTAGTTATAATCATTGAGAAATGTAGGTGGGATGGTGTACAATGATTTTTCCATAGGTGGTTATAATCATTTGACCTTGATTATGAAAAACATGATTGATTGCATGATGATGATGGTAACTTAACATACATGGTAATGATGAATTAGAACAACCTATTTTTAGGGAGATGCTCATCTAAACTAACAAAGGTTTAAATTATTCCATGATTAAGTATTCTATTTGGGATATGATTTGGATGCTGGTGTCGAGGAGATGTTGATTCTGCCCTTGATGAGTAGACATATTAAAGTTGATTTTTATTATAGAACTTTGATGGTAAGCATCATGAAAGAACACTATGAGGCCTAAGTCAAATTATGCATATAGATTGACTCCCAAGATCCAATACTCAATAAAAAAACACAATGCACAAATGATAAAAACCATGATGACAATGTAAATATATAAATATGGATGGATTCAGGTATAAATGTGTAAGGAATCACATAATGAACATACATAGACTGAATCAAGCCAATAGT
Organism: Torreya grandis; assembly: GCA_037957365.1. Lineage (NCBI taxonomy): Eukaryota > Viridiplantae > Streptophyta > Pinopsida > Cupressales > Taxaceae > Torreya > Torreya grandis. The sequence continues at coordinate 490,235 of JARHVA010005443.1, read as the reverse complement.
GCTGAAAGCAAAAAAACATGCACACAAACAAAAAAATAAACAAATCAATAAAGAAAGAAAGAAAGAAAGAAAGAAACAAATAATAGTTGGTCCTAATGTTAGTACTAACAACATGACTTAAATAAGACAAAAATTTCCCTTAGAAAATAGGTAATAACTTAGCAAACAAACATGATGCAGGAATAGAAGAAAAGGAAGGGGTGGCTAAGTTATCTCCATATGCATTAGGTAAGTGGACACTACCTACATAGTTCTATGGACGTAATATCCAAAAAAAAATTTAGGACAAATGTAGTTCTCCAAATAAATGGGAAGAAAATGATAGCTGATGAAAATAAACATGATGGATGAGAAATAAGAATAGGAATGGTCTTGAAAAATGACAAGTGTATGAGAGGAAAGGACCAAAAAGGATAGGGAAACTAAGTGACAAGTGATTTACTTATGACTTAGTAAGGGTTCCTAAAATCCTTAAGGCAAAGAAGTGGTTAATGTTTTTTGGTTTTTCTAACGATTTTACAAATGTTTTTAGAATTTTTAGAGTATCTCAACTTGATCGAGAATGATGAGACACTAAATGGTTCAAGCTCATAAAATAGTGAGAAAGTTACTTAGGTTTCTCATAAAATGGCAAGAACATGGCTTAAGTTGCTCACAAAATGGAGAGAATGTGGCTTAGGTTGCTCATAAAATGGTGAGAGTGTGGCTTAGGTTTCTCATAAAATGGTTAAAGCATGGTGGAAAGGGTGACTAAACTAACCTCAACAAGTATCAAGTGTTACCTACATAGTACTGAATTAGGACCTCAAGTCACTATAGTTATGCCTTATAGCAAAGAAATTTGACTAGTGTAACAACCAATTCAAACAAAATAGGTAAAGTTGGTATGATGGCATAGTATGACATAGAGAATGGCTAGTTGGTATGGTCAAGGAATAATAAAAAAGTATTACCCTTAGTTTGCCCATAGGCAATTATAACTAGGATACAATGGCATACGTCAATGATATTAATTTGCCCATAGGAGGTTATAATTAGGATCTAGATAATGAGAGATAATGAAATAGGAAATGAAGGATGTAACTACAAAAAATGTCTATCTAATTGCTCCAAAATATTGTCTCTATCTAGAATGCATGAAATAACTATTGAAACTGAATCTGAATCCTCTTGCTAAAAATGGTGATGGAACCAAATAGAATGAAACCAAGGTCACATGGCTTGGTAGGGAGGGACAGATGAACTTGGTTGATAAGGAAGGTATTTTAAAATAGACATGTGATATACAAATTGATAGGTTCATAGGATGATAGGATGATAAAATTATATTATTACAAAGGACATTAATAAAATGATACAACTTGAAATGGTCCTTATAAACAATACACCAAGTCACTCAAGAGTAGTACCATTTGAGATGGATAATGTTCATTGGTTCATCAAGTTCATGGCCATCTGGTGTGGCAAGCATTTATGCTTCTATTCCAAAGTTTGTTGTAATGATGAAAGGACCAACCTACTTGGGTTTGAACTTACCTTTATGCTTTTTTTCAGCCATGGTATTCTTTTGGTTTTCTTTAAAGACAAGATCACCAAGTTCAAATTATCTATGTTTCATGCACTAATTATAGTGGCTCGAAGTTGATTCTAATAGGTTTAGATATTATTCACTATATCCATGTGTTTCTCATCAAGTAACTCTAGTTGTTATAAGAAAGCTACTCAATAGTTGTTTTCATCCAAGACATGCTTAAAAAAAATGCATAGAGATGGCAACTCAATCTCAATTAGAAAGATGGTTTATGTACCATAAACAAGGGAATATAGAGTGGATCTTGTGGGTGTATGATGATTGGTATGATATGACCAAAGGGCACAGAATATCTGAGGGTGACAATCATGATTGACAACATTGATAATCTTTTTGAGAATATTAACAATGGTTTTGTTTGATGCTTTAGCTTAGCCATTACTTTGAGGGTAATATATCATATAAAAGTGTTATGTGATGTTGTATTTGGCACATAACTTGTTGAAATCCTTATTTTTTAATGATCTTCCATTATCAGATATAATGTTAGAGGGGATATCTTAGTGAAAAATGAGATGGCTGAAGATGAACTTATAAATTTGTTTTCCAATCATGTAAGTGAGGGGTATAGCTTCAAGCCACTTAGTGAAATTTTTGGTGGTGGTAAGTATATATTTATGGTCATCAAATGAGTTGGGATTGATCTTCCCAATGAGGTCAAGGCCTCATATAGCAAATGGACATGGTGTCAACATTAGTTTTAGAGTCTTGGCTAGGCCATGAATCAAATTGGTATACTTTTGACATTTATCACACTTCTTTACATATGCAGCTACATCTACACCCATCATGGGCCAATAATAACTAGTACGTAAGGTATTTTTAGATAATATAATCCCACTAGTGTGGGCTCTACATATGCATTTATGAACTTCCCATAATGTTAGTGTATATTCTACTAAAGTTAAATAATGAAGTAGAGTGCCATCAAAACTACGATGGTAGAGGGTTGATCCAAGTAAGGTATAATGAGTGGTATGGTGGATGAAGGATTTAGATTGTTTTTGAGATATGTTAGATGGTAAAACCTGGTCATGGAGTTATTTATAAAGGTTTAAGTACTAAATAGGACTAGGACCAATAATATCACAAATCATCATGATGGTTGAAGGTTCATGAGCTGGTTCTAGCAAGTTCTTGACAAGGAACTAATTTTATTTAGTTGTGTCTATTTGTTGAATCAGAGATCCAATAGTGGCCATACAATCTATGGTTTTATTACTTGCCCTTGGTATATACTCAAATTGAATATCAGTAATCTATTGTTTGATAGTGTCGATCATGGCCTTATATGTAACCAAATTGTCATCTTTGGTATGAAAATGGTCTGCACCTTGATTGATGATTAGATGAGAATCACCATAAAACTTAAGATGAGATACATTCCATTATACCACTTGGTGAAGCCTTAAAATAAGTGCTTCATATTCAGCCATGTTGTTGGTACAAGAAAAACTAATCCTGAATGATTTAGGGATTATATCCCCTATGGTATAATAAATAAAAGGCCTACCCTAATCCATGTGCTGTGAATGATCCATCAAAATATAGCTTCCAATGCTTCTTATCAAGATGTGTGTCAATGATGGTCATTATGGATTCATCAAGAAATTGGAATGTGAGTGGCTCTGTATTAGCAAGGGGAGCTTCAGTAAGTTGATCTAGAACTTGCCCCTTGATGGAATTTTAATTGACATATTTGATGTCAAACTTATTTAGAAGCATGATCCACTTGGATATGCAACCTTGTAAAGTTCTTTTAGATAGTAGATACTTGAGTGGATTTAATTTTGAAATAACCATGTTCTTATTGTTTAACATGTAATGGTATAGTTTTTGAGCTATGAAGACCATGGATAAACAAGGTTTTTTATGGGTATATAATTATATTCATACATGACAAGCGTATGATTTAAATATTACATGACATTATAGTTTCCATTATCATTATGTTGAGCCAAAAATGCACCCAGGGCATTATCAGTATCTGATACATACAAAAAAAGGCTTTCCCGACATAGGAGGCAAGAAAATTGATGGATTTGCTAGATAGTCTTTGAGTTATTGAAAATTTGTTTGGTAGTGATCATACCAAAGGAATTTGACTCCCTTGTTTAGAATATGCATAAAAGGATGGCATTTTTTGACCAACTGTGATATGAAGTGTTAGATAGACTGGATCTTGCCCTACAAACTATGGAGCTACTTCAAAGTAGTTGGTGGTTTCATCTCTATTATAGCTTGGACATTGGTCGAATCAACTTCAATGCCTCAATGAGACACAATAAATCCTAGTAATTTACCTTATGTGAATCCAAAGACACACTTTTTAGGATTAATTCTGACTTTGTACTCATGTTATCTTTCAAATATTTTGTGTATCACTATGGGGTGATCAGCCCTAGTCTTTGATTTGACAAGAATATCTTCAACAATATCATGCATTATATCATGAAATATGATTTTCATGGCTCTTTTATAGGTGGCCCCTACATTATTAAGACCAAATGGCATAACCTAATAATAGAATGTTCCCCTTAGAGTGGTGAATGCTAATTTATGTTGGTCTTTTGGTGTTATTTTGATTTGGTTGTATCCAAAAAAGCCATCCATTAATGAAATTATTTCATAACCTAATGTGGATTTGACTATCATGTTAATGTTTGGCAATGGAAAGTCATCCTTAGGGAAAGCTTTGTTTATATCATGGAAATTGATATTGATTCTAATTCCTTCTAGCTTTTTACTAACTAGTAAAACATTAGATATCCACTCTAAGTAGTCAATAGATTGAAGACATCCCTCTTCTAAGAGTTTTTCCAACTCTTTCTTTACTAATACAATAATATGGGGATGCATCTTATGTAGCTTTTTTTTTCTAGTTTGGCATCAGAATTGACCACAAGGTGGTGTAGGACCAAGGCAGGGTCTAAACCTGGCATGCTAGAATATTCCCATGCAAAAATATCTACAAACTCCCTCAAAATGGCCATAAGGACTTCATGATCCTTCTCAATAAAGGAAGTGCCTATCTTGATCCAATTTGGGTCATATGGGGACCTAATGTAAACCTTTATCATATCTTCCACCAGAAGGGTCAAACCATCTTCAAGGATAGTGGGAAAAGATTTGAACTGGCTAGTAACATTAGAGTCCTCTACTAGGATTGGCTCTTCAATTTCCCCTAGGCATGATGAATCAGAGTCCCCAATGGAAGGTTTGACCATTTAAAAAAAATTTATTGGAAACTCCTGAATGATTCGATAAAAAGCTTGTTGTCTTTCAAAACTAAACTCAAACTCACAAATATGTTTATCATTGGTGGTTCTTGAGCTATGGATGAAAAAGGTTGAACACCCCCATCTATTGGCACCAAAAACAAGTTTTCATCAGTAGATTGGCCTTTTTAATTAATTTTACCCTAGTTAAAAATTACCTCAAAGAGGTTTTCACTTTAGGACCTCAATGTTTTAATTATTTGCTTTTGGCTAAGGGTGTTTACCTGCTCTCCAAAATATGTTTCAGGATCAAACTTGATTGAGAACTCTAATTTATAATCCCCCAACAAAACATTAACTCTAAGGCTGAGAAAATCATAAAAAGCCTCATCATTTTGAAATGCATCAATCATTGTGTTGGACTCTTGTTGGTCCCAGTCTATCAGTTGGGGATAATACAATGGCAGTGGGTTATGATGAATGAATTGGGTAAGGGTAAAAATGGAATGGGTGTCAAATAAATGGGTCTTGACTAGTTCATCAAAAGGACTATGATTGGAATCTACTTTGCTATTGACATATTCATCACTAGTCGATGGCGATAGAACACAAGGTATATGGAGTCATCCCTAGGTGGTTTAAATCCAAGTCCATAGGGTCCTTTATATTTGGTCATGGAAATATGCTCAAGTGTTCCCTGTTTATTAGGTTTGAATCCTCCTCCTTCATATTCTTGATTATTTATGATCCTATTGGGAATAGGATACGTTACATTCTCATAACAATTAGCTTGGTTATCATTATACAACCATGATTCATCCCCTTCAAGAGGGTCTTATTTTAGGCTAGATGCTGGTACAAATGTGACAAGTGCTTTACCTTTGTTATTTTTTTATCATTTTAGATTAAGTGGCTTAGCTTTAGGTCTTCTAAAGGACTTTGGATTCTTTAGAAGGTTTACAATATGAAAGGTATCATGGGTCACATACTCCCCTGGGCTATTAGGCGAGAAAGTAAAATGATTGGATACTTTAGGAGGTAGCATGTGGGAAAGGGAATTAAGGTTATAAATGAAATTATCCTCCAATAGATCAAGGATTATTGATTTTCCCTTATCTTTATTGGCCATTGGATTCATGCCAAACTGATAGTTATAACTCTTGAACTCGACCTCTAGGTGTTTGTAGTGCTCCTATGGATGCAAATCTCTTGGTATACAAACTTCCATCAATGAATGGGATAAATTAATACATTGGTGCAATGTTGATGGAACTATATGAATTTCATGTAAACAAGGTCTTCCTAAAATCATATTGTATGATAAATCAAGATTGAGCACATAGCAAAATGTATCATAGGTCAAATCCCCAAAGATAACTAGTAAGCAGATGGTGTCCTATGATTTTATTTCCTCATTATCATAGGATTTGATGGTTATTGTTTTTACTTGAAGATCTACAATTATGTACCTGAGAATCTTGATGAGCTTAAGAGACACTATGTTTAGACATGATGCATTGTCTTTAAGGGCATGTTTCATTTTATGTCGCTTTGTGCAAACTTCAATGTATAATGGGTTATTATGCAATGGTCCAAGGGATGACATATCGTTTTGGTTAAAAGTGACTTGTTGGGATAGAGCTAGGTGTCTAACCAAATCTTGGAATTTATTAAGAGATATATAACTTGAAATAGTGGATTGGCTCAAGAAGTCATTTAAAATGTTTTTTTAGATTGTTGATGTATGCAACAAATTTAAAATGGAGTTTTGTGAGAACATCTTTTGTAATTATTCCATAATGTCAAATTTATTCTCTTGGTTAGTGTTAAATGGGTTATTTTGAGGTTGAATGGCTAATTAGATAATGGACAAAGTGGCAAATGGTTATGGGCCTGGGATGGTTATCTTTGATCTCCAAGTTGTGATTGCATAATTAGGATTAAATATAGGACCATGATTGCTAACAAATTATGGTGATGGTATTGGACTAGATAGGATAAGTCTTAGTTTTTGGTACACTTGTATGTGGTCATGAGGCAAGGATGAGTTATCAGTATAAGGTCCAAAAATGGGAATCCTTATTTATTGGTTTGCTTGTGTACGGTCCCAAGTCAAGAAAGGATTACTGAAGTGATTGGATTGGTTTGGTATGGTTAGCAATGGTATTATCTTATTATAATTTGGTTTAGGATTAATGGAGATGGTATTAATGCTACCTCCTATAATATGGCCTACAACTTTATTGTAGTCATATATAATTGCATGGTAGGTTCATTGGTTGTTACCATTATGACCTTGGTTCTATCCATTATTCTGGCATTATTGGTTATGTTGTTGGTTCTACTAGTTTTTCCTTTGATTTTAATTTTGATACTATTTATTTTGTTGTTACACTATCTAGTGTTGTTTTTGTTGTTATTGTTGTTGGTGTTACTAGGGCTGGTTTTTATGTTGGGGAAAGGGGTCTTAATAAATTCTAAGGGTCTGACTAGAAGTGGAAGCACCACTATCTAATGTTATTTCCCCATTCTCTAACATATTATAAATCAAATGTTTAATTTGCACACATCTTTGAAAATTGTGCCCATTGACTTGATGATATTAATAGAATTCATTTTCATGGTACCAATCAGGATAAGGAATGCCCTGAGGATAATGTTTTGGTATAGGCCAATTAATCAAATTAGTAGTGGTGAGTTTATGAAACATAGAATTAATAGGATATCTAAGGTCACTAAAAACACAATGAGTAGGCACTACTCTCCTTAAAAGAGGGACTTGTAATGGCAAAAGTAGTTTTGTCTATTATGGGGGTCTAGGCTATTGCATTTGTGGCACATGCTACTACTAAAGAGCTTGTGTAGTAGGATTGATATGAAAAGGCAATGTTAGCTAAGAAGATGATGTTTGTACCATTTTTATATGTTGTGACTTAGTTACTCCATTTCCCACAACATTCTTTTTGTGGTTGAATTACTTTGGTCTATCTTGGTTATTGGCTTATACTAGTTGGGATGTTTACACTTAGATTGGATGTTGGTTTTTACCATTTCCCTGATTGATACCTTGATTCTGATTATTTGAAGTAAGATTGATGATTCCTTTATTAATAAGGGCTTGCTTGATCAACAAACCTTTGTCAATGATCTCCTTAAAGGTATGCACACACTACATTTTTAGATGATAAGATATCTCACTATGAAAATTTTTGGAGAACACAAAAACTAATTGTTTATCTAGTAAACTATGGGTGAATCAACTTTTAAGGGCTATCCATCATTGTATATAACTTTCAAATCTCTCACAAACATCTTTCTTGGCTTATGTTAAGTTGACCAAATAAATCTCACGCTCGAGATTGTATGAAAAGTGTTGCACAAACTTGTCTGAAAGATCATCAAATTTAGATATAATATTCTTGGGAAACTTCAAAAACCACTCTAAGGCTTGCCCTAATAGACTCCTTGGGTAAAAAAATAAAAGGTATATGTCACTATATGCCATTGGTTGGCATGTAACAAAGAACTCGATCAAATAAGTTTTGGGATCACCTTTCCCTTTGTATTTGTCAAATTTTAGTGGTTCGTATCTTGGAGGAAATGGTATCTGTTATTCCATGTTGAATGGATAAGAACATATTTCATCTAAATTTAAAAATTTAATATATTTCCCAACTTGGATGGCATTAACCACATCCTTTATCTATTTCAATTCATGGGATAGGAAACTAGAGGGAATATTAGCTTGAGTTGGAATATTGTCCTGGGTAGATGGTTGAGTGGTCACAAGTGGAGCACTTTGACTAGGGTCTGATGGAGGTATTTGTTTAGGCTATGTTAGTTTGGTTGGGAAATAAACTAGGGATAGACATGCATGGATTAGGGTTTGATTGTTAGAATTACATTTTTGGTTGTGCAATATTCTAGTTAGGGTTGGATATATAGGCTTGGTTTTGGGGATTTTAAATTTGAGGTGAAGGGATGTAACTATACCATGTCTATTGAGGTTGAAGAGGGACATACTACCAACTAATCAAACCTTGCTATTGAGGGGGTACTTGTGACCCAAGACCCTATCTTTAAACTAGTGGCACATTCTACAAAAAAAGAAAAGGTTGCTTGACCGGTACTTGAATAACATTATAACCTATTTGTTGCATGAATCCTAGTTAGGAAGTGGGCACATGTTGGATATTTATAATTTACCAACCAATAGTCATATGTTGTTGATTAGACATCATTTGGATTTAAAGTGGCACATTGGTTTGCGATGAAAGAGGTATGTTCACTACAACTTGGCAAGGTGGAACATTAGTTGCCCCCTATTGAGGTGGTAACATATTTGACCTTTGTTGCATCAATATATTTGATCGTTACATGTTGGGGAGGAGTAGGATTTATGACATTGTGTTGTTGAGGCATGGAATTAGTTATTGTTTGGCTACCTAATCATGTTGGTTGAGCACTCGAAGAAGTAGTTGGTTAAGGATTAACATCATTAGTTAGTTAAGGTTGGGATGTATAAAATCCTACTCCTTGATTTTGAGAATCAATCATGGTGTTAACTAAAGTTACACTTGATTGTGTATTAGTTGTTTGTGTACTTACACCACTTTGGTTTGGATTGGATGTTGCATACATATTATCCATTACATTTTAAACACTATTTTGTGTAGAAGTAGAAGATACTTATTTGATGTTTGGAATATGAAATAAGTTATTGACTAAGATATTCTTCATAAATGGGTTTGAACCATAATTGTCTTGACTAGTTAACTCTATTAACACTCCAGTTCAGAGAACTAAATCTATGAGAGGCCTATTTGACATGATCATCTGGTTCAAATTGTGTGCTAGGTACAATTAGGTTTTGTGTGTTATCTACATCTATACAAAGTGATTTTCTATGGGGTCCTTGCCTTTGACAAGTATACTAGGGTCCTGATATGTTTTTTGGACTAGAGCTAAAGGATTGTTATAAGAAGCTTGTTGATTGTATAGTATGTTAAGAGGCATTATTATTAGACTTAGTAAATTATCATGGGAGAAGTCTACCAAAAATGTGGCCCCTACCTCTATGTCTCTAACCAAAATATCATATTTGTTCTCCAATAAGTGACACTAAAATAAATAAGGATCATACATGGATGGTGTAGTAACATAGTATGATTGTTGAGGAAGAGGTTCTTAAATAGTAGGTATCATAGCTAGGTATTTCTCTATTTGTGTTTGATCTTGCTCTGAGTAAGGATGCATGTTTACCAAGTAATGAGATAATGGGTCTTAGGTCTATATCCCTATTTGAGCATTATAAGAGGGATAGGCATCCATGTCATAAGCAACATTATCTGCATAAGGGTCTTGAACCATTTCTTCATGTGTAACCACGTTACTAAATCTTAGATTATACATAATGCCACTATGAGTGTAGGAAGACATGTTAGGATCCATTGTGAATGTTTTGTAATAAAACAAATTAAAATAGAGTTATATAAACTCTAAAAATGAGATGTCTAAAAAAGATGTTCAAATTAGATCTAACTTGGTCAAAATGAGGGATAGGTATATCCAGAAATTTTGATGCAATGATTTGTGACAAAATAAGCTAACATCAAGTGTCAAACTCTACACATGTCACATAAAAAGGTCAATTAAAAGTACCATAAATTGAAATGAAAAATTCTAGGTCACAGTGTGTCAAATCAGTCTAATTTAGAAAAAACAAAAGTTGCTAGGTGTTTTAGCCAAACACGACATCAAAATCTAGGCTCAAAAAAAGTACATGTGCTAAGATTTTTATCCACATGGCATCAAAATATAGACTTTAAATGGACCATTTCTTCTTGTGTAACCACATTACTAAATCTTAGATCGTACATGAGGCCACTATGAGTGTAAGAAGACATGTTGGGATTCATTGTGAATGTTTTGCAACAAAACAAATTAAAATAGAGTTTTGTAAACTCTGAAAATGAGATGTCTAAAAAAGATGTTCAAATTACATCTAACTTGGTCAAAAAGAGGGATAGGTATATCTAGAAAGGTTGATGCAATGATTTGTGACAAAATAAGATACATCAAGTGTCAAATGCTAAACATCTCACACAAAAAGGTCAATTAAAAGGATCATAAATTAAAATTCCAAATTCTAGGTAAAAGTGTGTCAAATCAATTTAATCTATAAAAAATAAAATTTTCTAAGTCTTTTGGCCAAACACGGTATCAAAATCTAGGCTCAAACAAAGTACATGTGCTAATATGTTTAGCCAAATGGCATCAAAATATAGAATTTAAATGGACCATTTATTCTTGTGTAACCACATTACTAAATCTTAGATTGTACATGAGGCCACTATGAGTGTAGGAAGACATGTTGGGATCCATTGTGAATGTTTTGCAACAAAACAAATTAAAATAGAGTTTTATAAACTCTAAAAATGAGATGTCTAAAAAAGATGTTCAAATTAGATTAACTTGGTCAAATAAAGGGATAGGTATATCCAAAAAGGTTGATGCAATGATTTGTGCAAAAATAATCTAACATTAAGTGTCAAACTCTACACATCTCACACAAAAAGGTCAATTAAAAGGACCGTAAATTGAAATACCAAATTCTAGGTCAAAGTGTGTCAAATCAGTCTAATCTAGAAAACATAAAAGTTACTAGGTCTTTTGGCCAAACATGGCATCAAAATCTAAGCTCAAAAAAAAGTAGGTGTGCTAAAACTTTTGGTTAAATGGCATCAAAATATAGACCTTAAAAGATTAGATATTTAATCTAATAGATTTAAAACACTTCTAACAAAAACTAGGCTTTTCACTCTTGATCGATAGATACTAGGTATGAAATAAAAGGCAATTGGAGATAGTTTATTTTCTCCCAAATAATGGCACAAAGATAGGTTCTTTTGAAAAATAATCTAGACAAAGGTGAATGGCATAACTGTGCTAGACAAAGGCTCTAAAAAAATACTCCGAATGGTTGAAACTTGGAAACAACTTGGACTCTATATGAATAGGCCTATGAAACAATTTTCAAAATATTTGAGCTACATAACAATGATAAAATGCTAAAAAGGTGTGATAAATACTTGTTTTAATATTTTAAGGAAAAAATAGTTTACCATGATTTTGGTAGCGTAACACTACTCTCCTCAACTCAAATGATACCCATACATAAAGTTGGATAAATTTCTCTAGGAAATGAGTGTGTTATCAAATGGAAAAATGGAAAAATAGGATTGGTAGTCAAAGTATAGGATTAAAATCATTAGTAAGCATGTAAGATGACTTGATTCTTTACAAATGATGATAATGATGTTGAGTCTAAAAATGGCCCTCAATTCAGATTGGAAATTAAACTCAAGTTAAAACAAGTCAAGTGCAAAGTGGCAAGCCCAAATTAATACATCAACCTTTAAAACTTATAAGATTCCAATTTTTAATTTAAACTATCAATGAGGAACTTAAATAAAATTTATAAAAATATCTAAACTCAAATTGGCAGCATAACTGCATCAAATTGGAAGATATGACATAAAGTGTATGACGATGAATTTGAACAAGAAAAAAGATGTTTTTACTTAGGTAGCATAACGCCTCCTTTATTAAAATAAACTTAGGGACAATATGTTTAGTTATGTCATTTTGTTAACACCAAGTTTTGACTCTCAAACAAGACCAAGTAATCTAAGACCAAGACAAAACAACTAACTAATAATCTTAAATCTTAAATTGATAAGGTATGACAAAGTGGGGTTAGCTAAACTAATTATTTTATGAATGTTATAGATGGATCAATTGCATAATGAATTTCATGCAAATTAATGAAAAATAAGTGCACTTTAATTGGGTGTCTATGGCATTTGGCTTGTTTCAAAAAGATCTTGCCTTTTTTGCAACCACTACATCTGTTGCTTGTTCAATGTAGTGCAATGTCCAATGTGTAGATATGTCTCAATGCTTAACCCCAACACTAAAATAAGGTTTAACCACTCAAACCTATAATATTATTAGAGATGATGAATTCAATTATGAGAGATGAAACCCCAGGTCAAATCTTCCCTATAGAATTTGTGGTAGGTAATGAAGTCCCCCTCATAAGCCAAAATGCAATGAAATAAATGACTAAGTGAAAGATATTTAAAGGTTGTGTCTAGGTCACTCAAGCCATGTGGGTCTTTGATAAGAGCCTTAACAACTTCTCTTTCATACCTTTGATTAAATAAATTTATAATAAAGATGGTACTTTTGATCCCCAAAGTTCCCTAAAAGGGATGGATGGGAGAGCATACATGCAATGTCTTTTTTTTTGCCAATCAAATTCTATGTAAGCAATATTGAATACAAAATGTGATAAATGAGTTCAATTTTAAACACTAAATGAAAAGTATGGTGATGTTCTTTTAACCCCTTGGTCTTAAGTTGTGAACTTTGAAAGAAAATCACAAAACTTAACTAATAAAGCACCCTAAAGATTTTATTTAAACACCAAAATAAAGGATTCTAATTCATTTTAGACATCCAAATGAAGTGTGAAAAGAGTAATGAAGTGTGAAAAGACTAATTTAGCTAGTTTGGCTTTGAAGCACATTTTTAAGTAAGATAAGCAACTTTTGAAAATGAACTCTCATGTTTCACACAGTCAAGTTAGGCTGCATAGGTGAGTTGGGTTGTATAGGCTAGTTGGGTTACACATGCAAGTTGGGTTTTAAAGGCAAGTTAGGGTCAAGTTATGGTCAAGTTGGGGTGAGTTGGGGTCAAGTCAAGATGAGATGGGGGCGATTTGGGGTAAGTTAGGGTCAATTTGGGGTCAAGTTGAGGTAAGTTGGGATTGAATTGGGGTCGAGTTGGGGTCGAGCTAGCATCAAGTTGAGGTCCAATTAGGGTCAAGTAAAAGCAAGTTGGGATCAAGTTAAGGTGAGTTGGGGTCAATTTGGGGTTTAGTTGGGGTGATTTTGGGCAAGTTGGGTTACATAGGTAAAATGGGCTACATAGGTGAGTTAGGTGGCACATTCTCGAGAACAGAATTGTGGCTTAGAAAAAATGAATTTTTGCTCAAATATTTACCTTTTTTATCTTCACACTCTAAGATCCTGCATGACAATGGTTAGTATGTTTCTTTTAGGTGTAATTTGACCAAATTTGTGAGGTTAGGTCCCATCGAGCGTGTCATTTATGAACATAAAATTGTAATATAGGAATATTAGTATGGTATTAGTGAATGAAATCAAATCCAAACAAAGAACACACTAAGTTAACACCCTAAGCCTATCTCAAGGAGGAACATATTAATAAAACCAAATGAGAAACACAACTAGAATGCAAAGATAAATAAATCTTTCACCTTCTTTGCATGCTCTAAATAGCTTGTTCAGCTTGTGCTCATGAGTCTTCATCAAAGGAGGCTTGGCTATCTCCTCTTCTCCTTGAAACCTTTGTGATTGATTTGGATTTGGCTTGGTTCAATAATTTGGTATTATAAAACTTATTTTAATGGCTTTTAGAATTATTTTTGCATTATAAATTTGCATTATCTAAATTTAAAATTCAATAGGCAAGGCTTTCTATTTATAGATTTTGTAAAATATTCAGAATAAACTTGAACCATTCATCTCAAGATGAAGATGTGTGCTAAGAATCCATTCAAGTTTTTAGGTAAAAATCAATAAATGAATTTATAAATATTTGGGATACAGAGGCAATAAAGAGGCATGGAGGGTCTTAATGAGGCATGGGGTGGCTTGATGAGATATTTTATGGATTTATGGCCTAGGGATGTCTTTCCAAGAAATGATGTCACTTGATGATATAGTTATTCAATATCAAATTATAAAAAGAAATATTCAAAAAGCTCCATACGAAAATTAACTTAATCTCTTGATTTGGTTTAATTAACCTTAAACATGATGAGTCAACTTTGATGTAAAACACTGACAATTTATGCACAAATTAATTAAATTGGTCAAAATATCATATTATTAGCTCAAAATTTGATAAAATTAGAATTTTAAGTTGATATTAGATGTGTTGGAACCATTAACCCATTTATGATTTTTCCAACATAAAATAACAAAAGCACATGTCTCATATAATAAATTTGATAGAAAAAACCAATCCATAGCACCCAAGTGCAAAAATATCATTTTGACTCAAAACTATCTGATCAAATTTAGCTACTTCGTAAATTTTATTGCCCTATTTAATGACACCCTAGTAAATATTGGCACATTAATATAAAAAATTTAACTCTTTTAATGCATTTTAGTGTTTTTAAACCAAATTGTGCACTTTGGTAGAAATTGGTCAAAAGCGTAGTTGAAGGCTATCGGTGGCAAATTTTAGGTGTCTATAGTACCAATAGATGTCAGAGATAATATCATGATGAGAATAAAAATGATATCTCTAAGGAAGGAAAAAGTAAAAAATAAAGTAGGTGGTGATTCATGATTGCAATCAAACATTTTTTGAACAAGAAGTACTTTAGGTGAAAAAGTATGCAAAGTAATTATAGATGGTGGTAGTTGTTTAAATATGGTTTCTAAAGAAATGATAGAGAAACTGAAATTATAATGTGAAAATAATCTTGTTCTTTATCATATTTCATGGTTTAAGAAAGGAAATGAGGTTATAGGAGATAAAAAGTGTGCTTAATCAAGGTTTTTATAGAAAAACTTATAATGATGAAATGTGGTGTGATGTTATTCTAATAGATGTATGCCATTTGTTATTAGGGATACTATGGTAATTTGACAGGAAAGTAACTCATGGTGGAGAAATGAACATTCACACTTTAAGGAAAGGTGGTACAAAGGTAGTTTTGTTGCCTCTTAAAGAGGAAGAGAAGATAGAAAGCATGCTCTCTACTAAATAATTTATCCAAGATATGAAGGTGGCAAGTTTTTGTTATGTATTAGGATAAAATAATGAAGACATGAAAATGGTGCAAATAACAACAAAATCAATAAAATTATTAAAATAATATGTAGATGTTATGTCTGATGAGTTACCAGATGGTCTACCACCGAAGAGAGATATTCAACATCACATTCATTTGATTCTAAGATTAGTTTTACCCAATCAAGAAAATTATAGAATGAGTCCAATAGAACAAGAATAATTAAATAAATAGGTTACTAAATTGTTGAGAAAGAAGTTGATAAGGGAGAGTATGAGTCCATGTGCAACACAAATGTTGTTAACTCCAAAGAAAGATGGAGGATGGAGAATGTGTATGGATAGTAGAAAAATTAATAAAATTACAATCAAGTATAGATTTCTTATACCTTGTTTAGATGATATGATGGAATAGCTTGTAGGAACAAAATATATTACAAATATTGTTCTAAGGAGTGGTTAGTGTCATATTCGAATTCATAATGGAGATAAGTGGAAAATTGCATTCAAAACTATGGATGGCTTATATGAGTGGATGGTGGTACCATTCAAATTATATAATGTACCTAGCACATTTATTAGGATGATGAATACATTTCTATGAGAATATATTAGTAAGTTTATTATTTTTTTATGATATTTTGATATTCAGTAAGACTAAAGAAGAACACTTACAACATTTGAGAATGGTATTAGATTTGTTAAGAAAAGAGAAGTATGTAAAATTGAAGAAGTGTAGGTTTATGTAGAATAGTTTAATATTTTTAAGATGTGTAGTTTCAGTAGATGGTGTGAGAATGGATGAAGAAAAGATAAAGGCAATTATTGAGTGACATATTCCAAAAGTATTACAAAGGTAAGAAATTTCCATGGTTTAGCAATATTCTACAGAAAATTTATTAAAAAAATTAGTAGTATTGTGGCACCAATAATAGATTGCATAAGAGGGAAGGAATTTGCATGGACTAGAGAAACCACATAAAGCTTTGAATTTTTAAATAAAAAGATTATGGAAATACCAATTTTAGAATTAAAAGATTTTAACAAAGTGTTTGAGATTGATTGTGATGTTTCATTTGTGGGAATCGGTGTTATGATGAGTCAAGAAGGAAAACCAATAGCATATTTCAGTGAGAAATTGAATGATGTAATAACAAAGTATTCTACATATGATGTTGAACTTTATACAATTGTAGAAGCATTAATACATTAGATAAATTATCTGGTGCCTAAGGAGTTTATCTTATTTACATATCATGAATCTTTCAAGTATGTGAATACACAAAAGAAGTTGAATAGTAGGCATGCAAAGTGGGTTTCTTTCTTATAGGGGTATACTTTTATACTGAAATATAAATTAGGTAAAAAAAATTAGGTAGATGATGCATTGATCAAGAGAGAAGCATTATTAATTACTATGATGAGTGAAGTAGTTGGATTTAAAGCTATCGAAGAATTATATGATATTGATCCATATTTTGGCAACATAATTAAATAGTGCAGGAATCCATTAATAGGTGGGACAAAAACTAATCATGGTATCTTATACAAAAAGGTTATCTCTTCAAAGGGAAACAATTATGCATTTTAGTTGGGTCTCTACAAGACAATATAATAAAAAAATTATATAGTAGAGGTTTGGCTGGATATTTTGATAAGTTGAAGATAATAGGTTTGGTGAAGGAAAAGTATTTTTGGCCAAAGATGAATAGAGATGTGACATGGTATGTTTCAACGTGAAGGATATGTCAGGTGGCTAAAAGATATGCACAAAATATTGGACTCTACATGCCATTACCAATTCCAAGAGGACCATGGACAGATTTGAGTATGGATTTTATGTTGGGATTACCAAACACACAGAGAGGTAATGATTCAATTTTTGCCATTGTAGACATATTTTATAAAATTAATCATTTCATTTCATGTAAAAATTAATGATATCACTAGAGTTTCAGAATTATTTTTTAAGGATATTATGAGGTTGCATGGTGTACCAAAAATATTACTTCAAATAGGGACACAAAAAATTTAAGTCATTTTTAGAAAACTTTGTGGAAGAAGATGTGTAATAAGCTACAATTCAATAGTGCATATCACCCACAAATAGATGGATAGACATAAATTATGAATAAGAACTTGAAAATTTTGTTGAGATTCATAGTGGGAGAGAAGTCCAAGTAATGGGACTTGGCTTTACCACAAGCTGAGTTTGTATATAATAGTTAAGTGAATAGATCAACAAAAAAATCACCATTTCAAATCGGTTATGAGAGAAATCCTATGGGTATTTTATATTTAATATAATTACCAATTACATATCTAATTAGTGATGATGTAGAAGTATTTGCAGAGCATTTGGAGCAGTTACAAGAAGTGAGAAGAAAGTTGTAGGAAGTAATGAGAAATATAAATCATCAGTAGATATCAGAAAAAAACTCAAGGTACTTGAAGAAGGAAATTTTGTAATGGTTTATTTGAGGAAATAAATATTTCTAAAAATCACATACAACAAGTTGAAGTATAATAAAAATGGTCCATGTAAAATTGTGAAGAAAATCAATGACAATGCTTATGAGGTGAGTTTACCATAGAATTTTTATATCTCTCCAATATTTAATGTTTTAGATTTATATGAATTTTATAGAGAAGATGGTGAAGGTGATGAAGATGAAGAAGTAAATTGGCAGCAATAGGTTCCAAAGAAGAAGAAGGAAAGGATAGTGCAAGTTTTGGATATGAAGATAGTGAGCACAAGGCAAGAGAATTATAATAGGTATTTGGTCTAATGGGAAGGATTGTATCAAAAATAAAACACTTATATTAAAAAATGGAAGCTAAAAAATATTAATAAATAAAAATTGTAGTAGTACAATCAGGGCAACTCATAGGAGCTGAGTTGTTTTTAATTAGAGGAGAATGATGCATTAAAAAATAGGTCAAACTTTCAGAGTCCATAATTTTTGACCCATAACTCTATTTGTGTTATTCCATATACCAAAACAACCATTTCAAACATTTTGATGCTACTATAATCCACTATATTCACTTAGAGGCATTTTTGATATTTTTAGAGGCCAAAAGAGACCATTTGAGGGTCAAAAATTATAATTTGGTATTTTTTTCAAGATCTTTGTATTTTAAAAATTATATGTTTTTAGGACCGAATTTGAACTTCATTTAAAATTAGTTTGATATAATTATTTTATCATTTATGATATTTTGGAAAATTTTTAGAGCTATATGCGCTTGTATGCAAAACTTACTATAAATAACCGCTGCCAAAAATAGATTCTTTTATATTTTAGTTTTTTTTTCTAAATTTTGTATGTCAACTCTAATTTTGAGTTGAGGTTTATTTAAGTGTGGTTTGGGTTTGTAATTATTTCAAGGCACTTAATACAAATCAATTCTAAGTATTGTTTCATATTTTGGCCTATTGGTAATTTTATTGTCTTGATAGTTTTCGATTCCATTGTATTTTAATAGTCACTTTAAAATTTTAGACCCTCCCTTATAGGTCCATTTGTATTTTTATGATAATTAGTGTGATTTTTTCTACTTTGAATTGCTATAAAGGCAAACTTACATCACCTATTTTACCACTTAGAAATTTCAATACAAAGGCACAATTACACTATTGTAAATTGAGAAAAAAAATCATTTTTTTCCTAATTATGATTGGAATCATATAAAATAGGCCTTAACTAAGTCAAACCATTGATTTATTCTAATGAAATCAAAGTATTATTAAGTATCCAAGCCACCTATAAATGCAGACATGTATTCAAAGGTGGAAAATTGCATAAAACACTCTAAGAGAACTATGTGGGCTTGATTTTTATTTTTGAATTATTAGATACATAGTCAATAATCAATCAACTTGTGGGTGATTGATAATAGCTCAATATATTACACTCCCCTTTTTCTATTTTTAAATTATTAGCTATTACAAGCCCTGTTATGGTTTCAACTTTGAAGATGTCATTTGTAGGTCTTATAAATGCATTTGAAGGCCAAATTTCTACACACAAACATGATTTAAGCTATCACATATGATTGCACTCTTATTTCTATGATTTTGAATAGAGGGAAAAGTTGAACAATATAGGAAAATAATGTTAGTCAATTCTATCATAATTTGGATGACTTTGTCCTTCATCAGTCTTGTAACAGTGTATGGGTACTTACAAAATCAATCTATTTTGATGAAATATAGCATTTGTTTAGTTTTATATAGTTATATCATCAATATTGAACACCTAAGTATTTTTTTTTCATAGTTAGACTTATTTCATTCGAACGTATTTTGTTTATTTAAATCATTTTCTTTCATTATGCTTGTCACAAGTTGATTTATAACATTCTACCATATTTTACTCAATTTATTTGAATTAGGGTTAATCACAACAGTAATTTCAAATTCTGATAAAATATATTGATGAACATTTTTAAATCAAGATTAGAAAAAAATATATATATCTTCAAGTTATATTTAATCAAAGATAGCTACTATAATCAAAACAAAGACACATGATACAACATACAACAAAGCAAAAGAAATCATAAATTTGAATACTAAAATATGTTGTAGCTAGTTTTTTATATATAGATGCAAAATATGAAATAATGGCATGTCACAATTTCAATAAAAACATAATAAATTAGTAATCTATAATGATCATGATTATACTAATGATGATGATGAAATAATGGCATGTCACAATTTCAATAAAAACATAATAAATTAGTTATCTATAATGATCATGATTACACTGATGATGACGATGATGATGACGATGATGATGATGATACACAATATTAGCACAATACTCCTGATGATACATAGCATACATGTGGGCATCCCCTCGATGAGATCATTGTTTAAAAATTATTTATTTCAAATATCTTAAATTTTTTTCAAAAGCATTCAAATAATAAGGAAAAGCAAAATATTTATTTTACATAGCTTCCTAATTGTTTTATCATTTTATTATTCTACTTCTTGCACATGCGATTGAATTGATCAAATTATTATAATCCCTTAGATCTTACTAATTTTTTTCTTTTTAGCTCTTCTTTTTCACTTTACATATTTGAACAATCCAAAACAATGATATTTACTACCATATTTTTACACTTACTTTATTGTTTTCACAGTCGTAATTGATAAAATTACATTTTATTAAAGGGAAATATCGATTAGTAATAAACAAAACTAACTAGAACTATTGTCCTAAGTTAATCAATCATGTTCAGTCTAAAATTTCATATCAAAATCAAAAACTAAGCACAACAAGCCATAATACATCCTTTTTTATATATATTTAACTTAGTTATAGGATTTAAACTAGTGGTTATTCATGTAAAATATTTATTTTTATATGCTATATTTCCCATGCATGCACATTACATTGTTTGAAAATCATACATTTGATGAAATGAGGATGTATAATCATTCCTCTAAAAAATTACTCAATCTCTTACATGTTTTCAATTACAATTCACATATATAGTATTGTCATGTTGTTAATACATGGTTATGTCATCATTTTCAACGGTTACTTTCTATTAACACATATTGTGGATAGTTCATATTTCTCTACTTTCTTCTAGTGTTAAACACATGGTTATCACTAGTTTCTTTTGCTCTAATTTTAAAAATGTAAAAAATAAAATATTTAAAAAATACAAAAACATTCAAAATATTTTGATTATCTGCAATCAGGGCTTGAACATGATTATATATCTACTTTACATCATTTTTGTATGTTATTAATCTCATGATTAATAGATATTATATTATTTTTACATCACACATCCATTTTAATGATATTCATGAGTGTTATGTAGGACATACATATTTCTAATGGATTAAGATGTTGGGTTTACCTCTACCTAGTACCCATGCTAAACCAAGGGCATCATTTCCATAGGTTACAATATTTATAGGTGTTACCATTCTGTAACTTATATATTCTTGAGCTTTACACATTTTTACAATGTCTTGCTAACATCTTTGTCTTACATTATGTACCTCAATTTTATATTTCCTAAGATATTATCAAATTACATCTACATGGTGTAGACTATCTTTCTAGTTTTATGCTACATTGATACCTCTTATCGTACATATTAGATTATATCTTGCTTGTCTATTATGTTTGGAACTTAGCCCTTGTGTGCAAAATTTCTTGAACATATCCATGAGATCATTGTTTGGTATGTGAAACATTTCCATATGTACTTTTTTTGTAGCCCTTGGCTTGTGGGTTCTTCTCCTTTAGGTTTGCATGAATTTTCCAGGCCACATGTAAAAATAAGATAAGTAGTCTAACTAGCTAGCGCATTGGCTTATCGTGCAATAATTAGTCTCATATGCTCACCTGATGTGCGCAAATTAAGTCGGTTTCTATCGGTTCTATCACACAATGGTGTATAAATTAGGATCTCTATACCAAGATGCTTGAACAAACACTTAATTATAAGTACATGATTTATTTTTATATGCTATAGTTCCTATACATGTATTGTGTGTTAGTTGAAGGATTTCAAAATGCATAACACATTTGTTACAAATAGATTGTAAAAATATATATATATTTGAAATTGACAATGTTCTCTATCCCTATGAGAATATAAGTACAAAATATTAGTTTAAATAGATAATGTGGATTTGCCAATGAAAATAAAATTAAAACAAATGAAAATTATTATTTTTTACCAATGTTAACATAATCTCGGAAAATTTCTCAAAAACCATGAACTTTAAATCAAGTTTGAAGGTTGTTCAATTCTATATGTATTCGAAAAGTAAAAATAAAAATAGAAAAACTGAAAAGAGCAGGATTCATAAAATCATTTTCATATAGCCAAAATATAAGGTAAGGTTCATTTGGAGAAAAGAAGGATTTATAACATCATATACATATTTAATTAAAATATAAAATAAATATTCATTTAGGAAAAAAAAAAAACTGAAAACAGAAATCCATGAAAACATATCTGATGAGCTCAAATGCATTTATATGGTGACAGTAGTTGTTCTACCCAAGCGAAAACTTTGTGCTTAAAAATTACACCATGATGATGAAGAGAAGTGGTTGTGAGAATTTCCTAGCTTCAATGTAATCCTTTTAGTGTCAAATTTGATAGGATCCAGTTCAAGCTATTTTAACACTAATATTTTATAGATCTTTAGAAGTTGTTGGTGACCTGATCAATCTCACAATCTAGCCATTATATAAAAGATTGAAATTAAAAATAATTTTAAACCTGGAATATATTGCAATTTTATTCAATGTTGTCTCTCACACTGCGAATACCCACACACTACATTTCTGCAATATTTTTGGAACTATAAATGCCATGCAATCTATCAAACATGCTCAACGAAAAGAAGCATGGATTAGTTGATAGGTATTCTTTGTTTGAACAAAAAATAAATCACAGTTGTAAAGTTTGGTGTATTTGTGGACTCGCGAGAAAAAAGTGACAAAATTAACAACTCAAAGGGGAATCCCATTACTTATGAGTTTTTATTAATTGATACAGTTGCACTACATATTTATTATCCAAAATAATCATAGCTTGTCCTCATCATTTAAGTATTCAATCCGTAAAGAAAGACAGTAATGAAGGTTATGTACCATTTTTTAGTCTAAAAAATTGATCCTCCGCCAAAATTTTGAACAATTCACTAAAATTTATTAAGAAATTTGAAAATTTTGCTATTTTATGAACTTTAAAAAATAATGAATCTATAAAATGAAGCTATCTGAATTGGGAAAAATGATAATGTCACCCCTGCACAAAGGAAGTAGTATGGCGAGATGGAGAGTCTGAGGAGAATGAAAACCAATAAATGCAAATTCATAAATACTTAGCAGATATAAAAGTTAATAGTAACTTAGAAGTGACTTAGAGCAATGGTTTGGAAAACACCCAAGAGAATGATAGCCAAGCAAAATCAGAAAATATAAAATATAAAATTATCAGAAATAGAAAATATAAATTTAGAACAGTAATTTACTAAGAAATGAGATAGTATAAATTAGAAAGTATTTATATTTTTTTAGTATATAATAAAATCTCAAGCAATCAATAATAATTAAATGGAATATTTCTTAATATTAATATATAGAATATTCAGAAATTTTACACATAAAAATTTAGTATTATTTTAATAATAAAATAGTTTATCTGTTTTGATTGGTTGGAGTTATAAAACTATTGCTTTTATTGAAATTTATAGTTACCTTGTCAAGTAATAATCCTATATAGAATTATTAACTTTTAACATAATAGTGAATTTTTATTGACTATCACAATTTACATAGAAAATAATAGTCTATAATAAAAATTATAGTACTATGGCTTATGGCAGGTACTAATAACTCATTGTTCACAACTTGAAAATAAAAAACAAGATATTTCACCCTATTTTCCTTGTAGAAGCTACATTTAGAAGATTTTAATAAATAATTAATCCTCTCATTTTCCAACATATATTCATCTTTAAAAATATTGATAAATGATTAAAAAATTAATTATCCATTATGAAATAATTTTTTTATGTCAGAAACCTAAAATTTAAAATTTAAAAGAAAAGATTTAAATATTTCTAGAAAGATAAAAATATAAAAAATAAAAGAAAATAGAAAATAGAAAATATATTTATTATTATTATAAAGCTATCTTTAATCTAAAATTTGAATATCTATCATATTCATATAAGTGTTTTGAAAATAATAGTAAAATTAAAAACTAATTTAAAAATTAAACAAATAATGAATAAATATTCCAAAAATATTTTGGGAATAATGAATTCATAAATTATATAATTTAAATAAAATAGAAGATGAAATTTGTTTTCTGGTAACATGTTCATTATATAATAATATACAACATGTTTATGTTGATGTGAGCTCAACAAGTTTAACTTAATGTATCAAGTCATAAATTAAAGTAATGGAAATCAAAATTATTACTTAGAAATCAGTCCTCTCCATTTTATCTCATTTTAGTTTTTTTTATTTAATTAGTATTTATCATTACCTTATTTCTTTTTCTACATAGTTTAATAAAATCAATCGATTTGATATATAATTTTAAAAATAGATCGATCACTGGAAAAGAAAATTTTTAAGGTTTAAAACTTCATAACAGTTTGAAATGAATAAACATTATTCGTGTGCCATTTTATTTTTGACTTCATTTACACAATATGTGTTTTACTTAAATTAAATTAACATAATTACTTATGTAATTTTTTTTTAAATTATTCTAAAAAAAAATAGTTAATTTTATATAATTTTATTTATTTCATATATTTTTAGTATTACTTAAAACATATCTACCTTACAACACTATTTAAAACATAATTATCTTAAATATTTAAAACACCACTTAAAACACAATTACTAATGGTTGTGCACTTCAATTTTATGGGTGTATAGAACTATACATGATTTTGTTGGCACATACAACCTTATTAATTAGGTAACACATGATCCTCTCATATTTTAATTTTCATTTGGTGTATTTAGATATAAATAAATTCTAATTTTGAATTGATTTATTAAAAAAAAAACACTGATAATAGTGATTGGGTGATTAATTATTGAACATTTTCTATTGTATATTATAATTGAATCTTACAAATTATTATTGAATATAAATTATACTACAATATAACATTTTAAAAATAAATATTAATCTATTTTTTATTTTTAAATCAAATTATTTCATACATATATCCTATCATAATTATTAAACCCTATCCAATAATTTATCTCTTCGTCAATTATTAAATAATCAATTTGAAGTTAGAAAATCCCGCCCATATAATAATTGGATAAGGTTATGCCAAAAACAACTATGTAAATATTTATCAATTTAAAATTAAAAGTTCCTATCCAAATGATAGGTGGGTAAGGCTATGCCAAAGTGGTAGTGGGAATATTTATCAAGTGTGTAACTTCCAACTTGAGGTCCTAATCGGCAGATGACAAATCCCTGGTCCTACTCCAACATGGGAATAAATTAAAATACACAGTTTTCATGTCAAGCAATTTCTTCATGTTTATTGATTTCCTCTTAACATGTGTTTAATGAATGCATTTGGATCATTCACTCTTCATCGACCAAGCTATCATAGATGGTTTTGATCATATTTCCATGAATTTTAATGGATGAAAAAATTGAATAATAAAGGAAAATAATGTTATTCAATCTTATCATAATTTGGATGACCTTATCTTTCATCAGTCTCAATAACATTGTATGGGAACTTGTAGAATTAGTCTGTTTCGATTAAAACTAGCCTTTGTTCAGTTATACCTAATTATATTGCCAACATTGAGCACTTAAGTATTTTTTTTGGTTCATAATTAGTCTTATTTCATTCAACTATATTTTGTCAATTTTAATCATTTGCTTTGATTATGCTTATCACAAGTTGATTTATAATATTCTATCATATTTTATTCAATTTATTTGAATTAGGTCTAATCACCACATTAATTTTAAATTTTGATAAAACATATTGGTGAACATTTTCAGATCAAGAGTATAAAAATGAAAATATATCTTCAGAGAATATTCAATCAAAGATAACTACTATAGTCACAATAGAGACACGTGATACAACACATATAGCAAAGCAAAAGAAAACAAAAATTTCAATACCAAAATATGTTGTAGTTGTGTGTGTGTGTGTGTAAAATATAATAAATTAGTTATCAATGATGATGATGATGATGATGATGATGATGATGATGATGATACAAAATATTAGTATGATACTCCAAATAACACATAACATACATGTGGGCATATTCTCGATGAGATCATTTTTTAACATTTTTTTAATTTCAAATATCTTATTTTTTTCAAAAGCATTCAAATATTGATAAAATCAAATTTTTGATTTCACATAGATTCTTGATTATGTTATCACCCTATTATTCTTCTTTATGCACATGTCATTAAATTGATCAAATTATTATAAGCCTTTGGCTCTTACTGATTTTTTTTCTTCATACCTCTTTTTTTTCACTTTACATATTTGAATAGTTCAAAACAATTATGTTTACTTCCAATTTTGTCTACTCACTTTGTACTTTTCAAAGTCCTAATTGATAAAATTACATTTTATGTCAAGGGAAATATCAACTAGTAAGGGATGAAACCAACTAACACTACTATCCTGAGTTAGTCAATCTTGTTCGATACTAAATTTCACATCAAAATAAAAAATTAAGCATAATAAGCCATAATACATCCATTATTATTTTTTATTTTTACTTAGTTATAGGATTTATACTAGTATTTATTCATGTAAAATATTTATTTTTATATACTATATTTCCCATACATGCACCTTATATAGTTTGAAAAGTATACATTTCATGAGACAAAGATGTATAATCATTCCTCTAAATACTTACTTAATATCCTACATTTTTTCAATTACATTTCACATATATAGTATTGGCATATTGTTCATACATAGCCATTCCATCATTTTCAATGATTATTTTATATTAACATATATTTTGGATTGTTCATATTTATCTATTTTATTCTACTGTCAAACCCATGGTTATCACTAGTTTATTTTGCTCTAATTTAAAAAATATAGAAAATACAAAAAATACAAAAAGAAAAAATATTTTAAAAATAAAAAACATTCAAAATATTTTGAATATCCAAAATCAGGACCTAAACATGATTAGATATCTACTTTACATCATTTTCTTATGTTATTTATCAAGTGATTAGTAAATATCATATTATTTTTCTATTACACATCCATTTCAATGGTATTCATTAAGGTTATATAAGACATACATATTTCACATGTACTACAATGTTGGACTTACCTATACCTATTACCCATGCGAAAATGAGGGAATCATTTTCATAATTTACAATAATTATAGGTGTTACCATTCTATAACTTATATACTCTTGAGTTATAAACATTTTTACAATGTCTTGATAACATCTCTATATTATATTATTTACAATAATTTTATATTTTTTAGGATATTATCATATTACATCTACAAGGCATAGACTATCTTTCTATGTTTATTCTCCATTAATTTTATTTACTTGTACATGATAAATTATCTCTTGTTTGTATATTATGTTTGGCACTTGGCCCTTGTGTGCAAAATTGGTTCAACATATCCATGGGATCATTTTTTGGTATGTGAAACATTTCAATATGTCCATTGCTTTTGTCCCTTGGCCCTTTATTTTGTGTGACATTTGAAAATGCCCCTTATTTCAATTTATTCATGTCTTTTATGTGTGTTACTTATCCTTGTGTGTATACTATTTACTTATTTTACATTTGATCATGTTCCTTATATGTGGCCCTTGGCCTTGTTTATATGGCATTGTGCTTATTATTTTTTTATGCTTATTGATCTTGTTAAGTTTGATGAATTCTATGATCCATATCATGCACTAAATAATGCATAAGATACTATTTCTACATAGTGTTACTATAAGCTTCATTGATACATTTATATAAGCCTTGTCTCATATGATTACATACATGATTTAAAAGGTACATATCTTACTAGGTTGATAAGATTTTCACATATGCTGCATTATTCAATGATTACATCTTACTATGCATGATACAGTTAAATTTTATTTTGAGATGAATGACTTTCATGATATAATTCATTCACCTCAAAAGGGGGGCATTTCAGTGGGATTTTTATAGATGATATAAGCCTCTTCAAGATAAAAAATAAATCTTGAGAATAGAATTCAACTTTAAAGGTTTTAAAATGGTTCAAAATTCAACTATTTGTACATATTATGGTGGCTTATGCCATGCATATTCATTGACATTACAAAAACAAAGTAGAAATGTATACAATATTGGGTGTGTGAAATAGATTCATGCAAAAGTCTCAAATAAAAATTATAAATTTTCATCTACATTCAATTATAGGCTTTATAAATTATCATAATGTGATCTTATAAATTCATGCACACTATTTTTTTCAAATTCAAGGGGAACTATATAGATTCATGCCATGATTTCAATCTTGTTTGTTCTTTATGGACATGGTAGGATCATGGATGTTCTCAATTTTCTTTTGATAATGCATTCAAGAACCAAATAATAAAGTGGCAATTGAATCTACAAGCTATTTATAGTGGTTCATTTAATTAGAGTGCATAACACATCACTTAGAGGTTTAGTTCCCTTTAACATTATTTACTTCAAATCCATTATATATTTCAACCTGTTTCACATCTTAGGGTTACAAAGATCAACAATATAAATTGAGTTTCCTATGTATCTAATTGGATTTTATTTTTTATACAATTTAAATTCATATTAGGGTTTCATTTCCCTTAATTTTTTATTGGTTCAACTAAGGAACCAACTTCTCCAAGTGATTCATGGTAAGCACTACTTAAATTACAAGAGCAACATTGGTTTCACACATACATGTGTACTCTTTCCTTACTCTTTTTTAATCATTTCAAATTCAATCTAAATTTAAATTTTCAATACTCAAGGAGAATTTATATGTCAAATAGAAGGGATGCTAATGAGACGTGTGTCGAAGAGGTAGAGAAATCATATGTTGATAATGAATAATTGTATAGAAAATTTACCCAAGGTAAAAATACAAAAAAATTACCATTAAGGAGGTTCTAGAGGAATAAAAAGTGTTTGAAAATTTTGAATAAAGCTCAAGCTAGAGTCATAAACATGTCAATGTTAGTACATGGATATATTTTCAATAAGGGAGAGTAGTTGTGATAGAAGAAGCAAGTGTTAATAAATAGTTTTAGAGTGATAATGTGTCGTACATTATTAAAAAAATAATGGAGAACACAAATTAAAATAGAAATGAAGGTGGCGCATAGATTGAAATATCAGGATGTCATGCAATGACTAAGATTAGAGGTGAAAATATGATGATGGAAGCAACTTATATGTAACAAGGAGGAAGTACAAGTAGAGCTACATAAATATTTAAAACTACTATAAGTGTGAGTGAAACATAAATTGGGTATTAAACATGACAAAATGTAATCTTTATTTGAAACTAGTTGATTCAACATCTACATGAACTCTTCATATAAAAATATATCTCTTTCAAGTATAGAGCTAAATAGTGAGAATCCTAGTCGTAGTAACTAAGGAAAATATTGATCCTTTAAAAGGTCTTTGATTAAGTAGTATTGTCTAGTTGAGATCTCATATCTAAATAATATATACATATAGTATATTCCACTAATTTAAGTTCAATAAAGTAAAGTCTACAGATATCATGTTCCACATCAATTTGGTTTTCTTCCTCAAATTTAGCTAGTGAGAGTAAACCTTAAAGTAACTCAATAAATCTTAACACATCATAAGACACAATAATGACAAACATCTGTAATATATGATTTTAATAAAAATGTATATTTTTACACTTTCTCTTTTATTTTCTTGTATGTGAAAATATAAGAGAAAATTTAAAAAACAACCATACACTTAAAAGTTGAAAAAATTGAATGTAGCCCTAGATTAAACAATTAATTTTCATACCAAGATGGCTACTTCAAATTTTCAAGTTTTTACAAATAAATAAATCAATAAATATCCTAAAATAATATTGAAGAAGACACAAATCAAACATTGTAACCAACTAAAAAGTTTGATCTATTCATTATTCTCCTAATTCCTTGCCACTTAACTTCTCAAATTTTTCACATCTTTTTTATAATTGACATTGGTTGTTTTATAATTTAAACAATAATTCAAATCATATAAAATAATTACACATCCCATTCAAAAGAAAAGTGTCTATTTGAGGATGCCTCTTTAACATCTTGTTCAAGATTCATGTCTAAGAGAAACTTGAGCATCATAGTATCTACTTTTTTTGATTGATGAGTCAGAAAAGAAAAGAAAATTTAATAAATTCAAGATGGATTTGGTCAAAATTGTTTGACATGATTTATTCCTACTATACTTCCATTGAAAACTCTTTAGGAATCTATTCACGGTGATTCTAAGATATGCTTTCTCGGAATGTTTTGCTAATTTTAAATAAATAATTGAGCAAGAAATAAGCCTACCATTAATTCCCATGTATACTACTATTGATAAAACCAAATGCATGCAAATATCACATTTCCTCTCTTCCTTCAAATAATAACCAGCCAAAGAAAAAACATACCATTGATATTTGACTTCCTTATTACATTTATCCCAAATATGTTATTGTGATTCACTTTTTGGGATGATCTCAACAACAATAAAAATTTATCCTTTTAATAAGTAGATTATGCACTTTAAATATTTCTAAAATATATATAATAATCTAATTAGATAGAATGGTAAAAATATTGGAATGAAACCATGGAAGCAAGTAGTCCAATATTCAACTAACTTCTATTTTTCAACATGGTAAGCTTATATACAATAAAAGATTTCAAATAAAAATTATTACAAATGTTAAATAAAATCATAACATTTTAATATTCCTTAATGAAAATTCAAACCTTCCAAAATCTTACTAAAAGTGGCTCACCATCATTTCTTATTTTATATACACCTCTATTGCTATTCTACCAAACCTATTCATGAATACAAGCTCCTTTCTCCCTGTAATACAAAATAGTTTCACATTGAAAAACTTATAAATTCATATCAGCTTATATTTAGGATAAGAAAAATTACAATTCAAACAAATAAAATAATAATTTAGGATAAGTTCATAAAGTTTGGGGATAAAAAGTGGCCTAACCGTGGATATGATTTTCTTAAAATTTTAGAAATCTAAACTTTTGTAGATAATTTGAGATATCTACACTCCAAATT
Source organism: Torreya grandis (assembly GCA_037957365.1). Lineage (NCBI taxonomy): Eukaryota > Viridiplantae > Streptophyta > Pinopsida > Cupressales > Taxaceae > Torreya > Torreya grandis. The sequence continues at coordinate 458,671 of JARHVA010005443.1, read as the reverse complement.
TGAAGATGGTGTAAGAGCATGAAATGTATAATTTTGATTCTGGTTTCCAAAAAAATTAAAAATTAAAATGGTTAAGTATAACTAGATCAAACATCTAAAATTTAAATAGGAACTCCTGTTTTTTTAAAGAAAATAGAGTAGATAGACGATAGTATAGTGCACCAGTTTTTGAGAAGAATTTAATATTCTTTGAAACCCTTTGGGGAAAATTTAGATAAGACATTCTATTTTTTGATCTGCATTTTTTTATAAATTTTTCAAGTAAATAGATTTGAAAAACTAACAAAAACATGGATAGTCGTCCATACGATGCACCTAACTACCTCAAAAAATTGAAAATTGATTTTTTTGTGTGTAGAATTAGGAATAATTTGTGACCATGTAACTTTTTTTGCACTTATATCAATAAAAAAAGTACATGAACATGTATAGGCATGTATATTTATGGCATGTAGTTTCATACAAAAGTTATAGTTAGAAATCAACATAGTGTGAAACCTTAAATTAGGCAAAAAAATATATAAATCATTTTTTTAGAAAGAGGAGAGTGTGCTCGTCAAGATGATATTAAGTTTTTAAATTTTACCATTGAAATTCATAGTGTATTTGATAATTGAATTTGATTTTTTTTGTTTTTTACCAGAATTCTCAGACTCGATTGTAGATTAACAGGTCCAAGCTTTTGGCTTAGGAATCTAAGCCATTTCCCAAGTCAAAAGGTGTATTTTTTGAATTTAAATTCAAATATCATGATCATTTTAATAATTCAATCATGATATTAATGTTATTTCATTATTAACCATGTTAATAACATGATCTCATTACATATGCATAACACCCAAAAATCCAAATCTACTTTTTACCCCAAATTCTATATATGATCTTATATGTTCTTGATCTCCCTAATAGTGGTGTTATTTTATGTGATATAGAAAAGGTCCATAACCTTGGATAGTGAATTAAGGTGTCATGGTATCATATTAGACTCCAAAAATTTTATGGGCATTTTAATATGTTAACTTGACAACTTATAATTACTTGGTTTTAAAGTATAACTCATTGTACAATTTACGATATAACTTATTTTATCATGAGATGTCATAAAATGTATTTTTAAACCTATGGACAAAACTTAGCCTTTAGAGTGCCAATCTAGTTTTGCATCTAAAGTAAATTGGGGATATTTTGAGCCCCTTCAACCTAATTGCATGAATATAAAATCTGATTTGGGGTTGATCATATCCAATTTCAATAGCTCAATTGAAGCAAAGAAACTTTATTTATTTATATGCAAATTCTAGATGTATAAACTGTGGTTTTGATCTCAACAAACTTGAATTCATCAGCCAATGAATCAAAATGTTGATTAGTTCAATTATGAAGGTAATTAGGGTCAAAATGAGCCACATGAACATATTTTAAATTATTTATTCAATGTGATTTTGAATAAAATTAACCCTAATATCATGTCATATATAATTAACTAAATATTTGAATCTTTTATTCAAGAAAGCATTTGAGGCCAATTTAAACCCCTTCAAGAACAAGATATGATTTGGGGAAAAATTAAGTTTGATTCTATCTTGAATTGATTCCATTTGTAAATTTGTTTAATTAGGGGTGTGATTTGGGTAAAATTGAGCCCCTAAACCAAACTTATAGATCAATCAATTATATAGCATGTATGGCTTAATTGACCTTACGTTTATCATAAATACAAACATGAAGGTAATTTTCACAAATAGGTGAACAAGTAGCTCAAATTTTTATCAATTACCTTAGTCCTTAGACCCTATATCTGATATCTTAAACCCTAAACCTTAAATCATTTAACTTACATTCTAAACCCTATACCATTTACCTTAAAACCTAAGCCATAATTCCTAAACCCCAAACCTTAAACCCTTTAAATTATAGACCCTAAACCCTAAACTAATAAATTTAGTCCCAATTAACATCCTTTATATATAGTAAGAATGAGGTTCACAAGGATGAACTTGGTCAAAATCGCACCATTCATTACCACAATTAACTTAATTGCCTCAATCTATGATGATGTGGGGGTGAATTGAGCCTAAAATCACATTCTTTACTCACATATCTAGGTTCAAGGAGCTCAAATTTTCCCCAATCACCATCATAATTTTACCCTATATACCCTAAGACCTAATCCCTAAATTTCCTAATCCTTAAACTCTAAAACATAAATATAAACTATTTAAACCCTAAAGCAATAATTTTAACCCAAATTAACATCATTTAGACTAGGAATTAAGTTCATAGGACCTAGTTTGGCCTAAATCACATGATCATTTACCCCATTTAAATAATTCACTCAATTTTCATGATGACATGGGGTATAATGATAACCTAAAAATACATTCTATAGTCATAAATGGGTCCAAGTGATTCAAATTGTCCTCAATTATCTTTTTGATTGACCCTATGTACCCTAAACCATATATACATTAAAACCTAAGCCCTAAACCCTACACACTCTACCCTAAATTTTAAACCATGAACTTTCCCTATTTACTACTTTATTTAATCCCAATTAACATCCTCTCTAGTAATAATTAGGTTCACATGGCATAGAGTGATTAGACATTATATACACCCTTAAATTTAAACCCTGTGCCCTAATCCCTAATCACTAAAAGATAAATTGTAATCCCTATGCCCTAATTCCCACTACATGATGTAAACATGCATTCCTCATGATATAATGTATTTTATCACAAGATGTCAAAAAATGCATTTTTTAAATCTATGGCCAAAACTTAACCTTTGGAGTACCATTCTAGCTATGCATTTGAAGTAAATTGAGGCTATTTCTATCTCCTTCAACCTAATTTCATGATAATAAAAGGTGATTTAGGGGTTTATCAAATCTAATTTCAATATATCTATTGAAAGAAATAAATATTATTTACTTATATGCAATTTCTACATGTATATAATGTGGTTTTACACTCAATAAAGTTGAAGTTGTCAGCTAATGAATGCAAATGTTGATTAGTTAAATTATGGAGGTAATTAGAGTCAAAATGAGCCATATAAACCTATTTTAAATTATATATGATGTGATTTGGAGAGAAATTAAACCTAATGTCATGTCATAAAAAAATAAGCAAAGAGTTGATTCACTTAATCGAGGAAGCATTTGAGGCCAATTTGAAACCCTTCAAGAGCAATATATGATTTGGGGAAAAATTAAAAGTTTGATTCTATCATGAATTGATCTAATTAGACAATTTGTGTAATTAGGGGTGTGATTTGGGAAAAATTGAGTCCCTAGACCAAATTAATGGCTCAATTAATTGTATAATGTATTCAACATGTATGGCTTAACTAACCCTACTTTTATCAAAAATACAAACATGAAGGTAATTGTCATAAATAGGTGAATGAGCATCTTAAATGTTCTTTAATTACCTTAGTGATTGGATCCTATATCTGATATCTTAAACCCTAAATCGTGTACCTTTTAACTTAAACTCTAAACCCTATACCATTTATCTTAAACCCTAAGCCATAAACCCTAAAACCTAAACTAATAAATTTATCCCCAATTAACATCCTTTATATATAGTAATAATTAGGTTCACAGGGATAAACTTGGTAAAAATCACATCACTCATTAAACCATAATAGACTTAATTGGCTCAATCTGTGATGATGTGGGGATAATTGAGCCTAAAATCACATTCTTTACTCATAAATCTAGGTTTAAAGAGCTCAAATTTTACCCCAATCACCTTCATGATTGTACCTTATATACTCTAAAACCTATACCCTAATACTTAATCCTTAAATTTCCTAATCCCTAGACTCTAAACCATAAATATAAACTCTTTAAAACCTAAACCAATCAGTTTGGTCCAAATTTACATCATTTACACTAAAAATTATCTTTATGATTGACCTTGTGTAACTAAACCTTAGACCTATATCTTAAACCCTAAACACTATACCATAAATTGTAAACCATAAACTTTCCCTATTTACCAATCCATTTAGTCCCAATTAACATCCTTTGTAGTAAGAATTAAGTTCACATGGCATAGGGAGATTAGACTTTATATACACTCTTAAACCTAAACCTTAAATGCCCTAATCCCTAATCCTTAACCCTAAAACATAAATTGTAATCCCTAATGCCCTAATCCCTAATCCCTAAAACCTATGCACTAATGCCTTAATCCCTAAGCTCTTAACCCTATGCACTAATGCCTTAATCCCTAATCCCTAATATATATTAAGTGTAACTTGATCATATTATTAAATAATACAATCATGTTATTCTTAATATAGATAAAACTCTCTTCTCGGTATCTATGTTTAACCTCAATTAAGTATTAAGAATAACGTGATCATATTGTTAAATAATGTGATCATGTTATTCTTAATATAGATACAACTTGTTTATCAATGTCTATGTTCAAGTAGAACCTAGTATTAAGAATAATGCAATCATGTTATTCTTAATATACACAAAATCATTTCTCAATGTCTATGTTGAAGAAGAGCCTAGTATCAAGAATAATGTGATCACATTATTTCATAATTTATTATTATTATTATTATTATTATTATTATTATTATTATTATTATTATTATTTACTAATCTCACTTTTTCAACATCTATTTTTAACCCAAATTGAGAATTCTTTTCCCACAAACATTCTCTATGGGACCCGCAGGACCTGTGTACTTTTGACCCCACTTGTGAAAATTTGTCAATTATCCTTTATGGGTGATAGATCATGTTCGAGGAAGAGGAAGATGTTAAATAATAAAACACTAGAGGAATTAGAAGATTTGAGAGAGAAACACAAGATATAAATGAAAAAACTTCATGGTAGACAAGGTACAAACCCTAATCCTGATGAACCAAATGCCATAGATAATGAGCCAATTGATAATAATGAATTAAATAATGATGAAATTGACCATAATGAATTGAATAATGATGAAATTGACCATAATAATAATAATAATAATAATAATAATAATAATAATAATAATAATAATAATAATAATAATAATAATAATAATAATAATAATTGATAATAATGAATTAGATAATGTTGGAATGTTACATTCAAAGTTCCAAGCTTTTTATTTTGTTTATGATGAGTCTATGTATGATGTTTCACCCCCCATTAATGAAGAAACTTTCATGGAAATAAATAATGATAAAATTAACAATCAATAATATTTCATGGAAACATATAATGAAGAAACAAACAATGAATAAAATTTCATCCCACCTCTCTAAATAATGAAAATAATAATGATTTTGAAACACCCTCTCAACAAATTCCATCGTTAACAACACCTCCAATAATTATGAATAGAAAATACAAGTACTTAATTGAAGTCGATGAAAATATTTTAAAACTAATAGAGAACAAAATGTCTGATTGCCATTCAAAAAAACTAGCTCAACAAATTTTGGATAGTTTCTTTCATAATTTGGATTATGATAGTCAAAGATGTCAATTATTTATTTAATTTATAAAATTAATTATGATAAGACCTAAAATGTACACATTAAGACTAATAACATCTAACATGGATGAAGAAAATAATGAAATTGTTGAAAATCTACATGATGCATATCATACTATAGGCCCAAAATCATGCACCCAACATTGTAATGTTGCCCAACATATACTTACAACTTGGAAATTAAGTGACCAAATAGGAATAAAATGAATGGTTTAAAAAATAAGCCAAACACTTAATATAAATAGAAAAACATTAATGACATCAATTGAAAGATGTGAAATACTTAATTAACCTAATACCAATGTGGTCTAGGTATTCTTTGTTACAATTTCATGAAATTACAAGGCTATATTTGATACTCTCAAAGAGTTACTTTCTCAATTTTGGAAAGACAATACAAAAGTTTTGCCTAATGTAAGATATGTAGTGAAAAAAAGAGTTGGTTATTATAACCATGAACCACATCCAAAACATTTATTGGTTATGACTCAAACATAATTGTACTCTATATTTTTGAAAAAACATCCACACATTTCTATTTGTAAAATATATTTTGAGATGGCCAAAAAAAATTATGTATAAATAAATCACACACGCATGACTTGTTGTAGGTAACATATTGAATTTTCAATACACTATGATGTTTTTTATTATATTCATTGTACTTTGCATACTAACAATATTTTATAGGAATGTGGCATTGAATTTCCACCAAAATCAACTAGGGAATTTATTTTAACTATCTTTTGGAAAATACCAAATGGACAATTATTTTATAACAAATGGAAATTGTAGCATTTATGGTAGATTGTTAAAATTAAATAAATGTATCCATGAGGAGATTTCAAATGCAATTAGACAAGAATTAGTTAGATTAAGAAAATATAAATTACTGACTTATCAAGTAAAACATGGCAAAGAATGTAAAAGGTGTGAGCTTGTTACAAAAAGGATACCTATTTCTAATTAAGAAGAAAACTATTTATGAGTATGAAAGGCATATGCACATGGATAGATGGTTCGATGAAAATTTTAAGATAAACAAGGATACATTACCACTTGGTTTGATTGTTTCAATAGTTGATTTTGCTAAAAATTATACATTCAAACCTAACATAAGTTATCATATTCATGCATATAGCAGTCATTCATGGGTTTGATAGTATATAAAAATAAGAGAAAATATTAAGGGATTACCATTTCTATATTAGAGATGATCAATCACATTATTCAGAGTATGTACAAGGTTGTTTATAGAATTTATATGAATAGTTGAGTCAGAGGAACATTACTTTAAATCAATATTACATTTGGCTAGACAATTACACATCATAATTCAAAAATGCATGGATGTTTTATTTGTTGATTAGGATACATGTTATCACTGGTGTTGAACATGTTTGGAGTTTTACCAAGGCTAGCCATGGAAAAGGGGAGCATGACGATGTTCGAGCATATATAAAAATACCTAGTGCAAGGGAAGAGTTAAAATTTGAAGAGGGTGTTCATTTGACAAATGCAAAAATAATGCTTAAATGGTGTAATGAGAACATGTGTCCTAATGCTCAACCAGATTCTATTATTTGTAGACATTTCTAGTTAAGAGAGGAATAATACTTGGAAAAAATATGAGGATTATATGACTCTAATGGGTTCAAGTGACTCCACTCATTTCATAGCTCAAATGAAAGTTATTGGAATATTCATATGAGACACTTGGCATGTTTCTATTCTACATACATGGACTCTGTTTGGAATGAGTTTGAGTCACAAGAGTGGGTGGATAATTGGAGTTCTAAACCTCTAATTCTAATTAACACATATCATGATTCACAAGATTGAAACTTACAAATATGATGTCATCAGATGAATTCGACCGTGTATCTATATAGTGCATCCAAGTAGAATATTTTTCATTGTGTACAATTTATTCTCATTATATATCTTTATAGTCACTAAAAATGATTTTTTTGTAATATAGGCCATGTTTTTGTAGTTATTACAGATGAGGATAATGAAGAGGGAACTGATTACTAATTGTTTTAGTGTGTAGAGAAAAATAAAAAATTGACTTCCCCAATTATAGATTAAGAAAACATTGACTATCCCACTGGGTCAGCGACAATCACTAGAATTTGGTTTTGATGATATCCTATAAAAAAATTCAAATTAATGGCTATTTGAAGAGTTTGAAATGCACAAGATCATACTTCACTATTCAAATTTGATTCTTGAAATGAATATTCAATTACAAAAATCATGGGAGGCCATTAAATAGGAAACTATGAAAAGTTTGAGAGTTAGAGCATGAAGTTATTTTTGATACTATCAAGGTTAGAACAAATCCTAGTGGTTCATTGGATTGAAATATATAGGTATGTTGAATTTTCAAATGTAGATGTAATCAATTTTACCAATTTTTTTTAATAAGTAGTACATATGAATTTCACTTTTAATTACTTATTAACATTTTTTTATAGGTTAGTGGTGGTAAATAAGCTTCCACCTTCACATTATTGGCATTGTCAGTAGAGGATTCTATATTCTTAAAGCTAATAAAAGCTCTTGAATGGTAGTGAAAATGCTCTTCCATGTGGATTTTAATGTTATGGTGGTGTGATAACATGTAATTTTTCAATCTAGATGTGATCAAAGTGATAGATTCTCAGGTGGAGGTCCTGGAGGTAAAAATGGCAATTGGAGCTCAAGAAGTTACTTGTTCAATGGCAAAATGTTGCATTTTTAGAACTATCACTGCAACTTGTCCAATAGATTGCTCTTAAAGGTTACACCTGAGTTATTTGGGGTGTGATTAGAGGGCTTAAAAAGGTAGGGGAAGGATCTGATGGTTTAAAAAAATGACTTACAAGTTTTGTTTTATGCATGTTTGAACTTAGGCTTAAAAATTACATTTTTCTTGTATTGAGAAGGGTGTTATTGACAACATTGCTTAATATAGGGCACTCCTGCTTGGTATTCACTTAAATGCAGTCATTAAAATAAATTGCATATACCTACTAAAGAAGTACCAAGATTTCTTTGCTTTGTCTTATCCAAATTTGAAAATATACAGGAAAGGATTTATTTCAACACGTCATCCTATTAAAGCCCAATAGAAAACCTTTCAAGAAAATGCAGAGATTTATTAACCTCATCTTGGCCACCATGCTACAAGAAAAGTTAAAGAAATTAAGGTATGATGAGATACCCAAGGTGCCAGTTAATAGAAAAAATATCAAACATTTCCTTGACTAAGTCCATGAATGTGTACAGTATTGTATAGTGTATAGTTTTGTTTCTTTATTTTTTTATTTCACCTTTGTGTTGGGCCTTGTTTGTATAGTTTTTTTCATCATTTTTATCATGTGTTCATTTTCATATCCTCTTTATATATATTTTTTGGTCTAATCTTGTCTTTTTGAGTTTTCATGAGTGTTTGTTGATAAATGATTGAAGTGTTGACTCCATGGCCCAATTGATTGGCATCTGGTCTTATTTTGTGGGGTTCTTTACACACCCATAGTAGTGTACATCCCTAGGTAAGAGAAAGTGTTAGTGTCCAAAATTACACTAAGAATTTGTGCCCTATTTTAGATATATTAATGCCTAATTCATCAAAGTATTACCCCATATCCATAATTATGTTCACCTGCCTCATGTAAAACTCTATTTCCATAATAAAAATTTATCAAATCCTTGATATCATTTTCATGTTATGTAAACCCTATGTAATCCTAATTCTAGATAGCATCTAGCATTTTCATGTTTTATAATGACTTTGGTTGTAGGATCCATAAAACTCCAAAGTCTGTGGAAATATGAATGGGAGAAACACATGCCAAAAGAAAGTATTGAAACTACAACTTGAAAATTGTTTATTGATCTCACAAACCCACCAAAATGGAATATAAATTGGGTCCACGTGGAAGTCAAGCTTGTAAAAAAAATCAAATAATGAGCTTTTGAAGCATGAGATCTTATGGAAGAAGAACATGGGCCCCATCAAGATAAAATAATGGTAAAGATTCCAAGGCATAATGTAATTCACAATAAATAAAACTTGAAAACTGCATCCAAGGTTCCCATTCTCAATGGAAAATGTAGTGGGGAATGCATGTGCAAAATGTAGATTTTGAAAATATAATATACAAATTGCATATAGAACTCCCACACCCAAATAACAAAATCAATGAGAAAATTTATAAAATGTGGTCCACATAGGAATAAGCATTTTAAAATATGATCCCATGCCTTAAAAGACTAGTCCACATGGAAGGCTAAAATGAAACATATATTTTTGAAAAATAATGTGTGTGATGCAAAAGAGAAGGTTGGCATAGTTTTAAACATTAAATTCAAGTTTGACCAATGTGAAAAGAGCAGTTAGGAATATTAGGTGGAACTACAAGTTTTAGGATTACAAAGTGCAACTTGTTTTCCAATCTTTAGATTTTGCAATAGAAAGGATGGAAAATAAATAAAGTGGAGTAAAAAATAAATTTTTATAACTTGAAAATTGCATACAAGTTTCCCAAGCTTGTAGATTTCAAAAGAGGATTCAATATACAATATAAAAGTACATGTGCTTTTTGCAGGTTAAGTGGTGACCTGAGGGTTGTAAGATGGTAAACAATAAGTGTCTTAAATCTATTCTTATAGTGTTGGCTTCAATAATTTTTAGCAGAGTAACATTTCAATTAATCTTACGAGATTGTGTATTTCACAATTGAGATGCTTTCCATGAATTAAACCTGACATATGGAATAGTGTTGCAATCATAGAATTCATGGGGTGGTTTGTATTCATCTGGAATGCCTCCATTTATGCAAAGATCTATAAGGATGGAAAAAAATGTGGCTTCAAATTCAAATAATGGGGCTACTCCACTGCATAATGGTGGTATGTTATCGCTTAATAGAATCCCCAAGTCCAACCTCAAGCCTAAAATCCTTGATCATAAGTTTTTGAGGAGTCCAATATCAGAGAAATGCTAAACCAAGGAAATTGAGTTGCAACATGTTGCATAATCTCACGAAGAGCTATATAAGATAAAGGAACAACTCTTTGTAGCTAAAACTAAAAGGGGGAAAGCATTGGAGCTCTAAGACAAGATGGAAAAGACAAAATACAACTCATAGTAGTAGAGACTAGAAGTGTTCAAGGATTAGATTCTTTATTAGAGTCTAAATTCATGAATTCACCTTTAGAGGGCCTAGAATGAATATGAAAAAAGTAACAAATTTATTATGCCTAAGCACTTGGATTTGATCTATCATTGGAAGTGTTTTTACTAGTTGTATTGTTCAAACATTTGAGCATGGTTACCAAGTCAGTGTGATGGTTGGGGAAAGGAAAATGAGGGGTGTTTTGTACCATGTACTCCCTTCCATCACTATACCATAGAGCACAACCATATCTCCCTTTGTGAATAGCCTGGGAAATGAGCTTACAACCATTATCAAATAACATCAGATTGAATGTAAATGGAAGAAAAAGTTAATGACTAAGGATCATAATGCACCAAGGTAGAATAAAAATAGCTATAACTTTTTCTTTGCTAAGAAATGAGCTAGGTTGAAGTCAACTCATCCAGACAAAGATAGAGAAATAAACAAGATGATTGGATACCCTCGTCAGGTTTGCATGATGGTCTATCATTTCATGATGGTAATTCCAACTACCTTAAAGATAGTTGGATCTAAAGTAAGAGGAGGAAACTTTTGCAATTTTATAAGAGTCACATGCTAGCTTATTATGGTACTTTCTCAAATAAAAATGGTGTTTTTGGACCATGACATCCTTTTAGGAAAGATTCTTGTTTGGACTATGAGATTGATAGCTACAAAGAGGGGATCTATTTAAGGTGTAGGTTCAACATGGCCCTCCAATTGATGAGATGAAAATATAACAAGATATAGTGAAATATATTCAATATACAAAGGAATAAGTGGAACTTTCAATGCCAAATATAACTTTGCATTTTGGTAAATTGTAAACTACATGAAGAGTTCTCAAGTCCATGGAAATATGAATGGGAAAATCAATGTGTAAAATGCACTTCATGAAAATGAGAGTTTAAATATGTGGTCCAACTTCCCAATCCCACTGATTAACTCAACATGATAAAATTCAACTCAAATGGAGGTCCATGGGAGATTTCAAAGAGGAATGCAATTTTTCATTTTTTTCAAATGTGCAAATTGCAAATTGCACTCAGATCTCCCAAACCCACCAACCAAAATTTGATCTTAGTTTAAAACAAAAATTTAAAGGACAATTACAATTTTGTATTTTTATAAATTGAAAATTACACCTTAAGTTCCTAGATCCACTAGGGAACTTTTGAGGGGAACTGCAACTCTGAATTGCAAGTTATAAAATTGCAAATTGTAAAGTTTTAGTTGATCTCTAGATTACTATCATACAAAGGAAGTGCAAAATTGAAAATGGGACCCAAATTTCCCCATAGGGATAAAAAGTGAAAAATAATGCACCTGAGCATTAAAAAATCTTGGGGAAATGCTAAAAGGCTCAAAGGCAAAAAATCAAATGTGGAAAAGGCACATTGAAGTCAAAAGGTGAAAAAGGTAAAATGAGTTAAGTCTTACATTTTTTCATGTTGTTATTTCTTTGAATACCTCCATGTAAGGAATGTGTCAAGGTTTGCGATGTCAAGGTGGGGCATTCCAATGCCATCAATACAAGTCAAGGTTTGTTCTTTGGCATATATAAGAGGAAGGGTAGCTATCCAAAAGTTTACAGCTATGCAAATGCATGGTCAAAGGAATGGCCAAGTTATTACACATGAAGAAAAATAGTTGGACATGTTTCTAGGGGAATATTATCCCTCAAACCCAGCTATAAAATATTTCTAGCCAAAGAGATAAAGGGTTTGTTTCAAATCTCACCATCACATTGATAGATAGTTGCTTCAATGATTCCCATCTTCTAGCTAGAGTATCTTGGTAGAACTTTTACAGCTGATTACAAGTTTGTAATATTAAAAATTTCAAAACATATTCATGGAGAAAATAGGGTGAGAAATTTGTATAAAAAGAGGGTTTGTCCTCTTTTCTAAGGTTGTTGTTGGTTATTATTTTTTCTAGGTCTTAGGCTCTTTCAAATTTTGGGATCCTTGTTGTGTGGGTTTGTTGTCTCCTTTGCTAAGGGGGTTATTGTTGTAGATCCATTAGAAATCTTTGAGAGCATTATATATGTCTCCCCTATCAAAAGAGAAAATTCACCATGTTTTTCCCCTTGGTAGCATTCTGAAACAATGATCAATGTAAGATTTCTTTTCAAGATAATAGAAAATAGCTTTGATTTTTACTCTTTCTTGTTAATGAAATGTAATAATATGTTTTACATGATATACTTATTGGATATATGGTTCAAAGCTTATGATTGATTGTCATCTTAGGTGTATATCTAAGTTATAAACACCTTTCTTCATTATGATTTGGAAATGTGTTATTGACAACCTATTAATGGTACCCAGGGTTTATGTATTTGATATGAAAAAGCATTTGAATCTCTACTTGCAGTGTATATCTTAGGGTTTCAAGAATCATCTGAATATGTGTATTATATTAGCACCAATGGATGTAAATCATCTTAGTTAGATTTCTTTAGCTTGTATTTTAGTTTTCTACATCTTTGTAAATGAATGATGTCATGCCTATTGAAGGACAACCTACTATCTAAAAAACCACACCACTCTTTTAATATACCTAACTCATCCTACCATGTTCTATCCTACAAATAATATACCTTGTTATATATTTTAAGTGTTATTTTCTTGAAGATGCATAAATGTTACCTATATAAAATGTGTTTGTATTTTGTGTTTTGAAGCTTAGCATTGCATGCTTCCATTTAACCCTCTGCTATTGAAAATTTATTTAGAAATGAAGGTTGCAAGCACATTCCCATTTGTCATCAATAGCCTATGTTTGGCCTAGAGCATTTGTTAATTCCATGTGACAACCCTTCCTAGTTGGAGTGTGAAAAATTGGTTATTCCTTGGTTAGATTTGTGTCCTTGTGTGCCAATAATCCCCATGGAGATTGAAATGTAGTATCCTTCCATGTGAGTAAGCTACCCCTTAGGTCTTCTTACCTTGGTGCAAGAAGAAACAAAAATAGAATGGAGATAATCATACACTCTATTGGTGTCTTCAATTCATTGTCCACATTTAGTCCATCTTGATTTTAAGCCCTTCTCCAATTATAATTACATATTTGTGGGTTTTTCATCTTCGTTTGCCACGTTACCCAAGTGTGCAAGGCTGAGTGCAAGAGGTTTACAACTAGGAACCAAAAGTCCCCATAGGTATTTAAAATCTAAAGGTGTATGATAAAATATGTTAATAAAATATCCAAATTATAATTAACTTAGACTATTGAAGTATATCAACATGAACTAAAAAAAATACATAGATTTTCTTACCAAAAATATAGAGGAATGGAGGAAGGCATCAAGATGGAAAAAATTGTCCTTATTTGTCTTTGACTCCAAAGAATAAAAAATAGGTGAATTAAGATTTTTTATGGGGAATGATGGTAATTATGTTGATAGGCATTCAAAAATGACAAAAAGGGAGTGTAATGGAATGAATTTTTCACATTTATGTTTGACCTTAAATTTAACATTCATTTGACTGTGACTTAAAAGTTTTTTCTTTTTAGTTGTAGAAGTAAATTGATGCCATTTTGAACATATTTTTATGTAAATATTTTTTCACGCTCAATATAGAGTTATAGCTGAGGAGTGATGTCATTTGAAGGTGACAAAGATGAAGAAGTAAATTGGTGACAATATGTTCTAAAGAAGAAGAATGAAATGATATTGTAGGTTTTGGATATGAAGACAATGAACATAAGGCAAGGGAATTATAACAAGTATTTAGTTTAGTGGGAAGGATTGCAATAAAAAGACAACACTTGGATTACAAAATGGGAGCTAAATAATATTGACAAATAAAAATGGTAGAAGTACAATCAAGGTAACTTGTAGGAGCTTATTTGTTTTCAACTAGAGGAGAATGATGTAGAAACAAATAGGCCAAACTTCTAGAGGCCATAATTTTTGACCCGTAGCTCTGTTTGAGCTCTTCCAAGTGTCAAAATGACCGTCTAAATTCTTTTGATGCTTCCATAATCCAATGTGTCAGCTTAGAGGAATTTTAGATATATTTTAGAGGCCAAATGAGACCATTTAAGGGTCCAAAATTATAATTTAGTTTTTTTGGGGATTTTTGTTTTTTTTAAAATTGTATATTTTTTGGACCAAATGTGAAATTCTATTAAAAATTTTCCAAAATGTTAATTTTACCATTTAAGATATTACAGGAAATTTTTATAGATGCACGTGCTTACATGCAATACTTACTATAAATACCATATTCCAAAAAAAAAAAATTAGATTCTAGTTTTTTTTTTTTTTAAATTTTGCATGTCAACTCTAATTATGAATTGAAGCTTATTTAAGCATGTTGTGAGTTTGTAATTATTTCAAGGTATTGAATATGAATCAATTCTAAGTATTGTTTTAGATCTTAGCCTATTGGTAATTTTATTATCTTGATAGTTTTCATTTTCATTATCTGGTATCAGAATAAGGTTGAATCTTGGAGGAGTACAAAATGGTGAGATTATGAGGAGGTATTGTGTAGATGAACTGAAATATACAAGAGCTATAGAGGCAAGTAAAATAATTAATAGAGGTCATCACTAATCAAAAAAGAAGACAAGGTGGTAATGAAGCTGAGGAAGACATAGATCATGATGAAGAAATTTAGCAAGAAGAAGAACAAGATCAGCCACCATCCATGGAAGAGAGGATGGTCTAGGATTTACAAGGAAGAAATGAAGGAATAAAATATGATATTCCAGATTATAGAGGCAATTTAAAACTATTGTAGTTGATAGATTGGATGAATAGCATATATAAATTTTTTGATTGGAATTCTATGAGAAAAGGCAAGAAGATAAAGTTTGCATGCATGAAATTGAAAGGTCATGTAATGATTTGGTGGGATCACCTATAGAAAGAGAGACATAGGAAAGATAAATAGAATATTAAATCATGGAAAAAGATGGTGAAGAAGCTAAGAGAAAATTTTCTTCCTATGCATTATGCACAAATCCTATAAAAATGATTTCAAAATTTGGGGTAAAAAGATCATAATATACAAGAGTATACAGATGAGTTTTATAAGCTTTATATATGAATGGAGCATGATGAAATAGAATATTAGAAGGTTATAAGGTATGTAAATGGTTTTAAAATTACTATTCAAGATGGGTTAAGAATCCATATAATACTTTGCATGGAGGAGGCTTATCAATTAGCTTTGAAGGCATAATAAAAATAAAATAGACAAAATTTTAGAATAATGTCTCTTGGTTCAAGAAGAGGTGGATCCCCTACAATAATGGGATGAGGTGGGTTTAATACCACTAGAGGTGGGTTTAATACCAATAAGGGTGAACCATCACATGGTGCATAAATGCAAGATGAGAATAGGCAAGGATTTCAAGACAAACAAAGAGGAAGAGGATTTTAGAGAAGGGTTATGGTGGTGATGGAGGAGGGTTTTTTAATAAATGTAGATATTATGTTTTTTATAGATGTGGAGAAGAAGGGTACAAATTATTAAAAAAATTTAACTATCAAGATCAAGAAAAGAGGCAAGAGGATTGCCCAAGTACCATCAAATGTGAGAGATAATCTCATGATGAAAATAACAATGATTTATATAAGGAAGGAACAAGTTCAGAATAAAGAAGGTGGTGATGCGTGGCTCTAATCAAACATTTTTATAACAAGATGTACTTTGAGTAGAAAGGTATGCCAAGTAATTATAGATGGTGGTAGTTTTTAAAATATGATTTCTAAATAAATGATAGAGAAATTAAATTTGTAATGTGAAAAATATCTTAATCCTTATCAAATTTTATGGTTTAATAAAGGGAATGAGGTTAGATTAGATAAAAAGTGTGCTTAATCAATTTTTCTATAAGAAAAACTTATAATGATGAAATATGGTGTGATGTTATTTTGATGGATGCATGCCATTTGTTATTGAAAATACCATGGTAATTTGATATGAAAGTAATTCATGATGGAGCAAAGAACATGACTTTAAGGAAAGGTGGTACAAAGGTAGTTTTATTACCTCTTAAAGAGGAAGAGAAGACAGAAAGCATGATATCTACCATATAATTTATCCAAGACATGAAGGTGGCAAGTTGTTGTTATGTATTAGGAGAAAATAATGTAGACATGAAAATAGTGAAAATACCAACACAAGAAGTAATATTCTTGTAAGAACATGTAGATGTTATGTCTGATGAGTTACCAAATGGTCTACAATTGAAGAGAGATCTACAACATCACATTGATTTGATTCCAAGATCAGTTATACCCAATCAAATAACTTATAGGATGAGTCCAATAGAACATGAAAAATTAAATAAATAGGTTATTGAATTATTAAGAAAGAAGCTGATAAGGGAGAGTATGAGTCCATATGCAACACTAGCATTGCTAACTCCAAAGAAAGATGAAGGATGGAGAATATATGTGGATAGTAGATAAATTAATAAAATTACAATCAAGTATAGATATCATATACCTTGTTTGGATGATATGATAGATGTGCTTGTAGGAGAAAATTATATTTCCAAGATTGTTCTAAGGAGTGGTTATTATCATATTCGAATTAGTGAAGGAGATGAGTGGAAAATTGCATTCAAGACTAGGGATGGCTTATATAAGTAGATGGTGATGTCATTTAGATTATCTAATGCACCTATCACATTTATGAGGATGATGAATACAATGCTACAAAAATATATTGGTAAGTTTGTGGTTGTTTATTTTGATGATATTTTTATATTCAGTAAGACTAAAGAAACATACTTACAACATTTGAGAATGATACTAAATTTGTTAAGAAAGAAGAATTTGTATGCAATTTTGAAGAAGTGTAAGTTTATGTAGAATAGTTTGGTATTTTTGAGATTTGTAGTTTTAATTGATCGTGTGAGAATGGATGAAGAAAAGATAAAGCCAATTTTTGAGTGGCCTATTATAAAAAATAATTTGGTCAAAGATGAATATAGATGTGACAAGGTATATTTCAAGGTGTAGGATATGTCAAGTGGCTAAAGGGCATGCACAAAATACTAGACTATACATGCCATTACTAGTTCCAAAAGGACCATGGATAGATTTGAGTATGCATTTTGTGTTACGGTTACCAAACACACAGAGAGGTAATGACTAAAATTTTGTTGGTGTAGATAGATTTTATAAAATAGTTCATGTCATTACATGTAAGAAAACCAATGATTCCACTAGAGTTGCAAAATTATTTTTTAAGGATATTATGAGATTTCATGGTGTTCTAAAAACTATAACTTCAGTTAGGAAAAAAAAAATCAAGTCATTTTTGGAGGACTTTGTGGAAGAAGATGTGTACTAAGCTATAATTTAGTAGTGCATATCAAATACAAATAGATGGATAGATATAAATTGTGAATAGGAGTTTGGGAAATTTATTGAGATGCATAGTGAGAGAGAAGCCCAAGAAATAGGACTTGGCTTTACCACAAGCTGAGTTTAAATAAAAAAAAATTATTGAATAGATCAACAAAAAAATCACCATTTCAAATTCTTTATGAGATAAATCATATGGGTATTTTAGATTTGGTACAATTATCAATTGCAAATTGAAATAGTGTTGATGTATAAGGATTTCTAGAGCATATGAAACAGTGGTACAATGCAGTAAAAAAAAATTTCAGGAACGTAATGAGAAATATAAAGCATCAAAAAATGTCAAAAGAAGACTCAAGGTATATGAATAAGGAGATTTGGTAATGGTTTATTTTAGGAAATAATTTTTTTCAAAAGGCACGTACAACAAGTTGAAGTATAATAAAATTGGTCCATGTAGAATTGTGAAGAAAATCAACGACAATGCTTATGAGGTATGTTTACCAAAAAAAATTGATATCTATCTAGCATTTAATGTTTTAGATTTATATGAATTCCATGGAGAAGATGGTGAATGTGATGAAGATGAATAATTAAATTGGTGGTAGTAGGTTCCAAAGAAGAAGAAGGAAAGGATAGTGCAGGTTTTAGATATGAAGACTATGAGCACAAGGTAAGGGAATTATAATAGGTATTTGGTCCATTAGAAAGGATTGTAAAAAGAAGACAAAACTTTGATTATATAATGTGAGATAAATAATATTGATAAATAAAAATCATAATAGTACAATCAAGTCAATTCAAAGGTGCTAAGTTATTTTCAACAAGAGGAGAATGATGCAGAAAAAATAAGCCAAAATTTTGGAGGCCATAAATTTTGACCCGGAGCTCCATTTGAGCTCTTCCACATGCCAAAATTACCATATTAAAATTTTTGATGCTTCCATAATTTTCTCTATCTGCTTAGAGTCATTTTAAATATTTTTTAGAGGTTAAAAGAGACCATCTAATGGCATAAAATTATAATTTAGTAATTATTTTAAGATTTTTGTAATTTTAAAAATTGTATATTTTTAAGACTGAATGTGAAATTTAGTTAAATTCACTTGATATAATAATTTATAATTTATGATATTTCTAGAAATTTTTAGAGCTACACACACTTGCATGCAAAATTACTATAAATAGTAGCTGCCAATTTTTTTTTTAGATTTTAGATTTTAGATTTTTTTTTAAATTTTACATGTCAACTCTAATTCTAAGTTAATGCTTATTTAAGAACAATTTGAGTTTTTAATTATTTTAAATCATTGAATACAAATCAATTATAAGGATTTTTTTAGATCTTGCTCTATTGGTAATTTTATTATCTTGATAGTTTTGAGTTTTATTATCTGGTATCAGATCAAGGTTGAATGTTGGAGGAGTATGAGATGGTAAGGGGATAAAGAGGTATTATGAAGATGAACCAGACTATACAAGATCTATATACGTAAGTGAAATAATTAACAGAGGTTATCACCAATCAAATAAGAAAACAAGGTGGTAATGAAGCCGAAGAAGACATAGATTGTGATGAACAAATTAAGCAAGAAAAATAATAACAAGATCAACCACCATTGATGGAAGAGAGGATGGTTTCATATATATAAGTAAGAAATGAAGTAATCAAATTTGATGTTCTAGATTATGGAGGTAGTTTAAAACTAAAGGAGTTGATAGATTGGATGAATAGCTTAGAGAAATTATTTGAGTGGAAGACTACGAGAGAAGACAAGAAGGTAAAGTTTACATGCACAAAATTGAAAGGGCATGTAATAATTTGGTGGGATCACCTAAAAAAAAAAGATACATAGGAAAGGTAAAGAAAATATTAATTCATGGAAAATGATGGAGAAGAATCTGAGGGAGAAATTTCTTCGTATGGATTATACGCAAACCCTATACAAAAGATTTCAGAATTTGAGACAAAAAGATCATAGTATACAGATGATTTTTATAATCTTTCTATATGAATGGATCATGATGAAATAGAAGATTATATGGTTGAAAGGTATGTAATTGGTTTTAAATTTACTATTCAAGATGAATTAAGCATGTATAGAATACTTTGCATGGAGGAGGCTTATTAATTAGCTTTGAAGGTAGAAGAAAAAAATGGATAAAATTTTAGAAAAGCATCTGTTGCTCTAATAAGAAGTAGATCCCTTCCAATAAGGGGATAAGGTGGGTTTAATACCAATAAATGTGAACCATCACATGGTGCTAAAATGCAAGATGAGAATAGGCAAGGTTTTCAATGCTAATAAAGAGGAAGAGGGTTTCAGAGAGGATGAGGTTACGATGGTACTAAAGGATGGTTTTTGAATCAGCATAGATCTTATTTTTGTTATAGATGTGGAGAATGGTACATATCATTTGAGTGTCTACTCTATTAAGATCAAGAAATAAAGTAAGAGGATCACCCAAGAGTGAATCTAGTTGAGGCTAAGATAAAAGAGAAAAATACTAAAGTTGTACCAATAGATGTTAGAGAGAATCTCATGATGAAAATAACAATGATATCTCCAAGGAAGAAACAATTGCAAAATAAATAAGGTGGTGATGCATGGTTGTAATCAAATATTTTTCAAACAATATGTAATTCAAGTGAAAAGGTATGCAAAGTAATTATAGATGGTGGTACTTGTTAAAATATGGGTTTTAAATAAACTATAGAGAAACTAAATTTGTAATGTGAAAAGCATCCTATTCCTTATCCGATTTCATGGTTTAAGAAATGGAATGAGGTTATAGTAGATATAAAGTGTACTTAATCAAGTTTTCTATAAGAAAAACTTTAATGATGAAATATGGTGTGATGTTATTCTAATGGATGCATGTCATTTGCTATTAAGGAGATCATGGTAATTTGATAAGAAAGTAATTCATGATGGAGTAAATAACACATACACTTTAAGGAAAAGTGCTACAAAGGTAGTTTTGTTACCTCTTAAAGAAGAAGAGAAGATAGAAAGTATGCTCTCTACTAAATAATTTATCCAAGATATGAAGGTGGCAAATTATTGTTATGTATCAGGTGAAAATAATGAGGACACAAAAATGGTGTAAATACCAACAAAAGAAGTAATATTGTTGAAAGAATATGTAGATGTTATGTCTGATGATTTACCATATGGTGTACCATAGAAGAGAGATATTCATCATCATATTTATTTGATACCAAGATCAGCTCTACCCAATCAAACAACTTATAAGATGAGTCCAAAAAAACATGAAAAATTAAATAGATAGGTTACTAAATTGTTAAGAAAGAATCTAATAAAGAAAAGTATGAGTCCATGTGCAACACCAATGTTGATAACTCCAAATAAAGATGGATAATAGAGAATGTGTTTGGATAGTAGAAAGATTAATAAAATTACAATAAAGTATAGATTTTCTATGCCTCATTTATATGATATGATGGATGTGCTTGCAAGAGCAAAATATATTACCAAGATTATTCTAAGGAGTAGTTATTATAATATTTGAATTAATGAAGGAGATGAGGGGAAAATTGCATTCAAGACTAGGGATTGCCTATATGGGTGGATGGTGATGCCATTAGGATTATCTAATGCACCTAGCACATTTATGAGGATAATGAATATAGTGATATGAAAATATATTGGTAAGTTTATGGTTATTTATTTTGATGATATATTAATTTTCAGTAAGACTAAAGAAGAACACTTATAACATTTAAGAATGGAACTAGATTTGTTAAGAAAGGAGTTGTATGCAAATTTGAAGTACATGTTTATGATAAATAGTTTGGTATTTTTGGGATTTGTAGTTTTAGCAGATGGTGTGATAATAGATGAAGAAAAGATAAAGGCAATTGTTGAGTGTTATA
The DNA here is from genome assembly GCA_037957365.1 of Torreya grandis. Classification (NCBI taxonomy): domain Eukaryota; kingdom Viridiplantae; phylum Streptophyta; class Pinopsida; order Cupressales; family Taxaceae; genus Torreya; species Torreya grandis. The sequence continues at coordinate 436,755 of JARHVA010005443.1, read as the reverse complement.
TTTCAAAAAGCATTATAGAGGTAGGAATTTTTCATGGTTTATAAATCTTTTACATGAAGTTTATTAAAAAATTTAGTAGTATTGTGGCACCAATAACATATTACATAAGAGGGAAGGAATTTACATGGACTAGAGCAGCCATAGAAAGATTTAAATTTTTAAATAAGAAGATTATGGAAAGGCCAATTTTAGCATTACCATATTTTAACAAAGTGATTGAGATTGATTGTGATGCTTCATTTGTGAAAATTGGTGCTATAATGAGTTAAGAAGGAAATCCAATAGTATATTTTAATGAGAAATTTAATGATGCAATAACAAATTATTCTACCTATGATGTTGAACTTTATGCAATTTTACAAGCATTAAGACATTGGATGCATTATCTAGTGCCTAAAAAGTTTATCCTATTTATGGATCATGAAGATTTGAAGTATGTGAATACACAAAATAAGTTGAATAGTAGGCATGCAAAATGGGTTTCTTTCTTATAGGGGTATACTTTTATATTGAAACATAAATCAGGAAAACAAAATCAGGTAGCTAATGCATTGAGCAGGAGAGTGGCATTATTAATTATTATGGTGAGTGAAGTAGTTAGATTTGAAGCTATCAAAGAATTATATTATACTGATCCATATTTTGGAAAGGTAGTTGAGTAGTGCAAGAATCTATTAATAGGTGGGATAAAAACTAATAATGTTGAGTATCTTATATAAAAAGGTTATCTCTTCAAAGGCAAACAATTATGCATTTCAGTTGGGTCTCTACGAGACAATATAATAGAAGAATTACATAGTGGATGTTTGGTTAGACATTTTGGTAAGAAAAAGACAATAACTTTGGTGGAGAAAATTTATTTTTGGCCAAAGATTAAGACAGATGTGACAAGGTATGTTTCAAGGTGAAGGATATGTCATGTGGCTAAAGGACATGCACAAAATACTTGACTATACATGTTATTACCGATTCTAAGAGTACCATGAATAGATTTGAGTATGGATTTTGTGTTGGGATTACCAAACACACAGAGAGGTAATGATTCAATTTTTATTGTTGTAGACATATTTTTTAAAATGGTTCATTTCACTACATGTAAGAAAACCAATGATGCCACTAAAGTTGCAGAATTATTTTTTAAAGATATTATGACGTTGCATGGTATTTCAAAAACTATTACTTCAATTAGGGATACAAAATTTCTAAGTCATTTTTGGATGAATTTGTGATATTAAGATATAATTCAATAGTGCATATCACCCACAAAAATATGGATAGATAGAAATTGTGAATATAATCTTGGAGAATTTGTTGAGATGTCTAGTGGGAGAGAAGCCCAATTAATAGGACTTGGCTTTACCACAAGCTGAGTTTGTATATAAAAGTTTAGCAAATAGATCAATATAAAAATCATAATTTCAAATTGTTTATGGGATAAATCCTATGGGTATTTTATATTTGGTATAATTACCAATTACAAATTGAATTAGTGATGATGCACAAGTATTTGTAGAGCATATGCAACAGTTGATAGGAGTAAGAAGAAAGTTAGAGGAAAGTAATGAGAAATGGAAATCATCAGTACATATCAAAATAAGACTTAAGGTATTTTAATAATAAAATTTGGTAATGATTTATTTGATGAAATAAGTATTTCTAAAAGGCATCTACAACAAGTTGAAGTACAAGAAAAATGGTCCATGCAGAATTATGAATAAAATCAATGACAATGCTTACAAGGTGAGTTTACCATAAAATTTTGATATCTCTCTAGTATTTAATGTTTTAGACTTATATGAAATCCATGGAGAAGATGGTGAAGGTTGAAAAGATTAAGAATTAAATTGGTAGTAACAAGTTCCAAAAAAGAAGGAAAGGATAGTGCAAATTTTGGATATGAAAATAGTGAACACAAAGCTAGGGAATTATAATAGGTATCTGGTCTAGTGAGAAGGATTCTATTAATAATAAAACATTTATATTATATAATTGGATCTAAATAATATTAACAAAGAAAAATGGTAGTAGTATAATCAGGGCAACTCACAGAAACTTAGTTGTTTTCAATCAGAGAAGAATGATGCAAAAAAAAATAGGCCAAACTTTTGGAGGCCATAACTTTTGACCCATATCTCCATTTGAGATATTCCACACAAAAAAATTACCATTTCAAAAAATTTGATGCTGATATAAGCCACTCTATCTACTTAAAGGCATTTTTATATATTTTAGAGTCCAAACATGACCATTTGAGGGTCCACAATTATAATTACTATTTTTTTTAGGATTTTTGTATTTTTAAAATTGTATATTTTTAGGATCAGACATGAACTTAAGTTTAAATTATTTTTATATGATAATTTTATCATTTAGGATATTTTTGTAAATTTTTAGAGATATACGTGCTTGCACGTTTAACTTACTATAAACAACAGCTACCAAAAATAGTTTTTTTATATTTTAGTTTTTTTTTTCAAATTTTATATGTCAACTCTAATTCTAATTTGAGGCTTATTTAATCATGGTTTGGGTTTTTAATATTTCAATTCATTGAATACGAATCAATTTTGAGTATTATTTTAGATCTTGACATATTGGTAATTTTATTGTCTTGATAGTTTTCGATTCTATTATATTTCAATAGTCACTTTTAAAATTTAGACCCTCCCTTATATGTTCATTTGTATTTTTATGATAATTAGTGTGAGTTATTCCAATTTGAGTTGCTACAAAGGCAAACTTACATCACCTATTTTACCACTTGGAAATTTCAATACAAAAACACACTTACACTATTGTAAAGTGAAAAAAGATTTCATATTTTTCCTAATTATGATTGGAATCATCTAAAATAGGCCTTATCCAAGTCAAACCATTGATTTATTCTAACTAAAGCAATGTATTATTAAGTATCCAATCCATATCTAAATGTGTACATGTATTCAAAGGTGGAAAATTACATAAAACACTCTTAGAAAGAGAACTATGTGGGCTTGATTTGCATTGTTTATAATGGTTTTTTATTAGATATCTATCATCTTCACCATATTAAATTTTTATGATAAACATTAACATAAAATAAATATCTCTCACACAAACCCAATATTTTTATTGATTTTGTTGAACAAATAACCAGAATGTGGTATGTCAATCTCTCCACACATCTGCTACACTTCATTGACTAAAATGTGGTATGTCAACCTCTGACTATTGATTAAATTTAAAAGTTTTTCTATGGTTAAAATTTGTTAAAAATAATTACAATTTTATTGAAAAGACTAAACCAATTAAATATTTCATTAAAAAATATGTTAAATAGAAAAAATTCAAAATTTAATTTTGAGAATAGATTTGAATTTCCTAAAATTTGTGGGTGTTAAATTTGAATTTTGTATATGTATATTTATACCTTTTAATCGTAAAATATAGTGGGAATATTTTGAAAATTGTATGGATGAAATGGAAAAAAATAGGTGGACTCTTAATTTTTTAAAGAATTACATTAATATTTGTGAATGTTTATAGAAATATATATTTTACTCTTTCATGTTTTTTTAAAAAAGATGTATGTCATATTTTTTGAAGGAAAATTTTGATTTTATCTAAAAATTATCTTATAAGAAATGTTGAACATCATAAATGAATTTTTTGTTTTCATTATTTATAAGACATGTTACACCACATGTATTTGGAAACACTTTATCTTAATTTCCCACCATCAAAAATAAGTTTAGATTAGGTCCTTCCATTCAAAAAAGTAAATATTTTAGGTATAATAATTAAATATTAAAAGTTATGACATTTAACTCTTTAAATTCCTTGAATCTTAGTTGTGAGGGCTGTTAGTAACTGATCTATAAAGACCATCAAGATATTGTCTTTCCCAATCATACCCATTAACTACAGAAAAGAACTTTGTACAAACACTATGTTACTAAGAAAAAGCACAAATCTAATATTACATAATAAGTAATTTCAATACCAAATTAGCCAAACAAAATTACAAAATTTTAATTGAGCATAGTTTGAAAAATACATCTATTTAGATTTAAATAAAATTTTCTACATTTCAATGGAAATCAAAATCAAACATTTTTGTGTGTTTAATAATATGACTATAGAGAATGCATATGTTATTACACGAACTATGATCAGCAAGTTACAATTATAGTTTCTATGATCTTAAATATTACCTAAGTGTAGTCCCCATAGGTATTTAAACTCTAAATTGTATAATAAAATATGTTAATAAAATACCTAGATTCTTATTAACTTAGTACTACTAAAGTATATTAACTTGAATTTCAAAAACATGCATAGATTTTTCTTACTAGAAACATAGAGGAAGGGAGGAAGGCAACAAGATTGAAAATTTTGTCCTTATTTATCTTTGACTACAAAGAAAAAAAAAGGTGGATTAAGATTTGTGATGGGGATTGATAGTAATTATGATGATAGACATTCTACAATGGCAATGAGGGAGTGTAATAGAATGAATTATTCACAATTATGTTTGACCTTAAATTTAATATTTATTTGATCGTCACATAAAAGTTTTTATTTTTGGTTGGGGAAGTAAATTGATGCCATTTTGAATATATTCTTTTTGGAAAATGTTTTTTGAAGTTCAAAATAGTTTTATAGCTAGATTGATGTCATTTAAAAGTTTTATTCTACAAATATTTTTTTGATCTCAACATAGTGTTATAGTGTTATTCATGATTAGTAAGAAATTAGAGAAGGTAATAGAATTATTGGTAAATAGGGTACACAAATAATCCAAAATAAGAACCTTGAGATTGATCTCTCTTTGTGTATTTAAGCTAAATGTATTTAAGATATATTTACTAGTTGGTATTTATAACTTTTCATAATCACATCAATTATTGTGAAATTTAATTATTATGAGTCCACACATGAACCAAAAACATTGTTGTTGATTGTTGTGAAATTAAATTATTATGGGTATCTATATTAACTAGGGTTATTTTTAGGTCAAACTTAACTAGGTTATATTTTTCAATCAGACTTGTGTGGACTATTAATATCTAACCTATAAACACCTTAATATAGCATGACTATCTTTTATCAATTGTATACAGTATTTCAAAATATTGTAAAATTCATTTCCCTTCATAAATGATAAGTGAAATTAAATTTTTTATTTTTTTATATATGATTATTACATTACACTTCTAGGACATGTTTGAAGCCCTTGAAAGGGATGCAAAGGGTTCAATTTTGATCATTGCCTCTAACCACCTCACACCATTTTATCCTAGTGCCACTATCTTCATATTATATTCCAATTATAAATGAGGTGCCCAAAAATACTCATAAAAATGGTCAACCAAGTCAAAATTATTCCCATTTATTTTCTTTTTTTATCATTATTTACTTTTCATTTCCCTGTTGTTAAAATTCAATTTTCATCCCTTACATTCCAAGTTATTATCATCCCCTTATCCATCTACTTTTTTGTGCTATTAGGGTGTCATATTAATTCAATTTATTAATAAAAACAAAGGACATTATAATAAATAAATAGTGATGAAAGTGAGATACCAAGTTATCCCACTATAGTTACTTAAATTTGGTTAGAAATGCTTGATAATGTCAGATTTAGCCCTACTTCACTTTAATTGACTTGAGCACTTAATTGATACCTATTTCACCACCTCATCTATCCTAAGCATCTGTAAGAACCTATATCTTTCTAAATTATTATATTATGTCTATATAAATGTTTTAAATTGTTAAAATCCCTATAAGCATATGTATGGACATTCTAGGAGACAAAATTTACATGTGTCCCTTTAGGATATGATCAATTAGCAGGGAAAAAAGTGGCATATGTTTGTATCCTTTTTGGGTTGACCATGCCCTTGACCCTTATAATAGTCACTTTTGAAGTTTATACCATCCCTTACAATTTCATCTATATTTTTAAGATAGGTAGTGTGAGGTTTTCCCCTTTGAATTTCTATAAAGGAAAACAACATCACCTATTCTACCACTTGAAAATTTCAATACAAAGGCACACTTACACTATTACAAATTAGAAAAGCTTTCATATTCTTCCCTTTTATGATTGGAATGATCTAAATTAGGCCTTAGCCAAGTTAAGACATTGATTTATCCAAGCCAAATTAAAGTATTATTAAGTATCTAATCCATCTCTAAATGCATACATGTATTCAAAGGTGCATAACTACACAAAACACTCTAAATGCGAAAACTATGTGGACTCGATTTTCAATTTTGAAGTATTGGATACATAGGCAACAATCAATCATCATGTGGGTGATAAGGTTAGCTCAATCCATTACACTTCCACCTTTTCTATTTTTAGGTTTTCAAATATTATAAGCCCCATTAGGGTTTCAAATTTGAAGATGTCATTTTTAGGTCTTATACATTCATTTGAAGGCTAAATTTATACACAAAAGCATGATTTAAGCTATCATAGATGGTTTTGCTCTTATTTCCATTAATTTCAATAAAGGAAAAAATTGAACAATAAAGGAAAATAATGTTATTCAATCCTATCATAATTTGGATGACCTTATCCTTCATCAGTCTCAATAACATTGTATTAGAACTTGTAGAATTAGTCTCCTTCGATTAAAACTAGTCTTTGTTCAGTTTTACATAATTATATCACCAACATTGCGCACCTAAGTATTTTTTGTTCATAATAGTCTTATTTTATTTGACTATATTTTGTTGATTTTAATCATTTGCTTTTATTATTCTTATCAAAAATTGATTTATAGCAGTCTTCCATATTTTATTCAATTTATCTAAATTAGGTCTTATCACCACATTAATTTTAAATTTTGATAAAACATATTAGTGAAACTTTTTTCTGATCAAGAGTAAAAAACTAAAAATATATCTTTAGGTAATATTCAATAAAATATAGCTACTATAATCACAATAAAGAGACATGATACAACACAATTAGTAAATCAAAATAAATCATAAATTCTAATATTAAAATATGTTGTAGTTGTAGTTGTGTGTGTGTGTGTGTGTGTGTGAGGGTGTGTACATGTGTAAAATATGATAACAATGGCATGTCATAATTTTAAGAAAAATATAATAAATTAGTTATCTATAATGATCATGATTACACTGATGCTTATGATGATGAAAAATATTGGTACGATACTCTGGATGACATATAGCATACGTGTGGGTATATTATTGATGAGATCATTTTTTAACATTTTTTAATTTTAAATATCTTAATTTTATTCAAAAGCATTCAAATAATCGATAAAATCAAACATTTGATTTCACATAGCTTCATGATTTTTTTATCGTCCTATTATTCTTCTTTATGCACATGTGATTAAATTGATGAAATTAGTATAAGCCCTTGGCTTTTATTGAATTTTTTCTTCTTATCTCTTTTTTTTCACTTTACATATTTAAATGGTTAAAAAAATTAAGTTTAATTTCATGTTTTTCTACTTACTTCATTCTTTTCATAGCCTTAATTGATAAAAGTAATTTTTTTGTCAAGGGAAATATTGATTAGTAAGGGATAAAACCAACTAACACTACTATCTTGAGTTAGTCAATCTTGTTCGGTACTTAATTTCACATCAAAATCATAAACTAAGCATAACAGGCCACAATACATCCATTTTTTTTATATTTATACTTAGTTAGAGGATTTAAACTAGCATTTATTCATGTAAAATATTTATTTCTATATGCTATATTTCCCATACATGCACCTTACATTGTTTGAAAAGTATACATTTCATGAGATAAAGATGCATAATCATTCCTTTGAATACTTACTCAATATACTACATGTTTTCAATTACAACTCACATATATAGTATTGGCATCTTGTTCATACATGGTCATTCCATCATTTTTAATGCTTACTTTATATTAACACATGGTGTGGATTGTTCATATTTATCTAATTTATTCTACTATCAAACCCATGGTTATCACTAGTTTATTTTGCTCTAATTTCAAAAACATAAAAAATATAAAAATATATCCAAAATCCGGACCTAAACATGATTAGATATCTACTTTACATCATTTTCATATGTTATTTATCAAGTGATTAGTAGATATCACATTATTTTCTATCACACATCCATTTCAATGGTATTCATTATAGTTATGTAGGACATACATATTTCACATGGATTCCAATGTTGGACTTACCTATACCTATTACCCATGCTAAAATGAAGGCATCATTTCCATAGGTTACAATAGTTATAGTTGTTACCTTTATATAACTTATATACTCTTGAGTTATACACATTTTTATAATGTCTTGATAACATATCTATATTATATTGTGTAAATCAATTTTATATTTTTTAGGATATTATCACATTACATCTATATGGTGTTTACTATTTTTATGCTCCATTAATGCTATTTAATTGTACAAAATAAAATATATCTTGATTATATATTATGTATGGCACTTGGCCCTTGTGTGAAAAATTGATTAAAGATATGAATGGGATGATTTTTTGGTGTGTGAAACATTTCAATATGTGCATTGTTTGTAGCCTTTGGCCCTTTGTTTTGTGTGACATTTGAATATGTCCCTTCTTTAAAATTTATCCATGTCCTTTATGTGTGTTACTTCTACTTGTGTGTATATTATTTTCTTATTTTACATTTTATCATGTCCCTTGTGTGTGACACTTGACCTTATTTATATGACATTGTGCTTGTTGATCTTGTTAAGTTTGATGAATTCTATGATTCATATCATGCACTAAATAATGCATAAGATAATAATTATACATAGCATTAATATGAACTTCATTGATACATTTATATATGCCTTGTCTCATATGATTACATACGTGATTTAAAAGGTACATATCTTACTAGGTTGAAAAAATTTTCACATATGCTATATTATTTAATGATTACATCTTACTATGCATGATATAGTTAAATTTTATTTTGAGATGAATGATTTTCATGATATAATTCAAACACCTCAAAAAGGGGCATTTTAGTGGGAGTTTTATACATGAGATAAGCCTCTTCAAGAGTAAAAATAAATCTTTATTATAGAATGCAATTTTGAATGTTTGAAAATTGTTCAAAATTCAACTATTTTCACATATTATGGTGTCATATACCATGCATATTCATTGACATTACAAAAAACAAAGTAAAAATGCACACAATATTGGGTGCATGAAATAGATTCATGCATAAGTTTCAAATAAAATTTATAAATTTTCATCTACATTCAGTTACAAACTTTATAAATTATCATAATTCAATCATCTTATAAATTTATGCACACTATTTTTTTCAAATTCATGAGGAACGATACAGATTCATGCCATGATTTCAATCTTGTTTGTTCTTTATGGACATGGTAGGATCATGGATTTTCTTGATTTTATTTTGATCATGCATTCAATAACTAAATAATAAAGTGGTGATTGAATCTACAAGCTATTTATAGTGGTTCATTTAGTTAGAGTGCATAACACATCACTTAGAGGTTTAGTGCCCTTTAACATTATTTACTTCAAATCCATTATACATTTCAATGTATTTCACATCTCAAGGTTACAAAGACCAACAATGTAAATTGAGTTTCCTATGTCTCTAGTTGTATTTTCTTTTCTATACAAGTTCAATTTGTATTAAGGTTTTATTACCCATAATTGTTCATTGGTTCAACTAAGGAACCAACCTCTCCAAGTGATTCATGGGAAGCACTATGTATCTAATGCTTCAAGGAAGTATCATCTCCATGAAATTCACAAAAGAAACATTGGTTTCACACATACATGTGTACTTTTTCCTTGTTCTTTTTTAATCTTTCAAATTCAAGTTACATTTCAATTTTCAATACTCGAGGAGAATGTATAAGTCAAATAGAAGGGATGCTCATGAGACATGTGTCTGAGAGTTAGGGCAATCATATTACGATATGCTCTATTGATAATGAAGAATTACATACAAAATTTACCGAAGGTAAAAATCTATAAAATTTTACCATTAAGGAGGTGATAGAGGAATAAAAAGTGTTTGCAAATTCTGAAGAAAGCTTAAGCTAGGGACATAAACATGTCAATGTTAGTACATAGATATATTTTATATGAGGGAGAGTTGTGATAGAAGAAGCAAGTGCTAATAACTGGTTTTTGAGTGATAATGTGTTGTACATTGTTAAACAAATAATGGAGAACATAAATTCAAAGAGAAAGGAAGGTGTTGCATAAATAAACATATCAGGAAATCATGCAATCACTAAGTTTGGAGGTGAAAATCTGATGATGAAAGAAACTTATATGTTATAAGGAGGAAGTACGAGTAGATTTGTATAAATATTTAAAACTACTATATGTGTGAGTGAAACATAAATTGGGTCCTAAACATGACACAAAGTTATTTTTATTTGAAACTAGTTGATTCAACACCTACATGAACTCTTCATATAAAAATATATCTCTTTCAAGTATAGAGCTAAATAGTGAGAATCCTAGTCATAGTAACTAAGGAAAATATTGATCCTCCAAAAGGTCTTTGATTAATAAGTAGTGTATAGTTAAGATCTCATAAATAAATTATACATATATATATATATATATATATATATATATATATATATATATATATATATATATATATATATATATATATATATATATATATATATATATATATATATATATATATATTCTACTAATTTGAGTTCAATAAAGTAAATTCTACAAATATCGTGTTCTACATCAATTTGGTTTTCTTCCTCAAATTTAGTTAGGGAGAGCAAACCTTAAAGTAACTCAGATTAAATCATAACACATCATAAGACATAATAATGACAACCATCTATAATATATGATTTTAATAAAAATGTATATTTTTACACTTTCTCTTTTATTTTCTTGTATGTAGAAATAAAAGAGAAAATTAAAAAAAAAACCATACACTTAAAGATTAAAAAAATGAATGTAGCCTAGATTAAACAATTAATTTTCATACCAAAATAACTACATATTTTCAAGTTTTTAAAAATAAATAAATCTATAAATATCCTAAAATACTATTGAAGAAGACACAAATCAAACATTGTAACCAACTAAAAAGTTTGATCAATTTATTATTCTCCCAATTCCTTACCACTTAACTTCTCAAACTTTTCACATTATTTTTTATAAATGGAATTGGTTGTTTTACAATTTAAATAATAATTCAAATCATGCACAATCATTACACATACCATTCAAAAGAAAAGTGTCTATTTGAGCGTGTCTCTTTAACATCTTGTTCAAGATTGATGTCTAAGCAAAACTTGAGCATCATAGTATCTACTCATTTTGATTGATGAGTGAGAAAAGAAAAAAAATAATAATAATAATAATAAAGTCATGATGGATTTGGTCAAACTTATTTAGCATGATTTAGTCCTACTATACTTCTATTGAAAACTCTCTAGGAATCTATTCATGATGAATCCAAGAAATGCTTTCTCAAAATGTTTTGCTAATTTTAAATAAATAATGTAGCAAGAAACAAGCCTACCATTAATTCCCATGTATACTACTCTTCATCAAACTAAATTCATGCATAAATCACATTTTCTCTCTTCCTTCAAATAAGAACCAACCAAAGAAAAATCATACAACATACCATTGATATTTGAGTTCTTTATTGCATTTATCCCAAATATGTTGTCTTGATTCACTATCAACATTTCTAAAAGATATAAAATAATCTAATTAGATATAATGGTAAAAATATTGCAATGAATTCATGGAAATAAGTTGTCCAATATTCAATTAACTTCTATTTTTCAAAATGGTGAGCTTATATATAATAAAGGCTTTCAGATCAAAATTATTACAAATGTTAAATGTAATCATAACATTTTAATATTCCTTTAAGGAAAATTTAAACTTTCCAAAATCTTCATAAAAGTGGCTCACCATCATTTCTTATTTGATATACACCTCCACTACTATTCTATCAAACCTATTCAAGAATACAATCTCATTTCTCCCTATAATAAAAAATAGTTTCACACTAAAAAAATTTTATATTCATATCAATTTATATTTAGGATGTGAAAAATTACCATGAAAACAAATAAAATCATAATTTAGGGTAAGTGCATAAAGTTGGGGGATAAAAGTGGCCTACCTGTGGATATGATTTTCTTGAAATTTCAGAAATCTGAACTTTTGTAGATAATTTGAGATATCTACACTTCAAAGCTGAAGATGGTGTAAAAACATAAAATGTATAATTTAGAGTCTAGTTTCCAAAAAAATAATTTGTTTTTAAATGGTGAAATATAACTAGGTCAAACATATAAAATTTAAATAGGAACCCCTATTTTTTAAAGAAAATAGAGTCGATAGAAAGCAATACGATGCACCTTTTTTTAGAAACATTTAATATTATTTGAAACCCTTTGGGAAAATTTAGATAAAATATTATATGTTATGACCTATATTTTTTAATAAATACTTTTTAATAAATTTGTCAAGTAAATAGATTTGGGAATTTGACAAAAATATGGGTAGTCATCCGTACGATGTGCCTAACTACCTTAAAAAAATGAAAATTGGTTTTTTTTAATGTGTATATAACTAGGCCTAGTTTGTGACCATGTAATTTTTTTTTCACTTATAGAAACGAAAAAGCTTTACAAGAACATGTATAGGCATTTATATTTATGACATGTAGTGTCATAAAAAAAGGTATAGTTAGAAATCAAAATAGTTTAAAAACTTAAATTAGGCAAAAAAATATATAAATCATTTTTTAGAAAGAGGAGAGCATGCTCATCATGATTTTATTAATTTTTTGAACTTTATCATTGATATTCGTAGTGTATTTGGTAATTGAAGTTGAATTTTGTTGTTTTCTATCAGAACTCTCAGACTCGATTGTAAATTGACAAGTCCAAGCCTTTGGCTCGAGAATCCAAGCCATTGCCCAAGCCAAAAGGCATAGTTTTTCAATTCAAATTCAGATATCATGATCATGTTAATAATGCAATCATGATATTAATATTATTATACTATTTACCACATTAATAACATGATCGTATTATATATGCATAACATCCAAAAACCCAAATCTACTCTTCACCTCAAATTTTACATATGATCTTATATGTTCTTGATCTCCCTAATAGTGGTGTTATTTCATGTGATACGGGAAAGGTCCCTAACCTTGGATAGTGAATTAAGGTGTCATGGTATCACATTAGACTCCAAAATTTTTATGGGTATTTTAATATTTTGACTTGACTACTTATAATTACTTGGTTTTAAGGTGTAACTCATTATAAATTTTACGATATAACATATTTTATCACAAGATGTCATAAAATGTATTTTTTAAACCTATAGACAAAACTTAGCCTTTTGAGTACTAATCTAGTTATGCATCTAAAGTAAATTAGGTATATTTTGAGCCCCTTCAGCATAATTTCATGAATATAAAATGTGATTTTGTGTTGATCATATCCAATTTCATTAGCTCAATTGAATCAAAGAAACATTATTTATTTATATGCAAATTTTACATGTATAGAATGTGGCTTTGATCTCAATAAACTTGAATTCATCAGCTAATGAATGCAAATGTTGATTAGTTCAATTGTGGAGGTAATTAGGGTCAAAATTAGCCACATGAATGTATTTTAAATTTTATATTCAATGTGATTTTGAATGAAATTAACCCTAATGTCATTTCATAAATAATTAACCAAAGAGTTCAATCACTTAATCAAGGATGCATTTAAGGCCAATTTGAACCCCTTTAAGAGAAAGATATGATTTGGGGTAAAATTAAGTTTGATTATATCATGAATTGATCTAATTAGTCAATTTGTACAATTAGGGGTGTGATTTGGGTAAAATTGAGCACCTAAACTAAACTTATGGCTCAATCAATTGTATAACATGTATGCAACATGTATGGATTAACTAACCCTACTTTGATCATAAATGCAAACATGAAGATAATTGTCACAAATAGGTGAACAAGTAGATCAAATTTGCATTAATTACCTTAGTGCTTGAACCCTATATCTGATATCTTTAACCCTAAACCTTGTACTATTTAACTTAAACCCTATACCATTTATTTTAAACCCTAATCCATAATCCCTAAACACCAAACCCTTTAAATTATACATCCTAAACCCTAAACCAATAAATTTATCCCCAATTAACATCCTTTATATATATTAAGAATTAGGTTCACAAAGATGAACTTGGTCAAAATTGCATCAATCATTACCACAATTGACTGAATTGGCTCAATCTATGATGATGTGGGGGATAATTGAGCCCAAAATCACATTCTTTACTCACATATCTAGGTTCAAGAATCTCAAATTTTCCACAATCACCATCATAATTATACCTTATATACCCTAAATCCAATACCCTAAGCCCTAATCCCTAACTCTAAAACATAAATATAAACTATTTAATCCATAAACCAATCATTTTAGCCCAAATTAACATCATTTAGACTAAGAATTGACTCTAGAGGGCTCAGTTTGGCCTAAATCACATGATTGTTTGCCCCATTTGACTAAGTCACTCATTTTTCATGATGACATGGGGTATAATGATAACCTAAAAATGCATTCTATAGTCACAAATGGGTCCAAGTGATTCAAATTGTTCTCAATTATATTTGTGATTGACCCTATGTACCCTAAACAATATATACATTAAAACCTAAGCCCTAAACCCTAAATACTAAATTTTAAACCATGAACTTTCCCTATTTACCAACTGATTTACCCCTAATTAACATCCTTTCTTGTAATAATTAGGTTAACATGGCATAGAGAGATTAGACATTATATACACCCTTAAACATAAACCCTATGCCCTAATCCCTAATCCCTAAAACATAAATTGTAATCCATATTCCCTAATGCCCTGTACATGCCATAAACATGTATGCCTTATGATACAACATATTTTAATACAAGATGTTATAAAATGCATTTTTTAAATCTATGGACAAAACTTAGCCTTTGGAGTACCAATCTAGTTGTGCATTTGAAGTAATTAAGGCTATTTAGATCTCCTTCAACATAATTGCATGACAATAAAATCTGATTTGGGGATTGATCAACTCCAATTTCATTATATCTATTTAAACAAAGAAATATTATTTACTTGTGTGCAAGTTCTACATGTATATAATGTGGTTTTGTGCTCAATAAACTTGAAGTTGTTGGCTAATGAATGTAAATTTGTATTATTTAAATTGTGGAGGTAATTAGGGTTAAAATGGGCCATATGAACCTATTTTAAATTATATATGATGTGATTTAGAGTGAAATTATCCCTAATGTCATGTCATATATAATTAACTAAAGATTTGATTCATTTAATCAAGGAGGCATTTGAGGCCAATTTGAACCCCTTCAAGACTAATATATGATTTGGGGAAAAATTAAAAGTTTGATTCTACCATGAATTTATCCAGTTAGTCAATTTATGTAATTAAGAGTGTGATTTGGGAAAAAATGAGTCCTTAAACCAAATTTATGGCTCAATAAATTTTATAATGTATTCAACATGTATGGCTTAACTAACCTTACTTTTATTAGAAATGCAAACATCAAGGTAAATGTCACAAATGGATGAATAAGCAACTCAAATGTTCTTCAATTACCTTAGTAATTAGACCCTATATCTAATATATAAAACCCTAAAGCCTATAACATTTAACTTAAACCCTAAACCTTATACCATTTACCTTAAACCCTAAGCCATACATCCTAAACCCCAAACCCTTTAAATTGTAGACCCTAAAACCTAAACCAATAAATTTAGCCCTAATTAACATCCTTTTTATATAGTAATAAATAGGTTCACATGGCATAGGGAGATTAGACTTATATACACCCTTAAACCTAAACCCTACACATCCCTAATCCCTAAACCCTAAAACATAAATTATAAGCCCTAATCCCTAAAACCTATGCACTAATGCCTTAATACCTAAGCCCTTAACCCTATTCACTAATGACTTAATCCATAATCCCTAATCTATATCAAGTATAACTTGATCGTATTATTAAATAACACAATTCTATTATTCTTAATATAGATAAAACTCACTTTTCGATATCCATGTTTAACCCCAACCGAGTATTAAGAATAATGTGATCATGTTATTAAATAACACTATCATTTTATTCTTAATATAGATAAAACTCATTTCTTGATGTTTATGTTCAAGTAAAACCTAGTATTAAGAATAACATGATCACATTATTTCATAACACGATCATGTTATTATTAATATACACAAAACTCGCTTCTCAATGTCTATGTTGAAATAGAACCTAGTATCAAGAATAATGTGAGACTTTATATAATGTAATCACCTTATTATTATTATTATATACTAAGCTCACTTTTTCAATGCCTATTTTTAACCCAAATTGAGAATTCTTTCCCCATAAACATTCTTTATGGGACCTACAAGACCTATGTACTTTTGACTCCACCTTTGAGAAAATGTTACTTATCCTTTATGGGTGATAGATCATGTTCAAGGAAGAGGAATATATTGAAGAATAAAACACTATATGAATTATAAGATTTGAGAGAGAAACACAAGATACGAATGCAAAAACTTCATGGTAGACAAGCTATAAACCCTAATCTTGATGAACCAAATGCCATAGATAATGATCCAATTGACAATAATAAATTAAAAAATGATGAAAATGACCATAATGAATTTAATAATGATGAAATTGACCATAATGAAATGAATAATAATTAAATTGACAATAATTATTTAGATGGTGTTGGAAGTTTACATTCAAAGTTCCAAGTTTTTTATTTTGTTAATGATGAATCTATGTATGATGCTTCACCCCCCATGAATGAAGAAAAATTAATGGAAACAAATAATGATAAAATTAACAATTGAGAATATTTCATGGAAACATATAATAAATAAACAAACAATGAAAAAATGTCATCCCACCTCTAAATAATGAAAATAATAATGAAACACCCTCTCAACAAATTCCACCATTAACAACACCTCCAAGAATTGTGCATAGAAAAGACAAATACTTAATTGAAGTCAATGAAAATATTTTAGAACCAATACATAACAAAATGTCTGATCACCATTCATAAAGACTGGCTCAACAATTTGGGATAGTTTCTTTCATAATTTGGATTATGATAGTCAAATATGTCAATTATTTATTTCATTGATAAAATTAATTAAGATGAGACCTAAAATGTACATATTAGGACTAAGAACATTTAACATGGATGATGAAAATAATGAAATTGTTGAAAATATACATGATGCATATCATACTATAGGCCCAAAATCATGCATCCAACATTGTAATGCTACCCAACATATACTTACAACTTGTGTAGTAAGTGACCAAATAGGGAAAAAATGAATGGTTTTAAAAACAAGCCAAACACTTAATATAAATATAAAAATATTAATTAAAGCAATTGAAAGATGTGAAAAACTTAATAAACCTAATACCAATGAGGTCTAGGCATTCTTTGGTAGACTTCCATGAAAGGACAAGGCTATATGTGATACTCTCAAAGAGTTACTCAATTTTGGAAAGATAATACAAAAGTTTTGACCAATGTAAAAGATGTAGTGAAAATAAGAGTTGGTTCTTACAATAGTGAACTACATCTGATGTTGGAAATATTTACATTGATGTCAAAGGTCTAGCATTATTGGTGATAAAGGCCCCATTGCATTTAATAATGTTTGCAATAAATATATCTCAGCTAATGTGTGTTAATATTTATTTAATATTAACGAATATATTTTTAGTTGCATATGAGACAAAAGAAGGGCCCATGGAGAAGTCAAAGAGCCATGGGGTAAAGAAAAAAGAAGGATGGGATGCATTTTCCCATGAAGAGTCATCTTGGGAATTCCAAGAGTCACCAAGTGAAGACAAAAGAGGAAGGGCACAATTTCTCATGAAGGGACACTTTGAGGAGTACGAAAAGTCACCAAGATAAGGACAAAAGAGGGAAGGACGTTTTTTCTCATGAAGGATCACCACATGACTTTTCAAAGGTAAGGATATGAAGGGCCATAAAATTTTGGCACCATTTTCCATGAGGATTGAAGGGTCACAAAGGGGGAAGGCCAAAGGTCATTTGGAAAGCTATAAATGAAGGATTGAGAAGCCATTTGTAATGTGAGTGATAGAGGTTGATTTGATATTGTAATATCTAGCTTAGAAGAGCAATTGTGAGAGATGAATATGATTTTTATTTGTTATAGCAAACGTGAGAGAGAGAAAAGAGATATTGTAATGAACTATCATTTGTTGAGATAGCAACATTGAGAGATAGTTGTGTGGTATACATAAAGGGGTTGGTGCTCACGAATTGTTATTGTATTAGTGCTCAAAAAAGGGGTTGGTACTCATGAATTTTTGTTGTGTTGGTGCTCAGCAAAGGGGTTGGTACTACTGCAAGTTGGTGCTTTTGAATATTGTTTGGGTTGGTTCTCATTCATATAATTGAGATTGTTTTCCATGGTTTTTCCCACATTGGGTTTCCACATTATATCTGGTGTCTCTCTCTATCTTGTGTGGTGTTTATTGTTTCAGTTCTATTGCATATCTTGAATGTTTGATTAAGTGTAATTTAATAAAGGGAAAGTTTTATAAGATATATGATATATTTATTCAACCCCCCCTCTCAGTATATCCCGTGCTTAACATCTGAAACATTTATTGGATATGATTCAAACATAATTGTACTCTATATTTTTGGAAAAACACCCACACATTTCTATTTGTCAAATATATTTTGAGATGGCCAAAAACATTTATGTAAAAATAAATCACACATGCACCACTTGTTGTAGGTAACATGTTGAATTCTCAATACATTGTTCTGTTTTTTTTCCATATTCATTGCACTTTGTTGAATAACAACATTATACAGGAACCTAGCATTGAATTGCCAACAAAATTAGGCAGAGAATTTATTCCAACTATCTTTTACAAAAGATCACATGGACAATTATTTTATACCAAAAATAAATTTTAGCATTTGTGGTGGAAAATTAAATAAATGTATCCATGAGGAGATTACAAATGATATTGGACATGAATTATTTGGATTATGCAAATATAAATTAGTGACTTATCAAGTAAAAGATGACAAAGAATCTAAAAGGTGTGAGCTTGTTACAAAAAAGATACTTGTTTCTAAATTGTTGGTCAAATTTAAGGAGAAAAATATTTATGAGTAATCAAGGCACATGCACATGGATATATGGTTGGATGAACATTTTAAGATAAATAAGAATACATTACCACTTAGTTTGATTGTTTTAGTAGTTGATTTTGCTAAAAATTATAAATTTAAACCTTTAATAGAAGTTCAATAATAGTATTAAAACTCATCATAAGTTACCATATTCATGTATATAGCATTCATTCATGGGTCTAATAGTACAGAGAAATAATACAAAATATTGAGATAGTACCCTTTTTATATCAGTGATGATCAATTACATTATTCAGAGTATGTGCAAGGTTGTTTTCAAAAGTTTTATGAATAGTTGAGTCAGAGGATCATTACTTTAAATCAACATTACATTTGGTTAGAAAATTTCACATCATAATTAAAAAATGCATGAATTTTTTATTGGTTGAGTAGGATACATGTTACCATCAGTGTAGAACACATTTGGATTTTTACCAAGGTTAGCCATTGAAAAGGGAAGCACAATGATGGAGCATGTGTAAAAATATCTATTACAAGTGAAGATTTAAAATTTGAAGAGAGTGTTCATTTGACTAATGCAAAAACCATGGTTAAATGGTGTAATGAGAACATGTGTCTTGGTGCTCAATCAAATTCTACTATTTATATACATTTCTAGTTAATGGAGGAATAACACTTGGAAAAATATGAGGATTGTATGACTCTAACTAGTTCAAGTGACCTCCAATTATTCCATAGCTCAAATACAAATTATTGGACTATTCACATGAGACACTTGGCATGTTTTTATTCTACATGCGTAGACTCTATTTGGAATGAGTTTGAGTCACAAGAGTGGGTGGATGATTGGAGTTTCAAACCTCTAATTCCAATCAACACATATGCTTCACAATATTGCAACTTATAAATATGACATCATTAGATAAATTTGGACATGTATCTGATCTAGTGTAGCCAAGTAGAATATTTTTTATTGTGTATAAGTTATTCTCATTATATATCTTCATATTGTCACTAAAAATGATTTTTTTGTGATACAAATTTTTTTTTAGTTATTATAGATGCAGATAATGAAGAGGGAACTAATTACTACTTTTAAAAGTATGTAGAGAGAAATAAAAATTTGACTTCCCCAGTTATAGATTAAGAAAACATTGACTATTCCATTGGGTCAATGGTAGTCACTGGAATTCGGTTTCGATGATATCCTATAAAAAATTTAGATCAATGGTTGTTTGAAGAGTTTGAAAAGAACAAGAAGATACTTCACTACTCAAATTTGATTCTTGCAACAAATATTCAATTACAAAATATCATGGGAGTCCATTAAATAAGAAACTATGGAAAGTTCAGGAGTTAGACCATGAAGTTATTTTTGATACTATCAAGGTTAGAATGGATCCTAGTGGTTCGTTGGATTGAGATACATAGGTATGTTGATTTTTCAAATATATATGTAATCAATTTTACTAAATGTTTTCTATTTTATAGGTAGTACATATGAATTTCATTTTTAATTACTTACTAACAATTTTTTGTAAGTTAGTGGTGGTAGATAAGCTTCCATATTCACATGGTTGGCACTGTCAATAGAGGATTCTATATTCTTGAAGCTAACAAAATCTCCTGAATAGTTATGAAAATGCTCATCCATGTGGTTCTAAACATTGTGGCGATGTGATAACATGTAATTTGTCTATCTAGATGTGAAGGTTGTATTTTTAGAACTATCACTGCAACTTGTCTAATAGATTGCCATCAAAGGTTCCACATGAGTTATTTGGGGTAATATTAGAGGGATTAAAGAGGAAGGGAAAGAATCTGATGGTTCAAAAAAATTACTTACTATTTTTATTTTATGTATGTTTGAATTTAGGCTTAAAATTTGCATTTTTCTTGTATTAGGAAGGGTGTTATTAACAACATTTCTGAATATAGGGCACTCTAACCTGGTATTCACTTGAATTTAGTTGATAAAAAATATTACATATATCTACTAAATAAGTACCAAGATTTATTGGGTTGATCTTATCCAAATTTGAAAACATACAGGAAATGATTTGTTTCAACATGTCATCCTATTATAGCCCAACAACAAACTTTTCAGGCAAATGTAGAGAATGATTAACCTCATCTTGGCCACCATGCTACTATAAAAGTTAAATAAATTAAGGGATGATGAGATACCATAGCTACCAATTAATGGTAAACATATCAAACATTTCCTTGACTAAGTCCATGACTATATATAGTATTGTATAGTGTATAGTTTTATTGCTTTGTTATTTTGTTTCCCCTCTATGTTGGGACTTGTCTGTATAGTTATTTTCATCATTTTAATCATTTGTTCATTTTCATATCCTCTTGATTTATTTTTTTGGTCTACCCTTGTCTCGTTGAGTTTTTGTGAGTGTTTGTTGATACATTATTGAAGTGTTGACTCCGTGGCCCAATGGATTGGCACCTAGTCTTATTTTTTGGGGTTCTTTAACACCCAAAATGGGTGTACATCCTTGAGAAAGAGCCAATGTTAATGCCCTATTTTTGAGATATTAATGCCTAATTCATCTAATTATTACCCATATCTATAATTATGTTCACCTAGATCATCCAAAAATCTATTTTCATAATAAAAATTTATCAAATCCTCACTCTCATGTTCATGTTGTGTAAACCTTGTGTAATCCCAATTCTATCTAACATCTAGAATTTTCATGTTTTATAACGACTTCAGTTTTAGGATCCATAGAACTCCAAAGTCTATGGAAATATGAATAGGAGAAACATATGCCAAAATAAAGTATTGAAAATATAACTTGCAAATTATTTATTGATCTCCCAATCCTACCAAAAGGGAATATAACTTGGGTCCATGTGGAAGTCAAGCTTGTACAAAAATTCAAAGAATTATATTTTAAGGCATGAGATATCATGGAGGAATAACATGGGACCCATCAATAAAAAATAATGGTAGAGATTCCAAGGCATAATTTAATTCACAATAAAGCAAACTTGCAAACTGCATCCTAGGTTCCCATTCTCAATGGAAAATCAAGTGGGGAATGCATGTGTAAAATGCAATTTTTGAAAATATAATGTAGAAATTGCATATGGAATTCCCACACACACACACACAAAATTCAATGAGTAAATTTATAAAATATAGTCCACATAGGAATAAGCATTTCAAAATATGAGCCCATACCATATAAAACTAGTCCACATGGAAGGATAAAATGAAATGTAGATTTTTAAAAAGTAATGTGTGGGATGAAAAAGAGAAGGTTGATAGAGTTTTTAACATTAAATAAAAGTTTGACCAATGTGAAAAGAGTAGTCAGGAATATTAGGTAGAACTTCAAGTTAGAATTACAAGTTTTGGGATTGCAAAGTACAACTTATTTGTCAATCTCTATATTTTACAATAGAAAGGATGACAAAGAAATAAAGTGGAGTCAAAAAGTAACTTTTCTAACTTAAAAAGTGCATACAGGTTTCTCAATCCAATAGTCTCAAAACTATTCTTACAGTGTTGGCTTTAATAATTTTTAATAGAGTAACATTTCTATCAATCTTACAAGATTATGCATTTCACACTTGAGATTATTTCTATGAATTAGACCTGACATATGGAATAGTGTTGCAGTCATAGAAGTCAATGGGTGGTTCGTATTCATTTGGAATGTCCCTATTTATGTCAAGATCTAGATGAAGGACAAAAAATGTGATTTAAGATTCAAATAGTGAGTCTACTCCACCACATAATGGTAGTAGGTTATCGCTTGATTGATCACCAAGTCTAACCCCAAGCCTAAAATCCTTGATCATAAGTCACTGAGGAGTCCATTATCAGATAAATGTTCAACCAAGGAAATTGAGTTGTAGAAACATGTTGCACAAGCTCAAAAAGAGTTTTACAAGACAAAGGAACAACTCCTTGTATCTAAAACTAAAATGGGGAAAGCATTAGAACTCTAATAAGAGTTGGATAAGACAAAGTAACAACTCATAGCAGTAGAGACTGTAAGTGCTCAAGGATTGGATTCATTATCATAATCTAAATGCATGTATTCACCTTTAGAGTGTCTTGAATTAAATCTAAAAAAGTAAAATATTGATTCTGCCCAAGCACATGGATTTGATCCAACATTGGAAGTGTTGTTACTAGTTTTATTTTTCAAAAATTTGAGCATGGTTACCTAGTCAATGTGATGGTTGGGGAAAGGAAAATAAGGGGTGTTTTGTACATTTTACTACCTTATATCTTTGCACTTCAAAGCAAAACCATATCTCTCTTTGTGAATAGCCTAGGAAATGAGATCACAACATGTAGAGAGGATTACAAAGCAAGTTAGTCAATCATTAGTCTATAAATAATGAAACATGCATAAAGAACTAACTAACGAAGCCTATATATTCCTATGGGAATTACAAAGGATAGAAAGAAACAAATGAAAGAAAACTACACCATATTACCTTCCCAAATGGATTCGCCATGCCCATGTGGCCCAAAAACATGTTCTCCCTTGATCAAGCATCCTTGTCTTTGTCAAAAATGGTGGTAAGCTCCTCTAGTGCCTCAAGAACACTCCACAAAACCTAGGCTCTTGATGTGGAATCACTAAACTAGCCTATCAATGAAGCTTTGTAGAAATAATTTAGCATTATAAATTTGCAATGTTCAAGATTTGAAGATATTTGATCATAATAACTTTGCACCAAAATAGCTTAGAAATGATGTCCATGGCCTCTCTATTTATAGATGTTTGAGATTGGTCAGGATCAACCTCAACTATCCATCTTGAGATGAAGATGTGTGGTTGAGGATAATCCTAATATTTGGAATTAAATCCATAATTATCATTAAGATGACCTTGGAAGAAGAGGCATGGGGGCATTAACTAGGCATGGGTGACCCATAATCCTGATATTTTATGCACTTATGGCTTGATGGATGCCACCCCATAGATGATGTCACTAGGTGATGCAAATAATAAGAATTAATTTTCAAAAATAAATATGCAACAAATATCATGAAAAATCCACTTAAGCCCTTGATTTGGATTAATTAGCCTTAAGTAAGGTTAATCAACATTTGTGCAATTATTTGAATACTGACCCTCAACTAATCAAAATGGTCAAAAAATCATATTACTAGGTCATAATTTGACTTAGGAAGAACTAGAAGGTGAAGCTAGATGCATTGGAACTATATTTCCGTTTAGGATGTTACCAACAACAAATAACAAAGGTACATGATGCTTACTAATGAATTAGAATAAAAGAGTGATACAGGGCACTAAATGGCAAAATGGTCATTTTAACTTGAAATGATCTGATCAAAGTTAGTTAGCCCATAAAATGCTTACTCTATTTAGGGATACTTTGACCTAAATTGGCACTTATAAATGACAAGTTCGAACCATTTAGGATGTTTTATGGTTTTTGACCTAAAATTTGCATTTGAGTGAAATTCGAGTAAGACTAATAATTTTAACACAAATGGTGTTAGGAATGGGATGTCTATATTTTACCCCTATTTGAGAAGGTGTAGCAAGATGTTTATGTGAAGCAACATCTTTTCTAAGAAAAGATTTGTCAAGAATAAATTGGAATAGACCCATGATGCCCCCTCAAGAGGACATACTAGGATGAAAGAAAAGGATGGACTCTCAAAAAGAGAAAGTGAGAGATTAACCTAGGGAAAAGATCACATCTAGACGAGCTAATGCTTACACACATGATTGCCATCAATGATCAAAATATAATTAGAATTAAAATAGGCCCTAGAGATGGGGGGGAATGGGAACAATCCATAAATGTAAGGGACACACTATAAACATACCCAATTTGAGAGTACAAGCTACGTGCTTATGGCATTGATCAATCCTGAGACAAGTTGCACACTAAATTATTACCATCATGGGCTTTAATGTGGAGAGTTTGGAATTAGAGGAAAAGGGATAACGTTCTACTTCAAGAAATGAAGCACCACTAGAATGGGGTCTCTAAAGAGAAGATAATAATAAGTGCTCCAATAGAGTAGGTTTGATCATGATAAAATAGAAGTGCCCTAATAGGGCAAATTTTGATCATTTATAAAGAATAAATAATGATTTTTCCCCTATAGAGCTAATTTGATTTGGACATTATTTAGATGTTGTTCCCTAGCATAGGTAATTTGGCAAGCAAAATATCTCAAGGATATAACCCAAAAGATAGGTTAAATCGAGTGGGTGTAAATGTATATGCAATGGTATAATGGCTTAGAAATACATATAAAACCAAGCATATGAGAATGCACAAAGTGATGAGAGAGATGAAAATAAAAATGGAGATAGTCAAGCTAACCTCAATATAAATTGAGCACTACCTACATAGTTCCATGGACTCATGTTCCAACATGAACTTCGGGCTAATGTAGTTCACCCAAGTTTGGGAGAGAATGGAATGAGGAATGATGAAAAATGACCAATAATCAATTGGACTCACAATGTATGCAAAGAGATGCATGTCTAAGGATAGACAAAGAAGCCTGAAATGCATTCTACCTAAAATCCTAATTCCATATCATGAGCCTAGGTTTTACAAAGTGTTCCTTAGAATCATTCATTGGATTGATATTGACATTAAGACCTTGAGACCTGAGCACAAAGTGCTTGCTATAGCAAAAAAATTAGGCATCATAAGTATAAATAACTTAGAGTGACATAAGATTCTAAATACATTTAGCTAGTTCAAATGTGAATATCTATAACTAAGGATAATGGTAAAACAATGACCAAAAGTAGAGTCACAATGATTTACATTTAAATAAAAAAGCAAAAATAGAGAAAAAGATAAACATAAATGAGCCTAACTTGAAATCAAGAAATGATCTATCAAGACTTAAGTAGGAACAAAAAAAAATTAAATAAAAGACAAGAACATCTTAATGACATGAGACCAAGATATGAATAATCAAGATCCATGTAGACCATCAAGGTATTCTTGAACACAAAAGAGAAAAGCAAAATCAAATAGAAAAACAAGACAAAGAAACACAAGACTAAGAATGAAACAAGAAGTAATAAAAAGAGAAGAGGAGAAAAAATAAAAGGAGAGGTGCAAAATCACAACAAAACACCAAGAAAACATAACTAAACACACACATACAAAAAACAAGTTAGTGTGGTTTAAAGGCAAATGTTCATGCATGTGCGGTAGAGATGTTACTTTCCACCACATCATAACAAAGAACAATGACATGAAAATTGTTCTCTAATTAAAGAGTAATGATGGAAAAAGAAATGGGGGAAGAGAAAAAAAGGAAGGGGTTGGTCAAGTTGACTCCAAATGTATAAGACAAGTGGACACTGCCTACATAGTTCTATAGATGCATGTTCCAACATGAACTGCAAGCCAAATGTAGTTCTCCCAAGAAATGAGATAAAATAAAAGTGATGATCAGACCAACATGATTAATATTATATAATAAATAGAAGACATGACATTCAAATGAGAATGGTTTAGAAAACAAGAATCAGATGAGATGAGAAAGAATGATCTTGTAAAATGGTAATTGCATTGGACAAAATGAAATGAACTAGTGTTTCGATGCTTGCAAAATGGCAAGAGCATTCTTTCTTAATATTTTCTCACAAAATGATGAGAGCGTTCAAACTTAACAGTTACTTAAAAAATGGTGAGAACATTCAAACTTAATGGTTACTCACAAAATGATGAGAGTGTCCAAACTTAATGGTTACTCACAAAATGGTGAGAGCGTGGGATGGTGGAACGAGAATGTACAAATGTACAAAAGCATGAGACAATGTTTTTGTTATTTTAATATCATGTTCTAATGTTTTTAGTATTTTTAAAATATTTCTAATGTTTATGGTGTTTTTGGGATAAAATATGCACAAGCTAGAACCATCTAGTCGAGGAAATGCACATCTTGAGAACAGAGGTTCCAATAAGATAGCTAAGCCAGCTGCAATGGCCTATGCTTAGAAATCAATGAGAGTGAGGTAAGGAGGACTAGGGTGACCTCAACATAAATTTATCACAACCTACATAGTCCTAAAATGACCTCAATTCGTAGTAATTCTATCCACACAAAAGACAAGGAAAAACCAACTAGGTCTCAACAAGTTCTCAAATCTAAAAAATGGCCAGTCAAATGAAAATAGTAATGGAAAGGTGATGTGGTAATGGATGATAAACAAGTTTTTTCCCTAGTTTTCCCATAGGTGGTTATAACTAATATAAAATGACACAGGTCAATGATACTAATTTTCCCATAGGTGATTATAATTAGTAGCAAGACTGGTGAAACATTGATTTGCCCATAGGTGGTTATAATCAAGCTCACATAAACAAATGTGGATATAAGATGAAAGATATCTTACCAAATTAGTTATCATAGATCAGATATAGGATTGGGTAGATTGACTAAAAATAGGCTTTGGTCTAGATAGGAATGGAAATAGTATAATGAAATGATCAGAAGAAAATTAGATACAATGGTGACAAAGTTGCCCCCAAGTAATGACTAGATTAGGTTGCTCACAAAATGGTGAGACCATGGGAAAGGGGTGACCGAGCTAACCTCAATAAAAATGGATCATTGTCTACATAGTCCCAAAGGACCTCAATTCAATGTAATTCAAAAGGCATGATTCATAGATCTCAATGGTATAATAATGCCTAACAAGGGTCTATAAAGATGTTCCCAAGAGACAAGGCATGGTAATGGAAAATGGTTTTGTTGCTCTTGCTGATAGGGAAATGCATATCCTAGTCAATAGGTGAGACAACAAAAAATGATCAGCTATGTAAGTTGTTATCTAACACCCTTTTAGAATAATTTATTTATTAAGAACTTGTTGTTGATCTGGATCTCAATAATGTGTTCATGATCTTCATAGGCTATTGATTCTTCTTCATTCAAACATCGAGACAAGATATCCTTATAACCTTGATAAAGAAAAGTGCTACCGGTGATGGTAAATAATGGTAGGATAAATTAGATAAGTGGGTAATAAATAGGTGGGTGATAATGAAAGGTATAATTGGGGGGAAACAACTGGAGATCAAGACTTTCAATCACACGTAATGTTGTTGATGCCAACTTTGACATAATTTTGATTGTGGCAAGGTCGAAGAGCTCTAAATATTCTCTCGATAGGACCATTAGATTATTCTATTTCTTGACCTTGAGAGTAGATACCATCTGATTAGGTTGTAGATAGGAAGTTATTTTTATTTGATCTTTGATATTATCTTCAATAAATAATGAAGAAATTTTATGCTCAACTATTGGCACCTTGATGAGGTTTTCACCAATGAATTTGTTCTGATCATCCCATAACACCTTCAAGAAGGTTTCACTAAGGAATGTTGACTTTTGACTTTATTGTTCCCTAGTGCCTCTGAAAAAGGTTTCACTAAGAGATGTTGATCTTTGACATTGATTGTCCCCTAGCACCTCTAAAAAGGTTTCACGAGGAGAGTGTTCTTTTACTATATGAATGTGGTCTTGGCCTCCTTTCTCTCTTTCAACTGCTATGTTGCCATGGATGCAGTTCAATAAAGTGTGATTTTGTCAGTCCCAATCGACACTTATGGGAAGTGAAATGTCAATATAATGGCTATGTTAGGTGGTAATAATGGGATGGTGAAAGGTATTAAAATCCTCATATAAGATACTAGGGTAACTTGTGTCAATGCTAAATTAATCATCCTCAAAAACCGTAGAAGGATCACAAATATATTCAAATTGATATGCAAGGTAATTGTAACTAATGTTGTAATAACCAATACGATAATATGTTTTTAACTCTAATTCCAAAGCAATGGACTCTGAATCTAATGTATCAATTGATGTTGACTCTATTTTTGATGCTAAATCTAATGTCCATTCAAAAATTAAACTTGACTCTAATATTGATTCTTCATCTGATATGGTTGTTTTGATAATGTTCTATTGAATGTTGAATATTTGACAAGTAATGGCTTGTGATGGCATAATGGGCTCAATAAAAATTGATTCAATTTAGAAGGGTTCAACATAGACTAACTCATCTAAGTGAAGCCCCTTAAAAAGAGGGAACCACTCAAGGGATGTCTCAAAAAATCATGTCTATCAAAGTGACACTCCTCAACGAGTGGGAAAAGATCAAGAGACAACTCTATCGAGACAAACTTGTCAAGGAGATGAGGCTCTTTAAAAATAGGTAACATCTGAATAGATAACTTATCATAGTTTATCTTATCAAAAATGGGTGTTTTAACAATAACATGTTGGTTTTGGTTCACAATTAGTTGTAAAGGATCAACTTTGAACACATTTTGATCTTCATAAGATGGCTTTTGAAAAGGTGATGGTTCTTGTTTAAACTCAAAGGTTGGCACAAAATTTCTAAAGTGGGGAACATTTGGTTTAGTAGGAACAATGGTTTTTGGTTCAATAATAGACTCTCCAAATATTATACTATTAAATAAGGCATCAAAAATAATTGGTTCATCAAATGGAGGTTCTTCAACAATAGGTTCATCAAAAACTGGTGATGGGCCAAGAATCGTAATAATTGGATGCTTCTTAGTTTGGTTTCTCATGCGAGCCAAAGAAGGAGGTCCTAAAATGGTAATTATCAGATGCTGCTTAGTTTGGTTACTCATGTGAACCAAAGGAGGAGGTCCTAAAATGGTAACAACCAGATGCTTCTTAGTTTGGTTGCTCATGAAAACCAAAGGAGGAGGTCCTAAAATGGTAATCTTGGTACACTGTGGAGTTTGATTACTTACACAAGCCAAATCATCCAAATATTTTTGATAGACCCAATCATTTTGATCATGAGTTGGATCATAAGTTTGATCTTGACTATGTTCTCATGACTAATTTTTGTGAGGTGGATAGAAATCCATCTCGCAAACCATATATATTGTCACCATAGGGGTCTTGACTAAAGTCATAAAAGTCATTTTGTGCATCCATTCTATCATAAGTTGAATTATCCATGATTGCACCATAAGTGTAGCTAGACATATCTATATTTAATGAAAAAAACTCTAAAAATAAAAAGACTTAAAGTTTTGCAAACCTTGAAAAGTGATCCAAAAGAAAAATGGTTCAAACTTGGGTCAACTTGGTCAAAGGGGTGGAGATGCATCTCAAAATTAGTTTGTGCCAAGATTTATCATAAAATAACCTAATGTCAAATATCTAACATCAAATTTTTTTGAAAAAATGTTGTGTTTTCCCAAACAAAGTCACAAAAAATGATGAGGATAGGCACTTGAACAAACAAACAATCAATAGTGTTCAAAATTGGGTAATCATTTAACCAAAGCTATGCAACCCAAAAGAAAAAGATCTATGTACCAACCCCATGAATTGAGGCTTAAATATAAATCAATCAATGTTTGGATCCAAACTTGATAAGGCTAATTGAAAATGCAATGTTAAATACTAGGATTGGACCAAACAAGCTAGACAAGATCAGACAGCATGATGGCACACAACAAAGGTCCAAATGGTATACACAAAATGGTTTGAAACAAGTGGTTTTTGATATAAGGTGAACAAGTTCTTGAAATAAATTGAGCATCCTAATAGCACAAGCATGCTCAAATGATGTGGTCAATTATTATGTTTCAAAAAAATCAAAGGCAAAAAAGATTTGACATGATTTGAGCAACATAATGCTACCCTTGTTAACTCAAATACATGATTTTGACATGGCTTATGAACAAACAAAAAAAAAATTAATCTCAAAGCATACCAAGCAAATAATGACCAAAATCTACTAAGTATAATCATCCAAATCTTAGTAAGTGTATGGCATTTGGGGTTAACTAAACTATCAAGTTTTAATCATTCTAGGGGAATCAATTACATAGTGACTTTCACATCAAACGATGCAAAAGACAAGCATGGAAATTGGGTGACCATAGCATTGGCTAGTTGTAAAAAGGTCTAGTCCTTTTTACAACCACTACATCCTATTGTTCACTCAGTGTAGTGTGATGTCCAAATGCAGATACTTCCCATGTGCAACTCTAAAGGAGCCAAATGAAGTCAATGCCAAGAGGTGAAACCCTGGATCAAAGATTCCCTAAATAACTTAGGGAGGTAATGATGTTCCCCTCACAAGCCAAGTTTTCATGAAATAAAAGACTAATATAAAGACTTTAGGGTCACTTTCAAGATCACCCAAACTTTGATGAGTTTTTGGGGAGTACTTTAGATGACTTTGTTTCTAAGCCTTGGACTAGGCTATTTGCAATAGGAATGGCATTTTTGAATCCAAGGGTTCCCTATAGGGGATAAATAGAAGAGCATACATGTAACATACCTCTTTTTGCCAAACAAGATTAATCTATTTAACTATTACAAGCAAAAATTGACAAGTGTGTTCAATTTTAAACCTAAAATAAATGTTTGGTGGTGTTCATTTGACCCCTTTGTCTTAGTTGTAAACTTTGAAAACATTCACCAAAAACACCTAAAGTTCCTTATTAAACACCAAAACAAAGTTCCTAATCAAATTTTTAGCATGCAAAAGTGATTTAAACATGTTTTTAGCAAATATCCCACTTGGTCCTATAGTAAAATTATTAGCATTTCCCTTAGCTTTGAAGCCCTTTTGAATTTGAAACAAGAAACTTTGGAAAAGTAGATCTCAAGTCTATGTTTTTGGAAAAAACACAATGATTGACATTGATCAATACCACTGATGTTGGTTATGGCCAATCGAGATCTGATCGATTTCAATTTTGCTGATCAATGTTGGTTAAGCAGGTAGCCAATGTTGATATTTTTTTCAACATCAGTTACTGTGTAAAAACCATGGCAACCAAAAAAATAGTAAAATAAAGTTAGAAAACCAATTTTCAAGAGTTTTAAGATCTCAAATGAATTTTTTAAAGTTGTAAAAGGATCTTCTTTAGGTGTATGATAAGTCTCATCCCATCGGGTGTGCCAAGATGTAGAGAGGCTTACAAAGCAAGTTAGTCAAGGATTAGTCCATAAACAATGAAACATGCATAAAGAACTAACTAACCAAGATTATCTATTCTTATGGGAATTACAAAGGATAGCGAGAAAAAAATGAAAGAAATCAACACCATATTGCCTTCCCAAATGTATTCACCATGCCCTTGTGGCTCGAAAACATGTTCTCCCTTGATCAAGCATCCTTGTCTTTGTTAAAAATGGTGGTAAGATCCTCCAATGCCTCAAGAACACTACACAAAACCTAAACTCTTGATGTAGAATCACTAAACTAGCCTATCAATGAAGCTTTGTAGAAATAATTTAGCATTATAACTTTGCAATGTTCAAGCTTTGAAGATATTTGAGCATAATAACCTTGCACCAAAATAGCTTAGAAATGATGTCAATGGCCTCTCCATTTATATATTTTTGAGATTGGTTAGGATCAACCTCAACCATCCATCTTGAGATGAAGATGTGTGGTTGAGGATAATCCTAATATTTGGAATTAAATCCATAATTATCCTCAAGATGACCTTGGAAGAAGGGGCATTGAAGAGGCATGGGAGGCATTAACTAGGCATGGGTGGCCCATAATCTTGATATTTTATGCACTTATGGCTTGATGGATGCCACCCCATAAATGATGTCACTAGGTGATACAGATAATAAGAATCAATTTTCAAAAAGAAATATTCAACAACTCTCATGGAAAATCCACTTAAGCCCTTGATTTGTATTAATTATCCTTAAGCAAGGTTAATCAACATTTGTGCAATTATTTGAAAATTGACCCTCAACCAATCAAAATGGCCAAAAATTCATATTACTATGTCATAATTTAACTTAAGAAGAATTAAAAGGTGACACTAGATGCATTAGAACCATATTTTCATTTAGGATGTTGCCAATAGTAAATAACAAAGGTACATGATGTGTACTAATGAATTAGAAGAAAAGAGTGATCCAAGGCACTAAATGGAAAAATGGTCATTTTAACTCGAAATGATCTGATCAAAGTTAGCTGGCCCATAAAATGCATTACCTTATTTAGGGATACTTTGACCTAAATTAGCACTTGTAAATGACAAGTTCGAACCATTTAGGATGCTTTATGGATTTTGATCTAAAATGTGCATTTCAGTGAAACTCAAGTCAGACTAATGATTTCAACACAAATGGTGTTAGGAATGGGATGTCTACACAACCATTATCAAATAGCATCATATTGAATGTGAACTTAAGAAAAATTTAATGACTAAGAAGGATCCTAATGCACCAAGGTAGAACACAACTAGCTATAACATTTTCTTTGCTAAGCAATGAGCTAGGTTGAAGTCAACTCAACTAGACAAAGATAGAGCAATCATCAAGATGATTGGAGACCCTCCTCAGGTTTACATGATGGCCTGTCATGCCATGATGGGAATCATAACTACCTTAAAGATAGCTGGTTCTAAATTAATATGAATAAACTTTTACAATTTGATAAGAGTCACAGGCTAGCTTATTATGGTACTTTCTCAAAGAAAAGTGGTGTTGTTGGACCTTGACATCCTTTCAAGAAAGATTCTTGTTTGGAATATGAGATTGATAAAGAGGGAATCCATTTAAGGTGTAGGTTTAACATGGTCCTTTGATTGATGAGATGAAAATATAACAAGATATAGTGAAATGTATTAACTATTCAAAGGAAGAAGTGGAACTTTCAATTCCAAATGCAATTTTGCATTTTGGTAAACTGCAAACTACATGAAGAGTTCCCAAGTCCATGGAAATTTGAAAGGGAAAAGCAATGTGTAAAATGAATTTCATGAAAATGCAAGTTTCAATATGTGGTCCAACTTCCCAATCCCATCAATCAACTCAACATGATAAAAGTCAACTCAAATGGAGGTCCAAAGGAGATTCCAAAGAGGAATACAATTTTTCATTTTTTCAAATGTGCAAATTGTAAAGTGCACTCAAATCTCCCAAACCCACTAGTCAACATGAGGTATCAGTTCAAAATGGAACTTTCAAGGCCAATTAAAATTTTGCATTTTTACAAATTACAAATTTCACTTGAAGTTCCCAGATCTATTGGGGAACTTTTGAGGTGAAATACAACTTCGAATTGTAAGTTATAAATTTGTAAATTGCAAAGTTGTAGTTGATCTTTGGATTCTAGCCATACAAAGGAAGTGAAAAAGTGAAAATGGGACCCAAAGATTCCCATAGGCATAAAAAGTGAAAAAGAATGCAATTAAGCATTAAAAAGGTTTATCAAAAAACCTAAAAGGCTCATAGGTAAAAAATCAAATGTGGAAAAGGAACGTTGAAGTCAGAAGGTGAAAAAGGTAAAATGAGTTAAGTCTTGCATTTTTTCATGTTTTGATTACTTCAAATACCTCCATGGAAGGAATGTTGCAGGGTTTGCAAGGTCAAGGTGGGCCATTCCAATGCCATCAATACAAGACATGGGTTGTTTTTTGGTGTGCATATGAGGAAGGTTAGCTATTCAAAAGTTTACAACTATGCAAATGAGTTGTCAAAGGCACGACCAAGTGATTACACATGAAGACAAAGAGTTGGTTGTGGTCCTATTAGAATATTCTCCCTCAAACTTAGCTATAAAAGATTTCTAGCTAAGGAGATCAAGGATTTATTTCAAATCTCACCATTACATGGATAGACAATTGCTTCAATGATTCCCATCTTCCAGTTCGATTATCTTGGCAAAACTTTTAGAGATGATTACAATTCTATAATATTAAAAATTGTAAAACATATTCCCAGAGCAAATAGGGTGAGAAATTTGTATAAAAAGAGGGCTTATCCTCTTTTCTAAGGTTGTTATTGGTTATTGTTCTTTCTAGGTCTTAGATTCTTTCAAATTTTGGGATTCTTATTATGTGGGTTTGTTGTCTCCTTTTTTAAGGTGGTTGTAGTTGTACAACCATTAGCAAGATCTGAGAGAGTTGTATATGTCTCCCCTATCAAAAGAACAATCCCACCATGCTTTTACCCTTTGTAGCATTCTAAAACAATGATGAATGTAAGATTTTTTTCAAGGTTGTAAAATAAATTTGATTTTTTCTCTTTCCTATTAATGAAATGTAATAATATGTTTTACATGCTCTATTGATTTGATATTTGATTCAATGTTTATGACTATTTATCATATTGGGCATAGATCTAGGTTATAAACCCCTTTTTTTATTGTGATTTAGAAATATGTTTTTGATAACCTATGAAGGGCACCCTAGGTTTATGTATTTGATAGGAAAAAGCATTTGAATCTCTACTTATAGTGTATATTTTAGGGTTTTAAGAATCATCTAAATATTTGCATTGTATTATCACTAATGAATGAAATCATCCCTGTTAGCTTTCTTAGCTTGTATTTTAGTTTTCTACATCTTTAAAAATGAATGATGTCATGCCTGTTGAAGGAGAACCTGCTATTTGAAAAACCACACTACCACACCACTCTTTTAATATAACTAACTCATCCTACCCTGTTCTACCCTATAAATAATACACCCTATTGTATATTTTAAGTGTTATTTGCCTATAGATGCATAAATATTGCCTATATAAAATGTGTTTGTATTTTATGATTTGAAGCTTGGTATTTCATTCTTACATTTAACCTTTTGTTTTTGAAAATTTATTTAGAAATGAAGGTTACAAGAACATCCCCATTTGTCTTCAATAACTCGTGTTTATCCTAGAGCATTTATTCATTCCATGTGACAACCCTTCCCAAGTGGAGTGTACAAACTTGGTTATGCCATGGTCACATTCGTGTCCTTGTGTGCCAATAATCTCCATGGAGATTGAATTTTAGTATCCATCCATGTGAGAAAGCTACGCCTTAGGTCCTCTTACCTTGGTTTAGGAAGAGACAAAATAGCATGGAGATAACCATAGTCTCTATCGGTAACTTCTAGTCACTATCTGCATTCAGTCCATCTTGATGCTAAACCCTTCTCCAGCTATACCAACATAATTGTGGATTTTTCATCTTAATTTACCATACTACCCAAGTGTGCAAGGCTAACTGCAAGAGGTATACAACTAGGAACCAACAATCCCCATAGGTATTTAAACTCTAAAGGTGTACAATAAAATATGTTAATAAAATATGTTAATAAAATATCCAAATTCTAATTAACTTATTACTATTGAAGTATATTAATTTGAACTGAAAAAAATACATAGTTTTTCTTACCAAAAATATAGAGAAAGGGAGGAAGGCAACAAGATGGAAAAATTTGTCCTTATTTATCTTTGACTCCAAAGAATAGAAAATAGGTAGATTAAGATTTTTTATGGGGAATGATGGTAATCATGTTGATGGGCATTCTAAAATGACATCAATGGAGTGTAATGGAATGAATTGTTCACATTTATGTTTGACCTTAAAATTTACATTCATTTGACCATGACTTCAAAGTTTTTATTTCTAATTGGAGAAGTTAATTGATGCCATTTTGAACATATTTTTTCAAGCTCAATATAAATTTATATCTGAATATTAGTTTCATTTGAAGGTGAAAAAGATTAACAAGTAAATTGGTGACATCAGGTTCCAAAGAAGAAGGAAAGGATAGTTTAGGTTTTAGATATGAAGATAATGAGCACAAGGCAAGGGAATTATAACAAGTATTTGGTAAAGTGGGAAGGATTGTAGTAAGAAGATAAAACTCAAATTAAATAATGAGAGATAAATAAGATTGACAAAGAAAAATGACATGAGTATAATTAGGGCAACTCATAGGAGCTGAGTTGTTTTCAACTAGAGGAGAATGATGCAGAAACAAATAGGCCAAACTTTTGGAGGCCATAACTTGTAACCCATAACTCCATTTGAGCTATTCCAAGTGTCAAAATGATCGTCTCAAAAAAATTTATGCTTCCATAATATTCTATATCAGCTTAGATGCATTTTTTTATATTTTTGGAGGCTAAACGAAACCATCTGAGGGTCCAAAATTTTAATCTAGTAATTTTTTGGGGATTTTTGTATTTTTTAAAATTGTATATTTTTAGGACTAGACGTGAACTTCAGTTGAAATTTGTTTGATATGCTAATTTTACCATTTAAGATATTTCAAGAAATTTTTAGAGATGCATGCCCTTGCATGCGATACTTACTATAAATAGTATATGCCAATTTTATTTTTAGATTTTAATTCTTTTTTTGAATTTTTCATGTCAACTCTAATTCCAAGTTCAGGATTATTTAAACATGGTTTGGATTTGTAATTAATTTAAGGCATTGAATAAGAAGCAATTATAAATATTTTTTAGATCTTGGCTTATTGGTATTTTTATTGTCTTGATAGTTTTTTGTTCTATTATCTGATATCAAAGCAAGGTTGAATCTTAGAGGAATACAAAATAGAGATAGGACAAGGACATATTTTGAAGATAAACTAGACTATACAAGATTTGTAGAGGTAAGTGAAATAATTAACAAAGGTTATCACCAATCAGAGAAGAAGACTAGGTGGTAATGAAGCTGAGGAAGACAAAGATCATGATGAAAAAATTCAGCAAGAAGAATAGTAAGATCAACCACCATCAATGGAAGAGAGGATGGTTCAAGCTTTATAAGGAATACATTAAGGAATGAAAGTTGATGTTATATATTATGGAGGTAGTTTAAAACTAGATGAATTGATAGATTAGATGAATAGCATAGATAAATTCTTTGAGTGGAAGACTATGAGAGAAGACAAGAAGGTAAAGTTTGCATGCACAAAATTGAAAGGTCATGCAATGATTTGGTGGAATCACCTATAGAAAGAGAGACATAGGAAATTTAAATAGAATATTAATTCATGAGAAAAGATGGAGAATAATTTGAGGGATAAATTTATTCTTGTACATTATGTGCAAACCCTATACATAATATTTAAGAATTAGAAGCAAAAAGATCACAGTAGACAAGAGCATACAGATGAGTTTTATAAGTTTTATATATGAGTGAAGCATGAAGAAACAAAATATTATATGGATATAAGGTATGTAAATGGTTTAAAATTTACTATTCAATATGATTTAAGCATGCATAAAATACTTGGCATAGAGGAGGCTTATCAATTAGTTGTGAAGGTAGAAGAAAAACAAAATAGACAAAATTTTAGAAGAATGTCACTTATTTTAAGAAGAGGTAGATCCCATAAAATAAGGGGATGAGGTGGGTTTAATACTAATAAAGGTGAAACATCATGTGGGACAAAAAGGTAAGATGAGAATAGGCAAGGATTTAAATACCAACAAAGAGGAAAAGGCTTTCAAAGAAGATGAGGCTACGGTGGTGATAGAGGATGGTTTCTGAATCAACATAAATCTTGTGTTTGTTATATATGTGTAAAATAAGGGTATATATTATTTGAGTGTTTTCACTATCAATATCAAGAAAGGAATCAAGATGATTGCCCAAGAGTGAATCTATTTGAGGTTGAGAAAGAAGAGAAAAATACTAAAGTTATACCACCAGATGTTGGGGATAATCTCATGATGAGAATAAAAATGATAGATCTAAGGAAGGAACATGAGTAAAATAAATAAGGTGGTGATGCATGGCTATGATCAAACATTTTTATAACAAGATGTACTTTAGGTGAAAAGGTATGCAAAGTAATTATAGATGGTGGTAGTTGTTAAAATATGGTTTCTACATAAATGATAGAGAAATTAAATTTGTAATGTGAAAATCATCTTAATCTTTATCTAATTTCATGGTTTAAGAAAATGAAAGAGGTTATAGTAGATAAAAAGTGTCTTTAATCAAGTTTTCTATAAGAAAAACTTATAATGATGAAATATAGTGATGTTATTCTGATGGATGCATGCCATTTATTATTAGGAATATTGTGGTAATTTGATAGGAAAGTAATTCATGATGGATCAAAGAACATGTACACTTTAAGGAAAGGTGGTACAAAGGTATTTGTGTTACCTCTTAAAAGGAAGAGAAGATAAAAATCATGCTCTTTACTAAAGAATTTATCCAAGATATGAAGGTGGTAAGTTGTTGTTATGTATTAGTAGAAAATAATGAAGATATAAAAATGGTGCAAATACCAATAGAAGCAGTAAGACTATTAAAAAAATATGTAGATGGTATGTCTAATGAGTTACTAGATGGTCTATCAATAAAGAGAGATATTCAGCATCAAATTGATTTGATTTTAAAATTAGCTCTACCCAATCAAGTAAATTATAGGATGAGTCCAACAAAACATGCATAATTGAATAAATAGGTTATTGAATTATTAATAAATAAATTTGTAAGGGAGATTATGAGTCCATGTACAACACCAGTGATGTTAACTTCAAAGAAAGATGGAGGATGGATAATGTGTGTGGATGGTAGAGCAATTAAAAAAAATACAATCAAGTATAGATTTCTTATACCTCATTTAGTTTATATGATGGATGTACTTGTAAGATAAAAATATATTATCAATATTTTTCTAAGGAGTGGTTATTATCATATTCGAATTTGTGAAGAAAATAAGTGGAAAACTACATTCAATACTAGGGATGGCTTATATGAGTGGATGGCATATTATCTAATGCACCTAACACATTTATGAAGATGATGAATATAGTGCTATGAGAATATATTGGTAAGTTTGTGGTTATTTATTTTGATTATATTTTGATATTCAATAAGATTCAAGAACACTTACAACATTTGAGAATGGTACTATATTTGTTAAGAAAATATAATTTGTATGCAAATTTGAAGAAGTGTAAGTTTATGTAAAATAGTTTGGTATTTTTCAAATTTGTAGTTTCAACAACTGGTGTGATAATGGATGAAGAAAAGATAAAATAAATTGCAAAGTGGCCTATTCCAAAAATTATTTTTAGCCAAAGATGAAGAGAGATGTGATAAGGTATATTTCAAGGTGCAAGATATGTTAGGTGGTAAAAGAACATGCAAAAAATACTAGACTATACATGCCATTACCAGTTCTAAGAGGACCATGGACAGATTTGAGTATGGATTTTGTGTTGAGATTACAAAACACACAGAGAGGTAATGATTAATTTTTTTTGGTTGTAGACATGTTTTCTAAAATGGTTCATTTGATTACATGTAAGAAAACCAATGATGCCTTTAGAGTTGCACAATTATTTTTTAATGATATTGTGAGGTTACATGGTATTCCAAAACCTATTACCTCAAATAGGGACATAAAAATTCTAAGTCATTTTTGGAGGAATTTGTGGAAGAAGATGTGTACTAAGCTATAATTCAGTTGTGCATATCACCCAAAAATAGATGGATAGATAGAAGTTGTGAATTAGATTTTTGTAAATTTATTGAGATGCATAGTGAGAGAGAAGCCCAAGTAATGGGACTTAGCTTTACGACAAGCTGAGTTTGCATATAACAATTTAGTGAATAGGTTAATATCAAAATCACCATTTCAAATTGTTTATACAAGATATCCTATGGTTATTTTAGATTTGTTACAATTACCAATTGTAAATCAAATTAGTGATGATGTAGAAGTATTTACAGAGCATATGTAGTAGTTACAAGCAGTAAGAAGAAAGTTATAAGAAAGTAATGAAAATATAAAGCATCAGCAAATTTTAGAAAAAGACTCAAGGTATTTGAATAAGGAGAGTTGTTAATGTTTTATTTTAGGAAATATATATTTCCAAAAGGCACGTACACCAAGTTGAAGTACAAGAAAATTGGTCGATGTAGAATTGTGAAGAAAATTAATGGCAATGCTTATAGGGTGAGTTTACCATAGAGTTTTGATATCTCTCTGGTATTTAATGTTTTATACTTATATGAATTCCATAGAGAATATGGTGAAGGTGATGAATATGAAGAAGAGAATTGATGACAACAAGTTCTAAAGAAGAAGGAATGGATAGTGCAAGTTTTGGATATGAAGATAGTGAGCACAAGGTAAGGGAATTATAAAAGGTATTTGGTCTAGTGGGAAGGATTGTAGCAAGAATAAAACACTTGGATTATAGAATAGGATCTAAATAATATTGATAAATAAAAATGGTTGTAGTACAATCAAATAAACTCACAAGACCTTAGTTATTTTCATCTAGAGGAGAATGATGCAAAGAAAAATAGGCCAAACTTTTGGAGGCCATAACTTTTGACCTGTAGCTCTATTTGAGCTATTCTATGTGCCAAAATGATCATATAAAATGTTTTGATGCTTAAATAATCTACTCTATCCACTTATAGGCATTTTAAATATTTTTTAGAGGTCAAACGAGACCATCTGAGGGTAAAAAATGACAATTTAATAATTTTTTTAAGATTTTTATTTTTATTTTTATTTTATATTTTAAGGACTAGACGTGAACTTCAATTAAATTCATTTGATATGATAATTTGAGCATTTAGGATATTTTAAGAAATTTTTTGAGGTACACACGCTTGCATATGAGACTTACTATAAATAGCAGTTGTCGAAAATAATATTTTTAGATTTTTGTTTTTTTTTCAAATTTTGCATGTCAACTCTATTTACAAGTTGAGGATTATTTAAGCATGGTTTGGGTTTGTAATTATTTCAAGGTATTGAATACAAATCAATTCTTATTGTTATTTCAGATCTTTGCCTATTGGTAATTTTATTGTCTTGATAGTTTTTAGTTGCATTATCTGATATCAGATCAAAGTTGAATCTTGGAGGAGTATGAAATGGAAAGAGGATGAAGAGGTATTGTGCAGATAAAATAGACTATACAAAAATTTTAGAGGCTAGTGAACTAATTGATAGAGGTTATCACCAATCAAATAAGAATACAAGGTGGTAATGAAGCTGAGGAAGACATCGATTGTGATGAAGAAATTTAACAAAAAGAAGAACAACAAGATCAACCACCATCGATGGAAGAGATGATGGTTCAAGATTTAAAAGAAATAAATGAAGGAATCAAAGTTGGTGTTCTAGATTATGGAGGTAGTATAAAATCATAAGATTTGATATATTAGATGAATAGCATATAGAAATTCTTTGGGTGGAAGACTATGAGAAAAGATAAGAAGGTAAAGTTTGCATGCACAAAATTGAAAGGTCATGCAATGATTTGGTGGAATCACCTATAGAAAGAGAGACATATGAAAGATAAAGATAATATTAATACACGGAAAATGATGGAGAAGAATCTAAGGGAGAAATTTCTTCTTGTGGATTATGTGCAAACCTTGTATAAAAGATTTTTGAAATTGAGTCAAAAAGATCATAGTATACGAGAGTAAATAGATGAGTTTTATAATATTTCTATATAAGTGGAGCATGATGAAATAGAAGAGAAGATGGATACAAGTTATGTAAATAGTTTGAAATTTACTTTTCAATATGAATTAAGAATGTATAAAATACTTTGCATGGAAGAGGCTTATAAATAAGCTTTAAAGGTAGAAGAAAAACAAAATAGATAGAATTTCAAAAGAACATCTCTTACTCCAAGAAGAGGCATATGCCATCCAATAAGGGGATAAAGTGGGTTTAATACCACCAAAGGTGGGTTTAATACCAATAAAGGTGAACCATCATGTGGTGTAAAAAGGCAAGATGAGAATAGGTAAAGGTGTCAATACCAACAAAAATAAAGAGAGTTTTAGAGAGGATGGTTTCTGAATTAGTACAAATCTTATGTTTGTTATAGATGTGGTTAATATCAAGAAAGGAGGCAAGAGGATCGCCCAAGAGTGAATCTAGTTGAGGATAAGATAGAAGAGAAAAATAATGAAGTTGTACCAATAGATGTTAGAGAGAATCTCATGATGAGAAGAACAATGATAGCTCTAAGGAAGGAACAAGTGTAGAATAAAGAAGGTGGTATTGCATGGCTATAATTAAACATTTTTCAAACAAGATGTACTTCAGGATGAAATGTGTGCAAAGTAATTATATATGTTGGTAGTAAGAATATGGTTTCTAAAGAAATGATAGAGAAAGTAAATTTTTAATTTGAAAAGCATACTATTCCTTATCATATTTCATGTTTTAAGAGAGGGATTGAGGTTACAATAGATAAAAAGTGTGCTTAATCAAGTTTTCTATAAGAAAAATTTCTAATGATGAAATATGGTGTGATGTTATTCAATGGATGCATGTCATTTATTATTAAGGAGACTATGGAAATTTGATAGGAAAGTAATTTATGATGGATCAAAGAACATGTACACTTTAAGGAAAGGTGGTACATTTATAGTTTTGTTACCTCTTAAAGAGTAAGAGAAGACAGAAAGTATGCTCTCTACTAAAGAATTTATCTAAGATAGGAAGGTGACAAGTTGTTTTTATGTATTAGGAAAAAATAATGAAGACACGAAAATGGTACAAATACTAACAAAAGTAGTAAGACTATTGAAAGAATATCCAGATGTTATGTTTGATGAGTTGCCAGATGGTCTCCCACCGAAGAGAGATATTCATCATCACATTTATTTGATTCCAATATAATATCTACCCAATCAAATAGCTTATGAGATGAGTCCAACAAAATATGCAAATTTAAATAAATAGGTTACTAAATTATTAAGAAAGAAGATGATAAGAGAGAGTATGAGTCCATGTGCAACACTAGTGTTGCTAAATCCAAAGAAAGATGAAAGATGAAGAATGTGTGTGGATAGTAGATAAATTAATAAAAATATAATCAAGTATAAATTTATTATACCACATTTAAATGATATGGTGGATGTGTTTGTAGGAGAAAAATATATTACCAAGATTGTTCTAAGGAGTGGTTATTATCATATTTGAATTCATGAAGGAGATGAGTGAACATTTTCATTCAAGACTAGGAATGGTTTATATGACTGGATGGTGATGCCATTAAAATTATCTAGTGCACCTAACACATTTGTGAGGATAATGAATATAGTGGTAAAAGAATATATTGGTAGGTTTGTGGTTGTATATTTTGATGATATTTCGATATTTATTAAGACTAAAGAATAACACTTACAACATTTGAGAATGGTATTGGATTTGTTAAGAAAGGAAAAGTTGTATGCAAATTTGAAGAAGTGTAGGTTTATGCAAAATAGTTTAGTTTTTTTTAGATTTGTAGTTTCAGTAGATGATGTGAGAGTGGATGAATAAAAGATAAAAGAAATTATTTAGTGGAATATTCTAAAAAGAATTACAGAGGTAAGAAGTTTTTATGGTTTAGCAATCTTTTACAAAAACTTTATTAAAAATTTTGCAGTATTATGGCACCAATAACAGATTGCATAAG
This sequence comes from Torreya grandis, assembly GCA_037957365.1. Classification (NCBI taxonomy): domain Eukaryota; kingdom Viridiplantae; phylum Streptophyta; class Pinopsida; order Cupressales; family Taxaceae; genus Torreya; species Torreya grandis. Next base: position 392,256 of record JARHVA010005443.1, on the reverse strand, counting down.
AGGGGAGGAATTTGCATGGACTAGAGAAACCATAGAAATCTTTGAATTTTTAAAGAAAAATATTATCAAAGACCAATTTTAACATTATTATATTTTAACAAACTGTTTGAGATTGATTGTGATGCTTCATTTGTGAGAATTGGTGTTGTGATGAGTGAAGAAGGAAAGCCAAAAGAATATTTCAATAAAAAATTTATTAATGTAATAACAAAGTATTCTATCTATGATGTTGAATTTTATGTAATTGTATAAGCATTAAGACATTGGAGGTATTATCTGGTGCCTAAGGAATTTATCCTATTTACAGATAATGAAGCTTTGAAGTATGTGAATACACAAAAGAAATTGAATAGTAGGAATGTAAAGTGGATTTATTTCTTATAGAGGTATACTTTTATGTTGAAACATAAATCAAGAAAATAAAATCAGGTAGCTGATGCATTGAGTAGGAGAGTAGCATTATTAATTACTATGGTGAGTGAAGTAGTTGGATTTGAAGCTATCAAAAAATTATATGATATTTAACCATATTTTAGAAATATAGTTGAGCAATGCAAGAATCCATTAATAATCATGGTGAGTATCTTATAAAAAAAGGTTATCTCTTCAAATGAAAATAACTATGCATTTTAGTTGGGTCTCTAGGAGATAATATAATAACAAAATTACATAGTGTAGGTTTGGTTGGACATTCTGGTAAGACGAAGACAATAGCTTTGGTGGAGGAAAATTATTTTTGGATAAAAATGAAGAGAGATGTGATAAGGTATGTTTCAAGGTGTAGGATATGTCAGGTGGCTAAAGGACATGCATAAAATACTAGACTATACATGCCATTACTGATTTCAAGAGGACCATGGATAGATTAGGAGCTTGGGATATTTGTGGAGATGCATAGTGGGAGAGAAGCCCAAGCAATGGGACTTGGTTTACCATAATTTGACTTTGAATATAATAGTTTAGTGAATAGATCAATAAAAAAATCACCATTTAAAATTATTTATGGGAGAAATCATTTGTGTATTTTAGATTTAGTATAATTACCAATTGCAAATCGAATTAGTGATGATACAAAAGCATTTGCAATAGTTGTAAGGAGTAAGAAGAAAGTTGTAGGAAAGTAATGTAGAATATAAATCATCAGTAGATATCAAAAAAAAACTCAAGGTATTTGAAAAAGTAAATTTGGTAATGGTTTATCTGAGGAAAGAAAGATTTCTAAAATGCATGTACTATAAGTTGAAGTACAATAAAATCGATCCATGTAGAATTGTGAATAAAATCAATGACAATGCTTATGAGGTGAGTTTATTATAGAATTTTTATATCTCTCTAGTATTTAATGTTTTATATTTATATGAATTTCATGGAGAAGATAGTGAAGGTGATGAAGATGAAGAAGTAAATTACAACAATAGGTTCTAAAGAAGAAGGAAAAAATAGTGCAGATTTTGGATATGAATAAGTGATGAGCATAAGGCAAGGGAATTATAATAGGTATCTGGTCCAATAGGAAGGATTGCATAAAGATGACAATACTTGGATTACAGAATGAGAGCTAAAAAATATTAACAAATAAAAATGGTAGTAGTACAATTAGGAAAACTTACAAGAGCTAAGTTATTTTCAACTAGAGGAGAATGACGCAAAAAAATTAGGCCAAACTTATAGAGTCCATAAATTTTAACCCGTAGCTCTGTTTGATCTCTTCTACACACAAAAATGACTGTTTTGAAAAAAATTATGCAGCTACAAGCTACTCTATTCATTTAGAGATATTTTTGGAGGCCAAACAAGACCATATGAGGGTATGAAATTACAATTTATTTATTTTTTAGGATTTTTGTATTGTTAAAAATTGTATATTTTTAAGACCAGACATGAAATTTAGTTAAATTAGTTAGATATGCTAATTTAATCATTTAGTATATTTTGGGAAGTTTTTAGAGCTATACGCGCTTACTTGTAAAATTAACTATAAATAACAACTACCAAAAATAGATTTTGTTTAGATTTTAGTTTATTTTTTAAAATTTTGTTTGTCAAGTCTAATTCTAAGTTGAAGCTTATTTATAAATGGTTTGGCTTTGTAATTATTTTAAGTCATTGAATAAGAATCAATTCTGAGTACTGTTTCAAATCTTGGCCTTTTGGTAATTTTATTATCTTGATAGTTTTTTATTCCATTATATTTTAATAGTTTATTTTAAAATTTAGACCCTACCTTATAGGTTTGTTAGTATTTTTATAATAAGTAGTGTGAGTTATTTCAATTTAAGTTAATATAAAGGCAAACTCACATCATATATTTTACCACTTGAAAATTTCAATACAAAGACACACTTACACTATTGTAAATTGAGAAAAAAATTCATATTTTTCCTAATTAAGATTAGAATAATTTGAAATAGGCCTTATCAAATTCAAACCATTGATTTATTATAATGAAAGCAAAGTATTATTAAGTATCCAATCCATCTCTAAATGTGTACATGTATTCAAAGGTGGAAAACTACATAAAACAATCTAAGAGAATATGTGGGCTTAATTTTCATTTTTGAAGAATTAGATACATAGGCAATAATCAATCAACTTGAGAGTGATTGACACTAGCTCAATATATTACACTCCCCTTTTTCTATTTTTAGATTATTAGATCTTATAATCCCTATTTTGGTTTCAACTTTGAATATGTCATTTGTAGGTCTTATAAATGCATTTGAAGGTGAAATTTATACACACAAGCATGATTTAAGCTATCACAAATGATTATGCTCTTATTTCCATGATTTTTAATAGAGGAAAATTTTGAACAATAGAGGAAAATAATGTTAGTTGATTCTATTGTAGTTTAGATGACTTTGTCCTTCATCTGTCTTACTCATAGTGTATGGGCACTTACAAAATCAATCTCTTTCAATCAAATATAGCATTTGTTTAGTTTTATATAATTATAACACCAATATTGAACACCTAAGTATTTTTTGTTCATAGTTAGTCTTATTTCATGCAAACGTATTTTATTTATTTAAATCATTTTCTTTCATTATGCTTGTCACAAGTTGATTTATAACATTCTACCATATTTTACTTAATTTATTTGAATTAGTTTTAATCACCACACTAATTTCAAATTCCAATAAAATATATTGATGAAAATATTTTTAAATCAAGATTAGAAAACTAAAAATATATCTTCAATTAATATTTAATCAAAGATAGCTACTATAATCACAATAGAGACACATGATACAATATACAACAAAGCAAAAGAAATCATAAATTTGAATACTAAAATATGTTGTAGCTAGTTTTTTTATATATAGATGCAAAATATGAAACAATGGCATGTCACAATTTCAATAAAAACATAATAAATTAGTTATCTATAATGATCATGATTACACTAATGATTGTGATGATTATGATGATGATGATATAAAATATTAGTACAATACTCTTGATGACACATAGCTTACATGTGGGCATCCACTCCATGAGATCATTGTTTAAAAATTATTTATTTCAAATATCTTAATTTCTTTCAAAAGCATTCAAATAATCAGAAAAAGTAAAAAAATTATTTTACATAGTTTCCTAATTGTTTCATCATGTTATTATTCTACTTCTTGCACATGCGATTGAATTGATCAAATTATTATAAGCCCTTGGATCTGACTAAGTTTTTTTAGCTCTTTTTTTTCACTTTACATATTTGAACATTCCAAAACAATGATATTTACTACCATATTTTTATACTTTATTATTTTCACATTCCTAAATGATAAAATTAAATTTTTTCAAGGGAAATATTGATTAGTAATAGACAAAACCAAATAACACTATTGTCCCAAGTTAGTCAATCTTGTTCGGTCCTAAATTTCATACCAAAATCAGAAACTAATCACAACAAGCCATAATACATCCTTTTTTATATGTATTTAGCTTATTTATAGGATTTAAACTAGTACTTATTCATGTAAAATATTTTTTTTATATGCTATATTTTCCATTCATGCACATTACATTGTTTGAAAATCATACATTTGATGAGATGAGAATGTGTAATCATTCTTATGAATACTTAATCTCCTACATGTTTTCAATTACAATTCACATATATAGTATTGTCATCTTGTTAATACATGGCTATGCCATTATTTCCAATGCTTATTTTTTTATTAACACATATTGTGGATTGTTCATATTTCTCTACTTTTTTCTACTGTCAAAGACATGGTTATCACTGGTTTCTTTTGCTCTAATTTTAAAAATGTAAAAAAATAAAGTATTTAAAAAATACAAAAACATTCAAAATATTTTGAATATCTGCAATCAAGACTTGAACATGATTAGATATCTACTTTACATCATTTTCATATGTTATTAATCTCGTGATTAATAGATAATATATTCTTTTTATATCACATATTCATTTCAATGATATTCATGAGTGTTATGTACAACATACATATTTCACATAGAATAAGATGTTGGATTTACGTCTACTTAATACACATGTTTAACCAAGGGCATCATTTCCACAGGTTACAATATTTATAGGTGTTACTATTATGTAACTTATACATTTTTGAGCTTTACACATTTTTACAATGTCTTGCTAACATCTCTATTTTACATTTTGTACATCAATTTTATATTTCCTAAGACATTATCACATTACATCTACATGGTGTAGACTATCTTTCTAATTTTACGCTACATCGATGCCTTTTACTTGTACAAATTAGATTATATCTTGCTTGTCTATTATGTCTGGCTCTTAACCCTTGTGTACAAAATTTCATGAACATATCCATGAAATCATTGTTTGGTATGTGAAACATTTCAATATATACTTTTCTTGTAGCCATTCGTTGGTGGATTCTTTTCCTTTAATTAATCCTATCACAATTATTAAACCCTATCTAATAATTTATCTCTTAGTCAATTATTAAATTATCAATTTGAAGTTAGAAAATCCTACCCATATGATAAATGGATAAGGTTATGCCAAAAAACCACTTTGTAAACATTTATCAATTTAAAATTAGAAAATCCTATCCAAATGATAGGTGGGTAAGGTTGTGCCAAAGCAGCAATGGAAATATTTATCAAGTGTGCAACTTGCAACTTGACGTCTTAATCCTTGTGGCATGTGCAAATATTTATGTGCTAATCGATAGATGATAAATGCCTAGTCCCACACTCCTTTCCATGCTCCAAAGCCAATAAGTTTTTTCTATATTTAGTTCCATGGGCTAACACACATGTGTAATGAATGCATTTGAATGATTCGCTATTCATTGACCACACTGTGATATGCTTTGATTTCATCTCTTGGATGATTCGCTATTCATTTTACTTAGGGAAGCGCGTGAAAAATGTTTGTGGATTATTAACGCTTCTTCTTTCGTCACATGCCAATTTCAATACATAAAGATATATGTATTAGTTCGTATTTATAACTTTTTATTTTGCGTATGGTGTAATGAGCAACATAAGAACCTTGAAAATGATTTATTTTATTTTTATTATTTTTAAAAGATATATGTATTAGTCGGTATTTATAACTTTTTATAATTATATTGATTATTGTGAAATTTAATTATTATGTGTATATATATGAACCAAATTAATTGTTGTCAATTATTGTAAAATTAAATTATTATAGGTATTCATATTAATTCGGATTTTTTAGTCTTGAGTAGATTCATGAGGATTATTATTCTCCAACCAATAAACACTTTAATATAGCGTGACTATCTCTTATCAATTGTATATTGTATTTCAAAATTTTGTAAAATTTATTTCTTTTCATAAATTATAAGTAAATATTAAGTAACTAATCCATATCTAAATGCATACATGTATTCAAAGGTGCACAACTACACAAAAAATTCTAAATGGAAGAACTATGTGGGTTTGATTTTCTTTTTTGAAGTATTGGATACAAGTAACAATCAATCATCAAAGGGGTGATGAGGTTAGCTCAATCCATTACACTCCCACCTTTTCTATTTTTAGGTTTTCAACTATTGTAAACCCTATTAAGGTTTCAACTTTGAAGATGTCATTTGCAAGTCTTATACATACATTTGAAGGCTAAATTTCTACACAAAAGCATTATTTAAGCTATCATAGATTATTGTGCTCTTATTTCCATGAATTTTAATAGAGGAAAAATTTGAACAATAAAGTAAAACAATGTTATTCAATCCTATCATAGTTTGGATGACCTTGTCTTTCATTAGTCTTAGTAACATTGTATGGTAACTTGTAAAATTAGTCTCTTTCGATTAAAGCTAGCCTTTGTTTAGGTTTACATAGTTATATCACCAACATTGAGTACCTAAGTCTTTTTTGTTCATAGTTAATCTTATTCCATTTAACTATATTTTGTCGATTTTAATCATTTGCTTTTATTATGCTTGTCACAAATTGATTTATAAAATTCTACCATATTTTATTCAATTTATCTAAATTAGGTCTAATCACCACATTAATTCTAAATTTTGATAAAACATATTGGTGAACATTTTTAGATCAAGAGTAGAAAAATGAAAATATATCTTCAACTAATATTCAATCAAAGATAAATATTATAGTTAGAATAGAGACACATGATATAACACATATAGCAAAGCAAAAGAAATAAAAATTTTCAATATCAAAATATGTTGTAGTTTTGTGTGTGTGTGTGTGTGTGTGTGTGTGTGTGTGTGTGTGTGTGTGTGTAAAATATGATAATAGTGGCATGTTATAATTTAATAAAACTATAATAAATTGGTTATCTATGATGATGATGATGATGATGATGATGATGATGATGATGAATATTGGTATGATACTCTGGATGACACATAACATACATGTGGGCATATTCTTGATGAGATCATTTTTAATATTTTTTTATTTCAAATATCCTAATTTTTTTCAAAAGCATTCAAATAATCGATAAAATCAAAAATTTGATTTCACATAACTCCCTAATTATTTTATCATCCTATTACTCTTATATATGCACATGTGATTGAATTTATCAAATTACTATAAGCCGTTGGCTCTTACTAAAATTTTTTCTTCTTAGCTCTTCTTTATCACTTTATATATTTGAACAGTTCAAAACAATTATGTTTACTTCCATATTTTTCTACTTTGTTGTTTTCATAGTCCTAATTGATAAAACTATATTTTTTTGTCAAGGGAAATATCAATTAGTAAGGGATAAAACCAACTAACACTATTGTTCTGAGTTAGTCAATCTTGTTGGGTACTAAATTTCACATCAAAATCAAAAATTAAGCATAATAAGCCATAATATTATATTTTTACTTAGTTATAGATTTAAAATGGTATTTATTCACTTAAAATATTTATTTTTATATGCTATATTTCCCATACATACACCTTACATAGTTTGAAAAGTATACATTTCATGAGACAAAGATGTATAATCATTCCTATGAATACTTACATAATATCTTACATGTTTTCAATTACAATTCACATATATAGTATTGGTATCTTGTTCATACATGGGCATTCCATCATTTTCAATGCTTACTTTATATTAACACATCTTGTAGATTTTTCATATCTCTCTACTTTATTTTACTGTCAAACACATGGTTATCACTAGTTTATTTTTCTCTAATTTCAAAAGTGTAAAAAATATAAAAAAATCAAACATTTCAAAAATAAAAAACATTCAAAATATTCTAAATATTCAAAGTCGGGACCTAATAACATGATTAGATATCTAATTTACATCATTTTCTTATGCTATTTATCAAGTGATTAGTAAATATCATATTATTTTTCTATCACACATCCATTTCAATGGTATTCATTAGGGTTATGTAGGACATACATATTTCACATGGACTAAAATGTTGGACTTACCTACCTATTACCCATGCTAAAATGAGGGCATCATTTCCACATGTTATAATATTTATAGGTGTTACCATTCTATAACTTATATACTCTTGAGTTGTACACATTTTTACAATGTCTTGATAACATCTCTATATTATATTATGTACATAAATTTTATATTTGTTAGGATATTATCACATTACATCTACATGGTGTAGACTATCTTTCTATTTTGATGCTCCATTAATGTTATTTACTTGTACAAGATAAATTATATCTTTCTTGTATATTATGTTTGGCACTTGGCCCTTGTGTGAAAAATTGATTGAACATATCCATGGGACCATTTTTTAGTATGTGCAACATTCAATATGTCCATTGCTTGTGGCCCTTGGCCCTTTGTTTTGTGTGATATTTGAACATGCCCCTTATTTCAAATTTATTCATGTCCTTTATGTGTGTTAATTTTCCTTGTGTGTATAATATTTACTTATTTTACATTTGATCATGTCCCTTGTATGTGGCCCTTGACCTTGTTTATATGACATTATGCTTGTTATGTTTTTGTACTTGTTGAGCTTGTTAACTTTGATGAGTGTCATGATCCATATCATACACTAAATAATGCATAAGATATTAATTTTACATATAATTATTATGAGCTTCATTGATACATTTATATAGGCATTGTCTCATATGATTACATACATGAATTAAAAGGTACATATCTTACTAGGTTGATAAAATTTTCACATATGCTAGATTATTCAATGATTACATCTTATTATGCATGATATAGTTAAATTTTACTTTGAGATGAGTGAATTTCATGATATAATTTCTTCACCTCAAAAGGGGGTCATTTTAGTGGAATTTTTATACATGAGATAAGTCTCTTTAAGAGCAAAAATAAATCTTGAGTATAGAATATAGTTTTAACATGGTTCAAAACTCAACTATTTTTACATATTATGGTGGCATATGTCATTCATATTCATTGAGATTACAAAAATAAAGTAAAAATGCATACAATATTGGGTGCATGAAATAGATTCATGCACAAGTTTCAAATAAAGTTTCTAAATATTCATCTACATTCAGTTACAAACTATATAAATTATCATAATGCAATCATCTTATAAATTCATGCACGGTATTTTTTTCAAATTCAGGGGGAATGATATAAATGCATGCCATGATTTTAATCTTGGTTGTTATTTATGGACATGGTAGGATCATGGATTTTCTCAATTTTCTTTTCACCATGCATTCAAAAACTAAATAATAAAGTGGCAATTAAATCTACAGGCTATTTATAGTGGTTCATTTAGTTAGAGTGCATAACACATCACTTAGAGGTTTAGTGCCCATTAACATTATTTACTTCAAATCCATTATACATTTCAACCTATTTCACATCTCAAGGTTGAAAATACCAACAATGGAAATTGAGTTTCCTAATTCTCTAATAGGATTTTATTTTCTATACAAGTTCAATTCATATTAAGGTTTCATTACCCTTAATTATTCATTGGTTTAACTAAAGAACCAACCTCTCCAAGTGATTCATGGGAAGCACTAAGTATTCAATGCTTTAAGGAAGCATCATCTCCATGAAAGTTACAAGAGAAACATTAGTTTCACACATACATGTGTACTCCTTCCTTGTTCTTTTTAATCTTTTTAAATTCAAGTTACATTTCAATTTTAAATAATCGAGGAGAGTGTATAAGTCAAATAAAAAGGATGCTAATGATACATGTGTCAGAGAGGTAGGGCAACTGTATTATGATATGTTCTGTTGATAATGAAGAATTACATAGAAAATTTACCCAAGGTAAAAATCCAAAAAAAATTAGCATGAAGGAGGTGTTAGAGGAATAAAAAGTGTTTGCAATTTTTGAAGAAAGCTCAATCTAGAGTCATAAACATGTCAATGTCAGTACATGGATATATTTTTAATGAGGGAGAGTAGTTGATATAGAATAAGCATTTACTAATAACTAGTTTTGCAGTGATAATGTGTCATACATTATTGAACAAATAATGGAGACCACAACTTCAAAGATAAAGGAAGGTGGTGCATAAATATACATATCATGGATTCATGTAATGACTATGATTGGAGGTGAAAATCCGATAATGGAAGCAACTTATATGTTATCAGGTGGAAGTAAAAGTAGATTTACATAAATATTTAAAACTACTATAAGTGTGAGTGAAACATAAATTAGGTCCTAAACATGAGGCAATGTTATTTTTATTTGAAACTAGTTGATTCAACACCTACATGAACTCTTTATATAAAAATATATCTCTTTCAAGTATAGATCTAAACAGCGAGAATCCTAGTCATAATAACTAAGGAAAATATTTATATTTGGAAAGGTCTTTGATTAAGCAATAGTGTCTAGTTGAGATCTCATAAATAAATAATATATACATATAGTATATTCCACTAATTTGAATTCAATAAAGTAAAGTCTATAGATATCGTGTTCCACATCAATTTGGTTTTCTTCCTCAAATTTAACTAGGGAGATAAAACCTTAAAGTAACTCAAAGTAAATCATAACATATTATAAGGCACAATAACGATAACCATCTATAATATATGATTTTAATAAAAATTTATATGTTTACACTTTCTCTTTTATTTTCTTGTAGCTGAAAATATAAGAGAAAATAAAAACAACAATCATACACTTAAAAGTTGAAAAAAATGAATGTGGCCCTGGATTAAACAATTAATTTTCATACCAAAATAGCTACTTCAGATTTCCAAGTGTTTACAAATAAATAAATCAATAAATATCCTAAAATACTATTGAACAAGACACAAATCAATTGTAACCAACTAAAAAGTTTGATCTATTTATTATTCTCCCAATTCTTTGCCACTTAACTTCTAAAACTTTTCACAATTTTTTTTAATAAATGGCATTGGTTGTTTTACAATTTAAACAATAATTCAAATCATATACAATCATTACACATCCCATTCAAAATAAAAATGTCTATTTGAGCATGCTTCTTTTAACATCTTGTTCAAGATTGATGTCTAAGCGAAACTTGAGCATCATAATATCTACACATTTTGATTGATGAGTGAGAAAAGAAAAAAAAGTAACAAAGTCATGATGGATTTGGTCAAAATTGTTTGGCATGATTTAGTCCTACTATACTTCCATTGAAAACTCTCTAGGAATATATTCATGTTGAATCCAATATATGCTTTCTCAAAATGTTTTGCTAATTTTAAATAAATAATGGAGCAAGAAACAAGTTTTCCATTAATTCCCATGTATACTACTCTTGATAAAACCAAATGCATGCAGATATCACATTTTATCTCTTCTTTCAAATAAGAACCGGCCAAAGAAAAAACATACAACATACCATTGATATTTGACTTCCTTATTACATTTATCCCTAATATGTTATTGTGATTCACTTTTTGGGATGATCTGACAATAATAAATATTCATCCTTATACTTCCTTCCTTGTAATAAGTAGATTATGCACTTTCAACATTTATAAAAGATATAAAATAATATAATTAGATAGAAAAGTAAAAATATTGGAATGAAACCATGGAAAAAAGTAGGCCAATCTTCAGTTTACTTCCATTTTTCAAGATGGTGAGATTATATATAATAAAATCTTTCAAATTAAAATTATTACAAATGTTAAATGTAATCATAACATTTTTATATTCCTTTAAGGAAAATTCAAACGTTCTAAAATATTAATAAAAGTGGCTCACCATCATTTCTTATTTTATATACACCTCCACTACTATTCTACTAAACTTATTCATGAATTCTACTAAACTAATTCATGAATACAAGCTCCTTTCTCCCTCTAATAAAAAATAGATTCACACTGAAAAACTTATATATTCATATCAATTTATATTTAAGATGTAAAAAAGTATCATGCAAATAAATAGAAGTATAATTCAGGGTAAGTGCATAAAGTTGGGGGACAAAAAAGTGGTCTACTCATGGATATGATTGTCTTAAAATTTTAGAAATCTGAACTTCTGTACATAATTTGAGATATTTACACTCCAAATTTGAAGATGGTGTAAGAAAATGAAATGTATAATTTTGAGTCTAGTTTCTAATTTTTTATTTTTTTTAAATGGCTAAGTATAACTAGATCAAACATCTAAAATTTAAATAGAAAATCCTATATATTTTTTAAAATAGAGTAGATAGACGGTCATGCAATGCACCATTTTTCGAGAAGCATTTAATATTCTATGAAACCTTTTGGGGAAAATTTAGATAATATATTCTAGTTGTGACATATATTTTTTCAATGAATGCTTTTTTAATAAATTTTACAAGTAAATAGATTCAAAAAACTGACAAAAACATGGATAGTCCTCCATGTAATGTGCCTAACTACCTTAAAAAAATGAAAATCTGTTTTTTTAAATGTGTGTAGAATTAGGCCTACTTTGTGACCAAATAACTTTTTTGGCACTTAGATCAACAAAAAAAATTACAAGAACATGTATAGACGTGTATATTTACAGCATGTAGTGGCATAAAAAGGTATTGTTAAAAATCAACATAGTTTGAAACCTTAAATTAGATTAAAAAAATATAATTTTTTTTTTTGGAAAGATGAGAGCGTGTGCATCACGATGGTATTAAGTTTTTAAATTTTACCATTGAAATTCATAGTGTATTTGGCAATTAAATTTAAATTTTATTGTTTTATATCAAAACTCTCAGACTCAATTGTAGATTGACAAGTCCAAGCCTTTAGCTCAAGAATCCAAGCCATTCCCTGAGCCAAAAGGTGTAGTTTTTAAATTTAAATTCAAATAGAAAATTCATGTTAATAATTCAATCATGATATTAATGTGATTATGTTATTAACCATGTTAGTAATGTGATCCTATTATATATTCATAATACCTAAAAACCCAAATCTGCTCTTTACCTTAAATTTTATATATGATCTTATATGTTCTTGATCTCCCTAATAGTGGTGTTGTTTCATATGATATGGGAAAGGTCCCTAAATTTGGATAGTGAATTAAGGTGTTAGGGTATCACATTCGACTCCAAAAATTTTATGGGCATTTTAATATGTTGACTTGATTACTTATAATTAATTAGTTTTAAGGTGTAACTCATTATACATTTTATGATATAACTTATTTTATCATTAGATGTATAAAATGTATTTTGTAAACCTATGGCCAAAGCTTAGCCTTTAGATTACCAATCTAGTTGTGCATCTGAAGTAAATTGGGGATATTTCAAGCTACTACAACCTGATTGCATGAATATAAAATGTGATTTAGGGTTGATCATATCCAATTTTATTAGATAAATTAAATTAAATAAACATTATTTATTTATATGCAATTTCTACATGTATATAATGTGGTTTTGAGCTCAATAAACTTGAATTCATTAGCTAATGAATGCAAATGTTGATTAGTTTAATTCTAGAGGTAAGTAGGGTCAAAATGAGTCACATGAATGTATTTTAAATTGTATATTCAATTTTATTTTGATTGAAATTAACCCTATTTTCATGTCATATATAATTAACCAAAGAGTTGAATCATTTAATCGAGGAGGCATTTGAGGCAAATTTGAACCCCTTCAAGAGCAAGATATGATTTGGGGCAAAATTAAGTTTGATTCTATCATGAATTAATCCAATTAGTAAATTTTTTCAATTAGGGGCATGATTTGGGTAAACTTGAGTCCCTAAACCAAGCTTATGGCTCAATCGATTGTATAACATGTATGCAACATGTATTACTTAAGTAGCTCAAATTTTCATCAATTACTTTAGTGCTTGGACCCTATATCTGATATCTTAAACCCTAAACCTTGTACTATTTAACTTAAACCCTATACCATTTATCTTAAACCCTAAGCCATAATCCATAAACCCCAAACCCTAAACCCTTTAAATTATAGACCCTAAACTAATAAATTTAGCCCCAATTAATATCCTTTATATATAGTAAGTATTAGGTTTAGAGGGATGAACTTGGTCAAAATTGCATCACTCATTACCATAATTAACTTAATTGGCTCAATTTTTGATATGTGGGGGCTAATTGAGCCCAAAATCATATTATTTACTCACATATCTAGGTTAAAGGAGCTCAAATTTGTCCTAATCACCATCACAATTATACCTTATATACCCTAAAATCCATACTCTAAGTCTTAATCCCTAAATTTCATAATCCTTAAACTCTAGACCATAAATATAAATTCTTAAAACCCTAAACTAATCATTTTAGCATAAATTAATATGATTTAGACTAATAATTAAGTTCACAGGCCTTAGTTTGGCCTAAACTACATGACTAATTACCCCATTTGACTAATTCACATAATTTTCACGATGATGTGGGGTATAATGACAACCAAAAAATGCATTATATAGTCACAAATGGGTCCAAGTGATTCAAATTTTCCTTAATTATCTTTATGATTCACCATGTGTACCCTAAACCATATATACATTAAAACCTAATCCTTAAACCCTAAACCTTAAACACTATACCCTAAATTTTAAACCATAAACTTTCCATATTTACCAATTGATTTAGTCCAAATTAACATCCTTTCTAGTAATAATTAGGTTCACATGACATAGAACGATTAGACATTAAATACACCCTTAAAGTTAAACCTTATGCCCTAATCCCTAAAACATAAATTGTAATCCCTATGCTCTAATGCCCACTACATGTCACAAACATATATGCCTTATGATGTAATTTATTTTATCATGACATGTCATAAAATGCATTTTTTTAATCTATGGCCAAAAATTAGCCTTTAGAGTACCAATCTAGCTATGCATTTGAAGTAAATTGAGGCTATTTCAATCTCCTTCAACCTAATTGCATGACAATAAAATGTGATTTGGGGGTTGATCAACTCCAATTTCATTAGATCAATTGAAACAAAGAAATATTATTTACTTATATGCAATTTATACATGTATATAATATGGGTTTGTGCTCAATAAACTTGAAATTGTCATCTAATGAATGCAAGTGTTGATTAGCTAAATTATGGAGGTAATTAGGGTCAAAATGGGCCATATAAACCTATTTTAAATTGTATATGATGTGATTTGGAGTGAAATTAACCCTAATTTCATGTCATATATAATTAACCAAAGTGTTGATTCATTTAATCGAGGAGGCATTTGAGGCCAATTTGAACCCTTTCAAGAGTAAGATATGATTTGGGGCAAAATTAAAAGTTTGATTCTATCATGAATTGATCCAGTTAGTCAATTTGTGTAATTAGGGGCATGATTCAAGCAAAATTGAGTGCATAAACCAAATTTATGGCTCAATCGATTGTATAATATATTCAACATGTATGGCTTAACTAACCCTACTTTTATCAAAAATGCAAACATGAAGGTAATTGTTACAAATAGTTGAACAAGTAACTCAAATGTTCTTCAATTACCTTAATGATTGGACCCTACATCTAACATATTAAACCCTATACCATTTAATTTAAACCCTATACCATTTACCTTAAACCCTAAGCCATAAACCCTAAACCCCAAACCCTTTAAATTATAGACCTTAAAACCTAAACCAATAAATTTAACCCCAATTAACATCCTTTATATATAGTAATAATTAAGTTCATAGGGATGAACTTGATCAAAATCACATCACTCATTAAACCACAATAGACTTAATTGGCTCAATTTTTGATGATGTGGGGCTAATTGAGCTAAAAATCACATTCTTTACTCATATATCTAGGTTTAAGGAGCTCAAATTTTCCCCAATCACCTTCACAATTGTAACTTATATACCCTAAAACCTATACCATAATCCCTAATCCTTAAATTTCCTAATACTTAAACTCTAAACCATAAATATAAACTCTTTATAACTTGAACTGATCATTTTAGCCCAAATTAACATCATTTAAACTAAGAATTATCTTTACGATTGACTTTGTGTACCGTAAACCTAAGACCTATATCTTAAACCCTAAACACTATACCATAAATTATAAACTATAAACTTTCCCTATTTACAAATAAATTTAGTCCCAATTGACATCCTTTGTATTAAGAATTAGGTTTACATGGCATAGGGAGATTAGACCTTATATACACCCTTAAACCTAAACCCTACATGCCATAATCCCTAAACCCTAAAACATAAATTGTAAGCCCTAATCCTTAATTCCCTGATCATAAACCCTAAACCCTATGCACTAATGCCTTAATCCCTAATCCCTAATCCCTAATCTATATTAAGTATAACTTGATTGTGTTATTAACTTATGCAATCATGTTATTCTTAATATAGATAAAACTCACTTTTTAGTATCTATGATTAACCCTAACTGAGTATTAAGAATAACACAATCATGTTATTAAATAATGTGATCACATTATTCTTAATAAAGATAAAAATGATTTCTTAATTTCTATGTTCAATCAAAACCTAGTATTAATAATAATGTGATCATGTTATTCTTAATATACACAAAACTCGCTTCTCAATGTCAATGTTCAAGCTGAACCTAGTATCAAGAATAATGCAATTGCATTATTTCATAATGTGATCACATTATATAATGTAACTTCCTTATTATTATAGACTAAGCTCACTTTTTCAATGTCTATTTTTAACCCAAATTAAGAATTCTTTCCCCTCAAACATTCTCTATGGGACCTGCATGACCTGTGTACTTTTGACCCCACCTTTGAAAAACTATCAATCATCCTTTATGGGTGACAAATCATGTTTAAGGAAGAAGAAGATGTTGAAGAAAAAACACTATAGAAATTAGAAGTTTTGAGAGAGAAACACAATATATGAATGCAAAAACTTCATGGTAGACAAGGTACAAATCCTAATTGTGATGAGCCAAATGCCATAAATAATGAGCTAATTAACAATAATGAATTAAATAATGCTGAAATTCACCATAATGAATTGAATAATAATGAAATTGACCATAATGAAATGAATAATAATGAAATTGAAAATAATGAATTAGATAATGTTGGAAGTTTACATTCAAAGTTGCAAGTTTTTTATTTTGTTGATGATGAGTCTATGTATGGTGCTTCACCCCTCATGAATGAAGAAAATTTGATGGAAACAAATAATGATAAAATTAACAATCAAGAATATTTTATGGAAAGATATAATGAATAAATAAATAATGAATAAAATGTCATCCCACCTCTAAATAATGAAAATAATAATGATTTTGAAACACCCTCTCAACAAATTCCACCATTAACAACACCTCCAAGAATTATGCATAGAAAAGACAAGTACTTAATTGAAGTCAATGAAAATATTTTAGAACCAATACATAACAAACTATCTAATCGCCATTCAAAAATATTGGTTCAACAAATTTGGGATAGTTTCTTTGATAATTTGGATTATGATTGTCAAAGATGTCAATTATTTATTTCATTGATAAAAATAATTAAGACGAGGCCTATAATGTAAACATTATGACTAAGAACATATAACATGGATGATGAAAATAATGAAATTATTAAAAATATGCATGATTCATATCATACTATAAGCCCAAAATCATGTACCCAAGAGTATAATTTTGGCCAACGTATACTTACAACTTGTGCAATAAGTGAACAAATAGGGAAAAAATGAATGGTTTAAAAAAAAACCATACACTTAATATAAATATAAAAACATTAATGAAAGTAATTTAAAGATGTGAAAAACATAATGAAAATAATACCAATGAGGTCTAGACATTCTCTGGTTGACTTGCATGAAAGGACAAGGCTATAGTCGATACTCTCAAAAAATTACTTTCTCAATTCTGGAAAGACAATACAAGAGTTTCACCCAATGTAAGAGATGTAGTGAAAAGAAGAGTTAGTTCTCATAACTGTGAACCACATCCAAAACATTTATTGGATATGACTCAAAATAATTGTACTCTATATTTTGAAAAATATCCACACATTTCAATTTGTCAAAGATATTTTGAGATGGCCAAACATTTTTATGTAAAAATAAATCACACACGCACCACTTGTTATTGTAGGCAACATGTTGAATTTTCAATGCACCATGATGTTTTTTACCATATTCATTATATTTTTCATACTAACAATATTTCACAGGAATGTGGCATTGAATTGCCACCAAAATCAGCTAGGGAATTTATTTCAACTATCTTTTGAAAAAGATTAGATGGGCAATTATTTTATAAAAAATGAAAATTCTAACATTTATGGTGGATTGACATAATTAAATAAATGTATCCATGAGGATATTATAAATTCAATTGAATAAGAATTAGTTGGATTAAGTAAATATAGATAAGTGACTTATCAAGTAAAATATGGAAAAGAATCTAAAAGGTGTGAGCTGGTTACAAAAAGGATACTTGTTTCTGAATTTTTGGTCAAATTGAAGGATAAAATTGTTTATGAGTATGTAAGGCACATGCACATGGATATGTGGTTGGATGAATATTTTAATATAAACAAGGATACATTACCACTTGGATTCATTGTTTCAGTAGTTGATTTTGCTGAAAATTATACATTCAAACCTCAAATGGAAGTTTAATTATAGTATTATAACTCATCAAAAGTTACCATATTTGTGCATATAGCATTCATGCATGGGTCTAATAATACTGAGAAACAAAAGAAAATATTAAGGAAGTACCATTTCTATATCAGCAATGATCAATCACATTGTTTAGAGTATGTTCAAGATTATTTTTAGAAGTTTTATGAATAGTTGAGTTAGAGGAACATTACTTTAAATCAACATTCCATTTGGTTAGAAAATTGCACATCGCAATTCAAAAATGCATGGATGTTTTATTGGCTGAGTAGGATACGTGTTACCACTAATGTAGAACAAATTTGGAGTTTTACCGAGGCTAGCCATGAAAAAGGGGAGCATGTGTAAAAATAGCTATTATAAGGGAAGAGTTAAAATTTGAAGAGTGTGTTCATTTGACAAATGTAAAAATCATGGTTAAATGGTGTCATGAGAAAATGTGTCCTAGTGCTCAACCAAATTATATTCTTTATAGACATTTCTAGTTAATAGAGGAACAACACTTGGAAAAATATGAGGATTGTATGACTCTAAGGGGTTCAAGTGACCTCCACTCATTTCGTACCTCAAATGAAAGTTCTTGAACTATTCATCTGAAACACTTGACATGTTTCTATTCTACATGAGTGGTCTCTATTTGGGATGAGTTTGAGTCGCAAGAGTGGGTGGATGATTGGAATTCCAAACCTCTAATTCTAATCAACACATATCATGCTCCACAACATTTCAACTTACAAATATGACATCATAAGATGAATTTGACCATGTATCTAATCTAGTGCAGCTAGGTAGAATATTTTTCATTATGTACAATTTATTCTCATTATATATCTTCATATTGTCACTAAAAATGATTTTTTGTGATACAGGGCATGTTTTTTTAGTTTTTGTAGATGAGAATAATGAAGAGGGAACTAGTTACTACTTGTGTTAGTGTGTAGAGAGAAATAATTAAATTAACTTCCCTAGTTATAGATTAAGAAAATATTGACTATGCCATTGGGTCAGTGGTAATCACTGGAATTTGTTTTCAATGATATCTTATAAAAAATTAAGATCAATGGTTGTTTGAAGAGTTTGAAATTCACAAGAATATACTCACTATTCAAATTTGATTCTTGTAACAAATATTTAATTACAAAAATATCATGGGAAGCTATTAAATAGGAAACTATGGAAAGTTTGGGAGTCAGACCATGAAGTTATTTTTGATATTATCAAGATTAGAACACATCATAGTGGTTCATTGGATTAAAATACATAAGTATGTTAATTTTTCAAATATAGATGTAATAAATTTTAGCAAATGTTTTTTATTTTATAGGTAAAATTTATTACATCTATGTTTGAAACTTCATATGTAGAGATTGATTAACCTCATCTTGGCCACCATACTACTATAAATGTTAAAGAAATTAATGGATAATGAGATACCAGAGCTTCCAGTTAGTGGTAACCATATCAAACATTTCCTTGATTAAGTCCATGATTGTGTACAGTATTGTATAGTATATAGTTTTTTTGCTTTATTGTTTTTTCCCCCTTTGTGTTGGGCCTTGTTTTTATAGTTCCTTTCATTATTTTTATCATGTGTTCATTTATAGATCCTCCTATTCTATTTGTGTTGGTCTACTTTTATCTTGTTGAGTTTTTGTGAGTGTTTGCTAATAAATTATTGAAGTGTTGACTCTGTGGCACAATGGATTGGCCCCTGGTCTTAATTTTGGGGTTATTTACATACCCACATGAGGTGTACATCCTCGAACAAGATCCAGTGTTAGTTCCTAAATTTTTACTAAGAATTTGTACTCTATTTTTGAGATATTAATGCCTAATTCATCTAATTATTACCCCATATTTTTAATTCTATTCACCTAGATCATCCAAAACTCTTTATCCATAATAAAAATTTATTAAAACCCCACTCTCATGATCATTTTGTGTAAACCTTATGCAATCCCAATTCTAGCTAATATCTAGAATTTTCATGTTTTATAGTGACTTCAATTACAGCATCCACAGAACTCCAAAGTTTGAAAAAATATGAACAAGAGAAACACATAAAAAAGTATTGAAACTACAACTTGCAAATTGTTTATTGATCTCTTAATCTCGCCAAAAGGGAATATAACTTGGGTCCACGTGGAAGTCAAGCTTGTAAAAAAAATTCAAAGATTAGATTTTAAGGCATGAGACCTCATGGAGGAAGAACGTGGGCCCCACTAAGATAAAATAATGGAAAATATTCTAATTCATAATGCAATTTTCAATAAATCAAACTTGAAAACTTTTTCCCATGTTCCCATTATCGACAAAAAAATAGCAAGGAATGCATGTGCAAAATGCAGTTTTTGAAAATACAATGTAAAAATTGCATTTGGAACTCCCATACCCATACAACAAAGTCAATGATAAAATTTATAAATTGTGGTCCACATAAGAATAAGCATTTCAGGATATGAGCCCATGCCATAAAAGACTAGTCCACATGGAAGGCTAAAATGAAATGTAGTTTTTTGGCAAGTAATGTGTGGGATGCAAAAGAGAAAGTTGGTAGAGTTTTTAACATTAAATGTAAGTTTGACCAATGTGAAAAGAGTAGTTAGGAATATTAGGTAGAACTACAAGTTAGAATTATAAGTTTTGGGATTATAAAGTGTAACTTATTTTCCAACCTCTAGATTTTGCAATAGAAAGGATGGAAGAGAAATAAAGTGGAGTAAAAAATTAAGTTTGCTAACTTGAAAAGTGCATACAAGTTTCCTAGGCCCATGGATTTCAAAAGAGGATTCAATATACAATATAAAAGTATATGTGCTTTTTGTAGGTTAAGTGGTGACCTAAGGGTTGTAAGATGGTAAATGCCAAGTGTCTTGAAGCTATTTTTATAGCATTGGCTTCAAGAATTTTTAGCAAACTAACATTTCTATCAATCTTAAAATATTGTTTATTTCATGCTTAAGATGTTTTCCATGAATTAGACCTAACATATGGAATAGTTTTGCAGTCATAAAATTCAAGGGGTAGTTTGTATTCATCTTGAATGTCTCCATTCATGCCAAGATCTACACGAATGGCATAAAACATGGATTTAGATTGAAATAGTGGGGATACTCCACATAATGGTAGTAGGTTATCACTTGATATAAACCCAAGTCCAACCTCAAGCCTAAAATTTGCAATCATAAGTTTCTAAGGAGCCCATTATCGGATAAATGCTCAACCAAGGCATTTGAGTTACAAAAATAGGTTCAACAGGTTAAATAAGAGTTGTAGAAGACAAAGGAATAGTTCCTTAAAGTTTAAACTAAAATAAAAAAGCATTAGATCTCCAAGAAGAGCTAGAGAAGATAAAGGAATAACTCATAGCAGTAGAGATTGTAAGTGTTCAAGGATTGGATTCATTGTTAAAGTCTAAATACTTGCATTCACCTTTAGAGGATTTTGAAGTAAATCTAAAAAATCAAAAGATTAACTCCACCCAAGCACTTAGATTTGATACAACATTGGAAGTGTTGTTATGGTTGTATTATTTAAAATTTTGAGCATGGATACCTAGTCAATGTGATGGTTGGGGAAAATAAAATGAGGGGTGTTTTGTACCATGTACTACCTTCCATCACTATACTATAGAGCACAACCATATCTCCCTTTGTGAATAGCTTGAGAAAGGTGATCACAACCATTTTCAAATAGCATCAAATTGAATGTAAATGGAAAAAAAGTTAATGACTAAGAAGGATCCTAATGAACTAAGGCAAAATATAACTAGCCATAACTTTTACTTTAATAAGAAAAGAGCTAAGTTAAATTCAACTCAACCAAACAAAGATAGAGAAACTATCAAGATGATTGGAGACCCTCCTTAGGTTTGCATGATGGCCTATCATGCCATGATGGGAGTTCCAATTACCTTAAAAATAGCTAGTTCTAAAGTAAAAGGAGAACATTTTTGTAGTTTGATAAGAGTCATGGCTAGCTTATTATGGTACTTTCTCAAAAAAAGTGGTGTTGTTATAGCTTGACATCCTTTTAAGAAAGATTCTTTTTTGGACTATGAGATTGATAGCTACAAAGATGGGATCCATTTAATGTATAGGTTTAGCATGGCCCTGTGATTGATGAGATGAAAATATAACAATATATAGTGAAATATATTCAATATGCAAAGTAAGAAGTGGAACTTTCAATTCCAAATGCAACTTTGCATTTTATTAAATTGCAAACTACATAAAGATTTCTCAAGTCCATGAAAATGTCAACAGGAAAAGCAATGCATAAAATTCACTTCATGAAAATGCAAGTTGAAATATGCAGTCTAACATCCCTATCCCATTGATCAAATCAACATGATAAAATTCAACTAAAATGGAGGTCCATGGGAGATTTTAAAGAGGATTGAATTTTTTCATTTTTTCAAATGTGCAAATTGTAAAGTGCACTTAGATCTCCCAAACCCACCAGTCAACATGAGGTCCCAGTTCAAAATGTAACTTTCAAGGCTAATGTCAATTTTTCTTTTTTGAAAATTAAAAATTTGAAGTTCCCATATCCACTAAGGAACTTTTGAGGGGAACTATAATTATAAATTGCAAGTTAAAAAACTGTAAATTACAAAGTTACAGTTGATATTTGGATTCTAAACATACAAAGGAAGTGGAAAATTGCAAATGGGGCCCAAAGTTCCCCATAGGGATAAAAATTGAAAAATAATTCACTTAAGCATTAAAAAGTTTTGGCGGTAACCCTAAAATTATCAAAGGAAAAAAATCAAATGTGGAAAAGGCACGTTGAAATTAAAAGGTGAAAAAGGTAAAATGAGTTAAGTCTTGCATTTTTTCATGTTTTGATTGCTTCCAATACCTCCATGGAAGAAAAGTTGTAGGGTTTAAAGGTTAAGTTTGGCCATTCCAATGTCATCAATACAAGTCAAAGGCTATTCTTTGGTGTGCATAAGAGGAAGGGTAGTTATCTATATATTTTGAACTATGTAAATGAGTGTTCAAAGTCATGGCCAAGTGATTTCACATGAAAACAAAGAGTTAGGTGTGCTCCTAGGGGAATAATCTCCCTCAAACCCAATTTTAATATATTTCTAGCCAAGGAGATCAAGGTTTATTTCAAATCTCACCATTACATGGATAGACAGTTGCTTCAATGATTCCCATCTTCCAGCTAGAGTATCTTGGCAAAACTATCAGATTTGATTTTAAGTTTTTAATATTTCAAATTGCAAAACATATTCCTGGAGTAAATAGGGTGATATTTTTTTATAAAAAGAGGGCTTGTCCTCTTTTCTAAGGTTATTGTTGGTTATTTTTCTGTATAGGTCTTAGGCTCTTTCAAATTTTAGGATCCTTGTTGTGTGGGTTTGTTGTCTCATTTTCTAAGGTGGTTATAGTTGTACAACCATTAGCAAGCTTTGAAAACATTGTATATGTCTCCCCTATCAAAAGAGCAAACTCACCATGCTTTTCCCCTTGATAGCATTCTGAAACAATGATGATTGTAAGATTTATTTTCAAGATAATGTAAAATAACTTTGATTTTTACTCTTTCATATTAATGAAATGCAATAATATGATTTACATGGTCTATAGATTGGATATCTGATTCAATTCTTATCACTGGTTGTCATCTTGGGCATAGATCTAGGTTATAAACCCCTTTATGCATTGTGATTTGGAAATGAATTGTTGATAACCTATTAAGGGTACCCTAGGTTTATGGATTTGATAGGAAAAAATATTTGAATCTCTACTTGCAGTATATGTTTTAGGGTTTCAAAAATCATCTGAAGATTTGCATTTTATTGACACTAATGGATACAAATCATCCTTGCTAGCATTTCTTAGCTTGTATTTTAGTTTTCTACATCTTTACAAATGAATGATGTCATGCATGTTGAAGGAGAACTTGTTATTTGAAAAACCACACCACCACACCCCTCTTTTAATATGCCTAACTCATCTACCCTATTCTACCCTATAAATAATACACCCTATTATATATTTTAAGTTTTCTTTCCCTGCAGATGCATAAATGTTTCCTATATAAAATGTTTTTTTTTAATTTTCTACTTTGAAGCTTAGCATTGAATTCTTCCATTTAACCCTCTGTTGTTGAAAATTTATTTAAAAATGAATGTTGCAAGAACATCCCCCTCTATCTTTAATAGTTTGTGTCTGGCCTAGAGCATTTGTTTGTTTTGTGTGACAACCCTTCCTGGGTGGAGTGTGTAAACTTGATTATGCCCTAGTTAGATTTCTGTCCTCATTAGATTAAATTTATATACAAAATGGGCCTCCTAATAAATATTATAAATAATAAATTATTTAAATATAAATTAAAAAAAAAAATTAACTACATGGGTTAAGTGGGGCCACATATCTATTTAATGAATCTTAAAAACACTTTGTTCACTATACTTTCTATATTTTTAAAATAGTCTTTCAATTATTTTATCTTGCAAAAATCAAAATCAATCTTATGTTTCTAAAACTTTCAAAATCTAATGATTGGTAAAAAAAATTAATTTGTATTTTTATTACATTTTCTTTAATTAACATTTTTATTCTCCTTATTTTTCGTGGATTTATATTAAACAATCTATTGTATTTTTTTTAAAAAAAAATCTATTTTGTTAAAAAAACATTCCTTACATTAGATCTTAATATTGAAGCATTCTAATATTAATATTTATAGATAACATTAGCTATAAATGGGACAATGGTGTGATCTAATGATTCTTTAACTTAAATAAAATTTTAGAGTTTGTAAGCTTACTCCTCTACAAACATAACACCATTGAAAAATTTGTGGTTTATTCATTATTTAAGCTATGACCACATTAATATATCATCTGAATATGATTTTCAAGGGAATAAGACTAATTAGTTTTTTGAATCAGCACCCATTTTCCATACCAGTTATCATCAAAGGCGCTGATACTATGTAGTATTTTCACATGACTCAACCCTCCACATCTACTGATCATTTATTGGAGTTTAATCAACCACAACATGGCCTTTAATTGAATTTAAAGATGGATATATTCACTCTTTCATGTTTATAATGCATACATTATTTTGTGGGTCTCCCTCTACCCTTCTTGTTAATTTACAATAACCTAAAATCAAATATGCACCAGCAAACATATAATGAAACTCGTGATGGAATCATAATATAATTATTAAAATAAAAAATAGACACGAAGTGATTCACACTCTCAAAAAAAAATGTGACCACAGTACATATACATTATATTCAAACATGAAGATAAACATATATTTGTAGTGTGTTGAAAGCATAGAGGGGCTTTCTGAGTCTGTTCAAATCCTTAACTAAAATGGAATGCAGGTGTGTTGAAAGCATAGAGGGGATTTCTGAGTCTATTCAAATCCTTGACTGAAATGGAATGTAGTTATTATTGAGTTGAAACCACTGAGATAAAAAGAATGGTGGCAGTTTTACTCTTGGTTTGAGTTAAAGAAAATAAAAGAACATAAAATTATATGGCAACAAAATTAATTTTGTTGTATATAAAAGGATTCTTGGGCTATATTATTTTATCAGGCATTATCATCATCAATCTAAATAGTTGTTTGCATGTTGATCCAATAGGAATGTGTTCAGTTTGAAATAGGTCACTTGTTTGAACCATTCACCATTTGCCACAGATCCTATTCTATCCTATATATTGTATACTTTACATATACATTATATATGTGTCATGTTGAGACATGGAGATAAACACATATTTGTTTCTAAGTATGTTGAAATCCTTAAGTGAAATGGAATGTTGTTCTGCTTGAGTTAAAACCATTGAGATAAAAAAAATGATGGCAATGTTGCTCGTAGGCTAAGTTAAATAAAATAAAAGAACAAAAATTTATATGAAAACAACATTAATGATGTTGTACATTAAAGGGGCATATTATTTTCTCAAGCATCATCATCATCAATCTAAATAGTTGTCTACATGTTTATCTAATAGAAATATGTTTGGTTTTTATTCAATTGTCTGTTCAAATCATGAGAGAAGCATTTTAAGTGCCAAACCTATGGCTCAATTAGTGCCTTGTTATGCTTTTCTACTTCATAAATACTAGTTTTGCAACATAAAGGATCATCCACCTTTTTATGGCCACTAGAAGGGTTATTACTAATAGTAATACTAATAATAATAATTTTATCATTATTTTATTTGACATTTGTTCATGCTTTCATCCATTATTATATCTTTTGAAACTCATGTACACTCCATCCACCAGTCCATGTGCACTCTGTCTTTCAGAACATATGGTATAAAATTTTAACTAGTTCCAAAAAAATTATGAATCATGTCATGTAAAAAAATAACATATATAATTGTATCATACTGGAGATAAAACAATAATGCAACCCATACATCAGCACCTAGTTTGGTTGGTATTTTTAAGATTAATTTATATACCTCACCTAATTTATCAGCATTCTTAAGAAGATCAATTATACCAACATAATTCTTTACTCTATATAGAATTTGTTAGTAGTCATTCATCATAGAATAGTGATTTTTTGTTTGGAAAAAAATCATAATACCTTTTATGTATATTAATATGAAAAAAAAAATTACACTTTCTTTTAAAAGTGAATAGATTAGAATAAAGCAAGTTAAAAAATAATATATTTTTAAAAGTGATGTCAAGCCTAAGGGATGATGCCATACTTTAAATGATTTTCATTGTTTTCATATGTCATATTTCACAAATTAAAATTTTAATTTGGAGGCCTATTTTTATTTAAAATTTTCCCTAATGTGTGTGTCAATAATCTCCATGGAGATTGAATTGAAGTATCCCTCCATGTGAGCAAGCTACCCATTAGGTCATCTTACCTTGGTTCAAGAAGAGACAAAAATAGCATAGAGATATCCATACCCTCTATCGGTATCTTCCAATCATTGTCTACATTAAATCCATCTTGATGTTAAACCCTTCCCCAGCTATAATGACATATTTATGGGTTTTCATCTTCATTTGACATACTACCCAAGTGTGCAAGGATGAGTTCAAGAGGTATAAAAATGGGAACCAACAGTCCCCATAGGTATTTAAATTCTAAAGGTGTATGATAAAATATGTTAATAAAATATCCAAATTCTAATTAACCTAGTAATATTAAATTATATCAACTTGAACTAAAAAAACATACATAGATTTTCTTACCAAAAATATAGAGGAAGGGAAGAAGGCAACAAGATGGAAAATATTGTCCTTATATGTCTTTGACTCCAAAGAACAAAAAATAGGTGGATTAAGATTTTTTATGTGGAATGATGGTAATTGTGTGGATAGGCATTCTACAATGACATCAATGGAGTGTGATAAAATGAATTGTTCACAATTATGTTTGACCTTAAATTTAACATTCATTTGATCATGACCTAAAAGTTTTTTCTTCTTGGTTGTAGAAGTAAATTGATGACATTTTGAACATATTTTTATAAAAATATTTTTTCAAGCTCAATATAGAGTTATCGCTGAAGATTGGTGTCATTTCAAGCCTTTTTTCTACAAATATTTTCTGATCTCGACATAGTGTTATAGCTAGATTGATGTCATTTTTTACGATTTAGTAATAAATTAGATAAGGTAATATAATTATTAGTAAATATGATATATGAATAATTGAAAATAAGAACCTTGAGATTGATATCTCTTTATGTATTTAAGATAATTATACTAGTTGTTATTTCTAACTTTTTGTATTCACATTGAGAAATTTAATTATTATGAGTACATACATGAACCCAAAAAAATGTTATCAATTGTTGTGAAATTAAATTGTTATGGGTAACCATATTAGCTAAAGTTTATTTTAGGTTAACATTAACTAGGTTTATATTTTTGAATAGACTCATGAGGACTATTATTTTCCAAAAAATAAACACCTAAATACAGCATGAATGTCTCTTCTCAATTGTATCCCTTATTTTAAAATTTTGTAAAATTTATTTCCCTTCATAAATGACATGTTAAATCAAAATTTTGATTTTTTTACAAATGATTTTTACATTGCACTTCTAGGACATGTTTGAATCCCTTGGAAGGGCTAGTAAAAGTTCAATTTTGATCATTGCCTCTTACCACCTCACACCATTTTGGCCCGATGGCACTATCTTAGCAGTACATTCCAATTATAAATGAGGTGGCCATCAAGACTCACAAAAATGGTCAACCAAGTCAAAATTAATTCCATTTGTTTTCTTTTTTGATCATTAGTTACTTCTCATTTCCTTTTCTTGAAATTCCATTATTATCCCCTGCATTATAAGTTTTATAATCCCCTCCTCCTCTATTTTTTTGTGCCACTAGGGTGTCATATTAATTCAGTTCATAATAAAAAATAAATAATATTCTAATAAATATTTCAACTAGTGATGAATATGAGATACCAAGTTATCCCAATGTCATCACTTAAATCTGGTTACAAATGATTAATAATGTTATATTTAGCCCTATTTCACTTTAATTATCTTGAGAACTTAATTTGGACCTATTTCACCACCTCACCCTATCCTAAGCACCTATAAGAACCTATATATTTATAAATTACAATATTATGCCTACAAAAATGTTCCAAATTTCTAAAATCCTTGTAAGCATATGTATGGAGATTCTAGGAGCCAAAATTCACATGTGTCCCTTCATGATACGATTGACCAATAGGGGAAATAGGGGAAATATTTTCATCCCTTTTGAGTTGATCATGTCCTTAACCATTTTAAAAGTCACTTTTCAAATTTAGACCCTACCTTATAGGTTCATTTGTATTTTTATGATAAGTAGCATGAATTATTCCCCTTTGAATTGCTACAAATGCAAATTTACATCACATATTCTACCACTTGGAAATTTTAATATAAAGGCACACTTACACTATTGTAAACTGAAAAAAGTTTTCATATTTTCCCCAATTATGATTGGAATCATCTAAATCAGGCCTTATCTAAGTCAATCCATTTATTTATCCAAGCCAAATCAAAGTATTATCAAGTATCCAAGCCATGTTTAAATGCATACATGTATTCAAAAGTATAAAACTACATAAAACACTCTAAGTGGGAGAACTATGTGGGATTGATTTTCATTTTTAAAGTATTGGATACATAGGAAATAATAAATCATCATGAGTGTGATTGAGGTTAGCACAATCCATTATAGTCCTCCTTTTCTATTTTTAAGTTTTCAACTATTGCAAGCCCTATTAGGGTTTCAACTTTGAAGATATCATTTGTAGGTCTTATACATACATTTGAAGGCCAAATTTATACACAAGCATGATTTAAGATATCATATATGATTGTGCTCTTCTTTCCATGATTTTCAATAGAAGAAAAAACTGAACAACAAAGGAAAATTACATTTGTCAAATCCATCATAGTTTGGATGACCTTATCTTTCATCGATCTTAGTAACAGTATATGGGCACTTAAAAAATTATTCTCTTTCAATCAAATCTAGCCTTTGTTTATTTTTACATCGTTATATCACCAATATTGAACACCTAAGTCTTTTTTGTTCATAGTTAGTCTTATTTCATTTGAACGTAATTTGTTGATTCTATTCATTTTATTTCATTATGCTTATCACAAGTTGATTTATAGCATTCTACCATATTTTATTCAATTAATTTGGAATAGTGGTAAACACCACATTAATTCTAAATTTTGATAAAACATATTAGTGAAATGTTTTTAGAATAAGAGTAGAAAGGTGAAAATATATATGCAGGTAAAATTAAATCAAATATAGATTCTATAATCAAAATAGAGACACATGATACAAGATGTAGCAAAGCAAAATAAATCAAAATTTTCAATACTAAAATATGTTGTAGTTGGTTTTTTATATATAGATGCAAAATATGATAATAGTGGCATGTCACAATTTTAACAAAAACGTAGCAAATTAGATATTTATAATGATCATGATTACATTGATGATGATGATGATGATGATGATGATGATGATGATGATGATGATGATGATGATGATGATAAAACAAAATTGGTATGATACTCTCAATGACACATAACATACATGTGGGAATCTCCTCATTGAGATCACTATTTAAAAATTATTTATTTCAAATATCTTAATTTTTTTTCAAAAGCATTCAAATAATCAATAAATCAAATATATGATTTTACATAGCTTCCTTATTATTTTATCATGTTATTATTCTACTTCTTTCACATGTAATTCAATTCATCAAATTATTATAATCCCTTGTATCTTATTGAAGTTTTTCTTTTTAGCTCTTCTTTTTCACTTTACATATTTGAATAGTCCAAAAAATGATCTTTACTACCATATTTTTCCACTTTATTATTTTTACAGTATTAACTGATAAAATTACAACTTTTTCAAGGAAAATATCAATTAGTAAAGGATAAAACCAACTAGCACTATTGTCCTGAGTTAGGAAAAAAAAATTATCCTAGATTTTGCATCAAAATTAGAAACTAAGCTCAACAAGTCATAATACATCCATTTTTTTATATTTAACTTAGTTATAAGATTAACTGGTACTTATTCATGTAAAATATTTATTTTTATATGTTATATTTCCAATACATGCACATTACATAGCTTGAAAAGTATACATTTGATGATACAAAGATGTATAATCATTCCTTTGAATATTTACTCAATCTTCTATATGTTTTCAATTACAATTCACATATATAGTATTGGCATCTTATTCAAACATGTTCATGCCATCATTTTCAAATTCTTAATTTCTATTAACACATATTGTGGATTATTCATATTTCTCTACTTTATTTTATAGTCAAACCCATGGTTGTCTCTAGTTTTTTTCTCTAATTTCAAAAATGTAAAAAGAAAAAAATTAAAATATTGTAAATATCTAAAATCAAGCCCTGAACATGATTAGATATCTACTTTACATCATTACCATATGTTATTTATCTCTTGATTAGTAGATAGCATATTCTTTTTCTATCACACATCTATTTCAATGGGATTCATGAGTGTTATGTAGGACATACATATTTCACATGGACTAAGATGTTTTACTTGTCTCTACCTACTACCCATGCTAAATTGAGGACACCATTTCCAAAAGTTATAATATTTATAGATGTTATCATTCAATAACTTATATACTCTTCAGTTATACACATTTTTACAATGTCTTACTAACATCTCTATCTTACATTGTGTACATTGATTTTATATTCCTTAAATATTATCACATTACATCTACATGGTGTAGACTATCTTTCTAGTTTTATGCTCCACTGATGATATTTACTTGTACATAGTAGATTAAATCTTGATTGTCTACTATGTTTGTCACTTGGCCCTTATGTGCAAAATTTCTTGAGCATAACCATGAGATCATTGTTTGGTATGAGAAACACTTTAATGTGTCCATTGCTTGTGGTCCTTAGATATTGGGTTCTTTTCCTTTAGTTTAGCATGACTTTTCTTAGTCATATGCAAATAGAGGATAAGTGGTCTAACTAACTAGCATGTTAACTTATCATATAAGAATTAATATCACATGCTCACCTGATGTGTGAAGCTTAAGACTAGTTCCCGTTAGTTCTATCACACAATGGTGTATACATTGGGATCTCTATACCAAGGTGCTTAAACGCACACTTAGTTCTAACTACATACTTTATTTTTATATGTTAAATGCATTTCTATGGTTGAAATTAGTTGTTCTATCCAAGCAAAAACTTTGTGCTTAAACATTACACCATAATGATGAAGAGAAGTGGTTGTGAGAATTTTCTAGATTCATTGTAATCATTTTAGCATCAAAATTTATAGGATCCAGTACAAAGTATTTGAACACTAATGCTTTATAAATCTTTAGAAGGCATTGGTGACATAATCTCATAGTGTAGCCATTATATAAAATTTTGAAAGTAAAAATAATTTTAAACCTGGAAAATATTGTAATTTTATTCAATGTTCTCTCACACTGCAAATACCCACACACTACATTTCTATAATAATTTTGGAACTATAAACACCATGCAATCTGTCAAGCATGTTCAATGAAAAAAAGCATGGCTTAGTTGATAGGTATTATTTGTTTGACCAAAAAACAATTGCAGTTGTAAAGTTTGGTGTATTTTTGGCCTCATGAGAAAAAAGATGAAAAAAATAACTACTCAAAGGGGACTCTCTTTATTTATGAGTTTGTACTGATTGATATAGCTGCACTACATATTTACTATCCTAAATAATCATAGCTTGTCCTCATCATTTTAGTATGCAATCTACGAAGAAAGCCAGTAATGAAAGTTGCATACCTATTGTTTAGTTTGAAAACTGGTCGACCACCAAAATTGTCAACAATTCGTTAAAATATATTAGGAAATTTGAAATTTTTCTTATTTTAAGAACTTTAACAAAGAATGAATCTGTAGAATGAAGCTATCTAAATTTGGACAAAATGAGAATGTCACCTCTGCACAAAGGGAGCAATATGGTGAGATGGAGAGTCCAAGGAGAATGACAGCCAATAAATGCAAATAAAAAGTATGATGGTGTTAGATGAAGAGTCCAAAAATTATACAGATGCAAATTTATAAACATTTAGCATACACCAAAAAAATAGTAACTTAGAAGTGATTGAGAGTAATGATTTAGAAAGCATCTAATAGAATGACAGCCAAGCAAAATCAAAAAATAAAAAATAAAAATTTACTAGAATATGGAGAGTAATGTAATTTAGAAGAGATTAATTTACTAAGAAATAAGATGGCATAAATAAGAAACTATATTTTTTTTAATATATAATAAAATTTTAATCAATCAATAATAAGTAACTAGAATATTCTTTAATATTACAAAATTTTATACATAAAATTTTATTAATGTTTTAATAATAAAATAATCTATTTGTTCTGATTAATTATAAGGATACAACTATTATTTTAATTTAAAGATATAGTACCTTACCTTGATAGGGACTAATAATTTAAAATAAAATTATTAATTTTTAATATAATAATAAATTTTTATTGGCTGACATGATTTTCCATAAGAAATAATCAACTATACTGGAATGTACAGTACTATGCCTTATGGCAAGTACTAATAACTTATTGTTCACAATTTCAAAATAAAAAACAAGATATTTCACCTATTTTCCTTATAGAAGTTACTATGTTATCCAACACATATTCATCTAGAAGACTTTAATAAATAATTAATCCTCTCCATTTTATCTCATTTTAATTTTGTTTTTCTTTTAATTAATATTTACCATTGCCTTACTTCTTTTCCTACATAATTTAATTGGGAAGATTTCAAAAATTATATAAGCCCCTCAATTTGAAAAAATCCATTAAAAATTGTATATACACAATAAAATCAATCACTTTAATATATAATTTTTAAATTAAATTGATCACTGGAAAAGTAAAATTTAAAACATTTTAAATAAATAAATATTATTTATGTGTCATTTTATTTTTAACTTCATTTACATAATATATATTTTAATTAAATTATTATTATATAATTAATCAAGTGATAATTTTTTTCTTAAAATTTTTTAATTAATTTTATTTATTTCATATATTTTTTAATGGTTTTCCTTCTGGATAGTTATCAGCTTGACCATCTTATGTTTTGCCGATAAACATTAGCATAAAATTAACAGCGTTGAAAAATTAACACCTGTAATGCATTATGTTATGATCATTTAATGGTTTTCTTTCTGGATAGCTATCAACTTGATCATCTTACATTTTACTGATAAACATTAACATAAAATTAATGCCATTTAACAATTAACACCTATAATGCATTATGTTATGATCATCTTCACACATCCACTACATTTCATTTACTGGAATGCAGTATGTGGACCTCTGACATTAATTAAATTTGAAGGGTTGTTCTATGATAAAAATTTGTAATAAATAATTGTATTTTTATTGAAAATTACATATTTTATTTAAAAATATGTAAAATAAAAAATTATCTTTTTTGATTTTTTCAAATTTTAATTTTAAGAACAACTTTCTAAAACTTAGGTGTTAAATTTGACTTTTGTATGAATATATTTAACCTTTTTAATCATAAAATATAATGGAAATATTTTGAAAATTGTATGAATGAAATGGAAAAATTTAGGTGGACTCTTAATTTTTTAAAGAATTACATTAATATTTGTGAATGATTATAGAAATATATATTTATTTTTTAATATTTTTTCTTTTAAAAATGTATGTCATATTTTTTAATGTTTTTTATTTTAAAAATATGTTATATTTTTTAATGGCTTTTCTTTTAAAAATGTATGTTATATTTTTTGAAGGGAAATATTGTCGTGATTAAAAATTTGTCTTATAGGAAATGTTGACTATCATGAATGAAAATATTTTTTCATTATTTATAAGACATGATACATCGCATGTATTTGGAGGCACTTTATCCTAATTTTCCACCATTAAAAAAAAAATTTAGATTAGATATTTCCATTCAAACAAGCAAATATTTCACGTATTATAATTAAATATTAAAAGTTATGACATTTAACTCTTTAAATTCCTAGTATTTATTTAAATCTCACTTGTGAGGACTATTAGTAACATATCTATAAAGACCATCAAGATATTTTATTTCCCAATCGTACCCATTAACTACTGAAAAAACACTTTGCACAAACACTATGTTACCAAGAAAAGCACAAATATAGTATTAAATTAATAAACAATTTTAATACCAAATTAACCAAACATAAATTACAAAATTTTAGTTAAGCATAGTCTCTAAAATACATCCATTCAGCTTTAAATAAAATTTGTGACATTGCAATGGAAATAAAAATCAAACATTTTTGTGTATTTGATAATATGACTTTAGGGAATACATATGCTATTAAAAAAACTATGATCTACAAGTTATAATTACAGTTGCTATGATCTTAAATATTACATGAGTGTAGTCCCCATTGGTATTTAAACTCTAAATTTATACAATAAATCATGTTAACAAAATATCCAAATTCTAATTAACTTAGTACTGTTGAAGTATATCAGCTTAAATGTCAAAAAATGCATAGATTTTTCTTACCAAAAATGTAGAGGAAGGGAGAAAGTCAATAAGATGAAAAATTTTGTCCTTATTTATCTTTGATTCCAAATAAAAAAATAGGTGGACTAATTTTTGTGATAGATAATGATGGTAATTATGTTGATAGGCATTCTACAATGGCAATGAGGGAGTGTAATAGAATGAATTGTTCACAATTATGTTCGACCTTAAATTTAACATTTATTTAACCATCACTTAAAAGTTTTTTCTTTTTTATTGAAGTAAATTGATGAGATTTTGAATTTTTTTTAAATATTTTTTCATGATCAATATAATTTTATGGCTAGATTGATGTCATTTCAAACCTTTTTTTTGCAAATATTTTTTCGAGCTCAACATAGTGTTATAGTTAGATTGATGTCATTTTTCATGATTAATAAGAAATTGGAGAAGGTAATAGAATTATTAGTAAATATGGTATGTGAGTAATCTAAAATAAGAACCTTGAGATTGATCGCTCTTTGTGTATTTAAGATATATGTACTAGTTGGTATTTATAACTTTTCATATTCACATCAATTGTTATGAAATTTAATTATTATGAGTACACACATGAACAAAAAAAATTGTTGTCAATTTTTGTAAAATTGAACTATTATGGGTACCCATATTAACTAGGGTTTCTTTTAGGTTGACATTAACTAGGTTATACTTTCGAGCAGACTTGTGAGGATTATTATTCTCCAACCAATAAAAACCTTAATATAGTGTGACTTTCTCTTATCAATTGTATACCTTATTTCAAAAATTTGTAAAATTTATTTCCCTTTCATAAATGATAAGTGAAATAAACTTTTTAATTTTTTAATAGATGATTTTTACATTACACTTCTAGGACATGTTTGAATCCCTTGGAAGGGTTTCAAAGGGTTTAATTTTGATCATTTCCTATGACCACCTCACACTATTTTGGCCCAATACCACTATATTAGTAGTACATTCCAATTATAAATGAGGTACCCAACAAGACTCACAGAAAAGGTCAACCAAGTCATAATTATTCCCATTTATTTTCTTTTATGGTCATTAGTTACTTCTCATCTCCTTTTGTTAAAATTTCATTGTCATCCCTTGCATTCCAAGTTAATATCATCCCCTCCTCCATCCACTTTTTGTGCCATTATGGTGTCATATCAATTCAATTTATTAGGAAAAACAAATAACATTATAATAAATAATTCAACTAGTGACAAATATGAGATACCAAGTTATCCCACACTAGTCACTTAAATTTGGTTACAAATGCTTAATAATGTTAGATTTAGCCCTACTTCACTTTAATAGACTTGAGCAATTAATTTGGACCTATTTCACCACCTTATCTATCCTAAGAACCTATATCTTTCAAAATTACAATATTATGCTCATATAAATGTTCTAAATTGCTAAAATCCATGTAAGCATATGTATCCACCTAATATTCTAGTAGCCAAAATTCACATGTGTCCCTTTAGGATACGATTGACTAGTAGGGGAAAATAGTGGAAAATGTTTGCATCCCTTTTTGGTTGATCATGTCCTTAACCCTTATAATAATCACTTTTCAAATTTAGACCATCCCTTACAAGTTCATCTATATTTTTAGGATAAATAGTGTGAGGTTTTCCCTTTTGAATTTCTATAAAGGCAAACATACATCACCTATTCTACCACTCATAAATTTCAATACAAAGGCACACTCACACTATTACAAACTGGGTGAAGTTTTCATATTCTTCCTACATATGATTGAAATGATTTGAATCAAGCCTTATCCAAGTTAAGGCATTGATTTATCCAAGCCAAAGTAAAGTATTATTAAGTATCCAAGCTATCTCTAAATGCATA
This sequence comes from Torreya grandis, assembly GCA_037957365.1. Lineage (NCBI taxonomy): Eukaryota > Viridiplantae > Streptophyta > Pinopsida > Cupressales > Taxaceae > Torreya > Torreya grandis. The sequence continues at coordinate 354,794 of JARHVA010005443.1, read as the reverse complement.
CATGTATTCAAAGGTGCACAACTACACAAAACACTCTAAGTGGGAGAACTATGTGGGATCAATTTTTATTTTCAAAGTATTGTATACATAGATAAAAATCAATAATTATGGGGGTGATGAGGTTAACTCAATTTATTACACTCCCACCTTTTTTTATTTTCAGGTTTTCAACTATTAAAAACCCTATTAGGGTTTCAACTTTGAAGATGTCATTTGTAGGTCTTATAAATGCATTTGAAAGCCACATTTCTACACACAGGCATGATTTAAGATATCACATATATTTGTGATTTTATTTCCATGATTTTTAATAGAGGAAAAAATCAAACAACAAAGGAAAATAATGTTAGTCAATCCTGCCATAGTTTGGATGATCTTGTCCTTCATCAATTTCGATAACATTATATGAGAACTTATAGAATTAGTCTCTTTCAATTAAATCTAGTCTTTTTTTAGTTTTACATATTTATATCACCAATATTAAGCACCAAATTATTATTTTTTCATAGTTAGTCTTATTTCATTCGACTGTATTTTGTCAATTTTAACATTTGCTTTTATTATGCTTGTCACAAGCTAATTTATAACATTCTACCATATTTTATTCAATTTATTTGAATTAGGGCTAATCACCACATTAATTCCAAATTTTAATTAAATATACTAGTGAACATTTTTAGATCATGAGTTGAAAAATGAAAATATATCTTCATGTAATATTCAATAAAAGATAGCTACTATAATCACAATAGAGACACATGATACAACACATATAACAAAGCAAAAGAAATCAGAAATTTTAATACCAAAATACGTTGTGTGTGTGTGTGTGTGCGCGCGCGCGCGCGCGTGCGCGTGCGCGTGTGCGTGTGCGTGCATGTATGTGTGTGTGTAAAATATGATAACAATGGCATGTCACAATTTAAAGAAAAATATAATAAATTAGTTATCTATAATGATCATGATTACATTGATGATGATGATGATGACGACGACGACGACGATGATAAAAAATATTGGTACAATACTCCTAATGACACATATCATACATGTGGGTGTATCCTTGATGAGATCATTGTTTAAAAAAAAATTATTTCAAATATCCTTTTTTTCAAAAGCATTCAAATAATCAATAAAATCAAATTTTCACATAGATTCCAGACTATTTAATCACACTATTATTATATTTTATGCACATGCAATTGAATTGATCAAAACATTATAAGCCTTTGGCTCTTACTAAAAAAATTTATTCTTAGCTCTACTTTTTCACTTTACATATTTGAATATTCCAAAACAATGATATATACTACCATATTGTTATACTTACTTTGTTGTTTTCACAGTTCTAATTGATAAAATTATATTTTTTATTAAGGGAAATATCAATTATTAAGGGATAAAACCAACTAACCCTATTGTCTAGAGTTAGCCAATCTTATTTGATACTAAATTACACATCAAAGTCAGAAACTAAGCATAATAAGCCATAATACATGGAAATTTATTTATTTTTTACTTAGTTATAGGATTTAAACTAGTATTTATTCATATAATATATTTATCTTTATATGCTATATTTCCCATACATGCACTTTACATAGTTTGAAAAGCATACATTTGATGAGATAAGGATGTATAATCATTCCTCTAAATACTTACTTGATCTCTTACATGTTTTCAATTATAATTCACATATATAGTATTGGAATCTTGTTCATACATGACCATGCCATCATTTTCAATGCTTAATTTATATTAACACATGTTGTGGATTGTTCATATTTCTCTACATTATTATACTATCAAACCTATGGTTATCACTAGTTTCTTTTGCTCTAATTTTAAAAATGTAAAAATAAAAATAAAAATAAATTAAATATTTCAAAAAAAAAAATCAAAATATTTTAAATATCCAAAATCAAGACCTCAACATGATTAGATATCTACTTTACATCTTTTTCATATGTTATTTATCTCTTGATTAGTATATATCATATATTTTTTTCTATCACACATACATTTCAATGGTATTCATGAGGGTTATGTAGGACATGTATATTTTATATGAACTAAAATGTTGGACTTACATATACCTATTACCCATGCTAAAATGAGGGCATCATTTCCACAAGTTATAATATTTATAGGTGTTTTCATTCTATAACTTATATACTCTTGAGTTATACACATTTTTACAATATCTTGTTAACATCTCTATCTTACATTGTGTACATCAATTTTATATTTGTTAGGATATTATCATATTACATCTACATGGTGCAGACTATCTTTCTAGTTTTATGCTCTATTAATTCTATTTACTTATAGAAGGTAAATTATATCTTGTTTGTCTAGATGTTTGGCACTTGGCCCTTGTGTGAAAAATTAATTGAACATATCTATGAGATCATTTTTTGGTATGTGAAACATTTCAATATGTCCATTGTTTGTGGTCCTTGGCCCTTTTTTGTGTAAAATTTGAACATGTCACTTGTTTTGAATTTATTCATGTCCTTTATGTGTGTTGCTTCCCCTTGCATGTATAATATTTACTTATTTTATAGTTGAGCATGTCCCTTGTGTGTGGCCATTGGCCTTGTTTGTATGACATTATGTTTGTTTTGTTTTTGTACTTGTTGATCTTGTTAATTTTGATGAGTGCCATGATCCATATTATGCACTAAATAATGTATAAGATACTAATTCTACATAGCATTATTATGAGATTCATTGATACATTTATATAGGCCTTGCCTTATATGATTACATACATGATTTAAAAGGTACATATATTACTAGGTTGACATAGTTTTCACATATGCTACATTATTCAATGATTACATCTTATTATGCATGATACATGTCAATTTTATTTTCAAATAAGTGGTTTTCATGATTTAATTCCTCCAACTTAAAAAGGGGGCATTTCAGTGGGATTTTTATACATGAACTAATCCTCTTCAAGAGAAAAAATAAAACTTGAGTATAAAATACAGTTTTAAAGGTTTTTAAATGGTTCAAAATTCAACTATTTGTACATATTATGGGGGCATATGTCATGCATATTCACTAACATTACAAAAAAAAATTAAAAATGCATACAATTTTGGTGTTTGAAATAGATTCATGCACAAGTTTCAAACAAAAATTAATAAATTTTCATCTACATTCAATTATAGATTTTATAATTTATCATAATTCAATCATCTTATAGGTTCATGAACACAATTTTTTTCAAATTTAGGGCACACAATACAGATTCATACCATGATTTTAATATTGTTTGTTATTTATGGACATAGTAGGAGCATGGATGTTCTCCATACTATTTTGATCATGCATTCAATAACTAAAGAATAAAGTGACAATTGAATCTCCAAGGCATTTATAGTGGTTCATTTATTTAGAGTGCATAATACATCACTTAGAAGTTTTTAGTGCCCTTTAACATTATTTACTTTAAATCCATTATACATTTCAACCTGTTCACATCTTGGGGTTGCAAAGACCAACAATGTAAATTAATTTTTCTACATCTCAAAATGGAATTTATATTTTATACAAGTTCAATTCATATTAAGGTTTCATTGCTCTTAATTGTTCATTAGTTTAATTAAGGAACCAACCTCTCCTAGTGATTCATGGGAAGCACTACTTATCCAATGCTTCAAGGAAGCATCATCTCTATTGAAAACTTTTCCAATGCTTCAAATTATTTGGCATGATTTAGAACTACCATACTTCCATTCAAAACTCTCTAAGAAAAAGAAACAAGCCTACCATTAATTCCCATGTATACTACTCTGGATAAAACCAAATACATGCAGATATCACATTTTCTCTCTTCCTTCAAATAAAAACCACCCAAAGAAAAAACATACAATATACCATTTATATTTGACTTCTTTGTTGCATTTATCCCAAATATGTTGTTGTAAATCACTTTTTGGGATGATCTCAACAAAAATAAATATTTTTCCTTATACTACCTTCCTTGTAATAAGTAACTTATATACTTTCAACATTTATAAAATATATAACATAATCCAATTAGACAGAATGGTAAACATATTAGAATGAAACCATGGAAACAAGTAGGCCAAACTTAAATTAGCTTTTACTTTTCAACATGGTGAGCCTATATATAATAAAATATTTCAAATAAAAATTATTAAAAATGTTAAATTCAATCATAACCTTTTAATATTTATTTAATAAAAATTCAAGCCTTCCAAAATCTTAATAAAATTGGCTCACCATCATTTCTTATTTTAGATACACCTCCACTAATATTCTACCAAACTTATTAATCAATACAATATCCTTTCTCCCTGTAATAAAAAATAGTGGCACTCTCAAAAACTTATATATTCATATCACCTTATATTAAGGATGTGAAAAATTACCATGCAAACAAATAAAAGCATAATATAAGAGAAACAATTCTTACCCTCTTTTATAAATTACTTAAAATATCAGGTATCCACCTCATACAAGTTACTCATATAAATAAAGTGACCATAACAATATAACTTTGGATCTCCATCAATTAATTATTGAGGGGGAGAATGATATGATGAGCCCAACCATTGGTGGCCTATTTTACCCCATCCATCAATCAAAAGGTTAAAAAGAGATCCACATAAAAAAAATCAATGGCATAATGGTATAAAAGAGAATAAATGCAAGATGAAAAAGGTACCACCAACAAGAAAAAGGTTATTTCATTAAGAAACAAACATTTCACAGGAAATTTTCAAGAAAACAAAACATAACCTAGTCCAAGGTTTGTAATTGCATACAACTACTTTGAAAAAAAATGCACCATGTTCCTTTTTTGTTATTATTCCTCATCTTATTCACCATCTAGTGGTGAGACATTTTTTTCCAACACAAACATTACCTTAAGGGTTTTCAACACAATCAATTTACAAGTATCAAATGTAATTTCACTATCATAAAACAAATATTTAAAAAAATCAAAAATCCTCTTTATAGTAACTTATCACGAAGAGGAGGGTTTTCAACTTGAAGGAGGAGTCATGCTAAACCACTAAGATTTTTGGCATAACTAAATCTTATATAATGTTTTTACATGTACTCAACAAATCTCCTAGAAAGATACAATAACAATAGTCAAAAAGAGTTTTTCAATAGAAAGACAAAGACCAAACTTACTTCATAAGTAATTCCCTAAGTCAATTAACATTATTTTTGTTCTTTTATGTTCCTTCTTCTCATTGTATTGAGCTCATATATAATATACATTTGTGTATTTTTTAGTCTATTTTAAATCAAACAAGGTTATTTTTTCCCAACATGCATGACGTCCTCATTGATTCTAGGGTTGGAACAACTTTAACCTTGGATGTTTGACATCCCTCATGTAAATCTTGTTATTTATTTTCCTTAGATAGTTTTATTTTTTTATTTTCCTCTATTCTTGTCTTCCTCTTTTTTCTCTTTGTATTGCTTATGAACTTGTTAGACAACATCTTCTTGTTTCCCCAAAATATATGAATTTTGTAACTCATAATTTTCATTATTTAGTATCCCTTTATCTAGTTAAAACATCCCCTTTTGTTGTTACAAATTTTCTAATTTGTGAGACTCAAAATATTCCACACTTGGTTGCCACAAAGTTTTTCCCTTTTACTACTCAAAGGAATTCAAGGTACTAATCTTATGTCTCTCACTAACCCTATTTAATTATGACTTTGTACCCTCATTTGGTGATGAATCCTTAGGGAAATTAGCTACTGGCTCTTCCTTCATCACAAGGGTAGATTTCTTGTCCTCTTTTACATACTAATCATACCTCTAATCTCCTTGTGTATCTCTTAGGGTTGACTTTGCCCCAATCCCAACTCATTCTTCATTTGATTCTATTATAAGGGAGGTAGGTCAGAATGACCTGGGTACAAAATCACTTGTGATCTTTATTGGTTAAAAACTAATGTTTTCCCTTGGAAGGATCCCTTCACCATTTAAATTTTTCATGGTGTGAATCATTTCTACCATCATATCATTCAATATTTCTTGCACTTGGGTAAGATTCTCTAATCTAGCACCATCTAAAACCCTGAAATCCATTTATCTTCCTTTATCTTATTGCTTGACCTTATAAACACTCAAACCCCATAGTTGGCCAATAAATTGGATTGTATACCATTGAAATGTCCCTTTTAGGGATGAAATTATATAAAAGGGGTTTCCCAACAAACCTTAACAATAAAATAGCAAACCCTAACACCACATGTCTAGATTTTGATTTAAATATATTAAACCCTATTAAAACAAATATGAATTTCTATTTTTTCCACCCAAACTCTAGATATCAACCATTGACAAAATGTTTTAATATATCACTCTAAACCCTATAAGTAATTTGGAATTGGTACCAATAGAATTCAGGGCAAAGAATGAAGTTACCAACCTTGAACCCAAGGTGTTACCTTGCTAGGAATGCTCAAGAAATTAAAGATCACCCTTAAGCCCCTTTTTAACCTTGAAACCCTCAAAAAATACTAAAATAATTATGCCAAACAAACACAAAAAATATACTAATTTTATATTAATTATTAGGTCACAAATTGACCCTTTAACTCAGCTAAATAGGCCACCCTTGTTGAAAAAATACAACAATAATAAATACCTAAATATTTGCAAATGACTTCCATAAATAGTGTTGGAAATACTGAATAAAATATTGACTAATCATTCAAATAACTATAATAACTTCTATAATGTATATTAGGCTTCAAATAACCCACCAAACACTCATGGTGACCTTCAAGGATAGTTTCCCTAGTGAGGAAAAATCAAATAAATGCAAACTCTAAAACATAACCCTTAATCAAGGGGTCTTCAACCTCTAATTGTAGTGCAACCCTAGATGATGGAGTCTTCAGCATAAATCCAATTTTATACCCATAAACAACCCTAAAACCATCAATATGAACCCCAAAAAATAAGTCTCCACACATCCTAAGTAATTTTACGCACTCCCCAAGGTGTAAATTTAAATTTTATGAATATTCAAGCTCAATTATAGCATTTGAAATGATGTTGCCCTTTAACAAATTAGATGGTTTCATCCCTAATTCCTCTTTAGCTTTGAAGGTTTTCATATCCAAGTCTTGGGTTAATATTTTCATGTTTATTTCTCAAAATTTAATTATCATATCATGTATAACCTTTTCAAATGAATCATAATCCTCCTTATATACCTTACTCCTTAAGTTGAGTGCTCCGTTTGGAGGGAAAATGAAAAATGTTATAAGGTTAAATTTATTTTAAAATAACCTAAAGGCTTTGTGAACCCCATTAAATCAAAAATCCCCCTCCTCAACTTAAAATAAGAAAAACTTAACCAAAAGGTACCTTTTTATAATTTGAAGAGGTGTTGGTTCTTCCTTTTTAAGTCCCCTTTACTTAGCCTAAGGGAAACACCAAAGAATAAGGCTAAGGGTCCTTTTCAAAAATACCCCTCCTCAACTTAAAACTAGAACAACTTAACCAAAAGGTACCTTTTTATAATTTGAAGATGAATTAGTACTTCATTTTTAAGACCCCTTTCCCTTAGCCTAAAGAAAACACCAAAAAATAAGGCTAAGGGGCCTTTTCATGCTTATGTCCAAAAAGGGGACATAACAAGTGAGGTTATTATCAAGGTTATGAGGTTTTTTAGGGGTGTTGTATGGTTTTATTCATATGGGATTGGAGGTTTATTCATAATTTTTTCTTAGGGTTTATTTCATGTTTTTACCATGTGTTTTTCATTTTTTTGGTATAAACTACATATACATAAATTAAATTCACCTATAAAATTAAAAAATTTCATACCTTTGATATTTGGTCTCATATTGGTGGTACATATTCATCCTCTTCTTTATTTGGAAGTAAATCACTTTGATGTTTCCCTCTACTCCATCCTCTTGCCCTTAATTTTTCCTTAAAAATCTATTAGTAGAAAAAGATATTCTTTCATCTTGTTGTCCCTTTCATACATCTCTCTGTGTCAATGTATGAAGTCCCTTTTTCCTCTATCTCGAAATGTATGACATGTATTTTTTTATGTATGTTTTCTATTTATCCTTTATCTATCTCAAGTTGAAAATAATATGATGTGGTAGGGCCCATACACCCTCTTGCTTTTATTTTTTCCCATCAAGAATTTTTTATGTATAAAATCTATCTAAATTGCACTATATTTTTATGGCATTTGATCCAAAAATGTGAGTAAAAATATTTTATAAAAAAGGAAATTAATGGTTAACACTAACCCAATGCAATTCATGGCATCGTTCCCAAAAATATAGTTGTGTTTTATATATTTAATATGTTCTCTAGATTTCCTAGAGTACAAATATTTGAAGAATTATATAAAGTCTTATCTCCAACATTAATCTCATGAAAGTGAGCATAGATTTGAGCTCCTTTGTCCTTATGGATCTTTACAATTTTGATCTTATGTTTTAGATGAAAAATCATGGACTGTAAATAAGTATCAAGTGATAGTTATTTTATGAATTATTTTGACCAGCTAAATAAACCATATTTCATAATAAAATATGTAGGTCATGTGATAAAATCATTCCACCATGTAATCTAAAGGGAAATTTAAGGAATAAATGGCACTAAACTATATATTTTGAAATCAGTTTTATGGTGATTTCATGTGAAAGAAAAGAAATGTTCATAAAGAATTGTATACAATGGAATTTATGTAATCCATCATCCTATAAAATTTTAAAAGTGATGATGCTATAATAAAAAATTTATTAATAGCTCTCTCAATACTAACTTAAAAATTGAAAACCATGTTTTTTTAAGAAATTATGACACAATTAAGTCATTTGAGAATATTGTATGGACTAGCCCAACATTTGGACCACTTGAAATAAGTATCCATGTTATCAATGTTATTACCATGTCTTATACTTTTGTAATAAACTTCCACACTCACTTTTGTGTCATGCTTTGGTAGAACAAAACTTGCATATGGCTGATTTAGAGCCACATAAATATTCACAACTACCTTATAAACCTATATGTAAGAATAAATGCTTAAATATATACTAATTCAAGCTTAATATTTATTATAGAGGTGATATGATGACTTAGACACCATGCCAGGAAACCTAGACCTATATTCATACACAAAACCCTAGCCAAGCCAAAACTTTAATTCTCTTTCAGCACACTTTTGTTTAACAAGTTTTTTCAAGCATATTTTGTAAAAACAATAAAATAAAAGATGAGAAATAGAACAATAAAAAATATATAAAATAAATTTTTTCGATATATAACTTTAAAAATAGGTTGATCGCTAAAATTATGTAAATTCAAGGTGGATTTTGGATTGAATCAACATCATTTGTGTGCCACTTTATTTTTGACAGCATTTACAAAAAATATTTAGGGTATATTAATTTTTAAATAAAATTAAATGGAGATACAACCTATTTTTTTATTAATTTCCATGGTTTAACACATGTGTAATGTAATGCTTCATAGACTCTAGTATGATATACTTTGAATAGTATTATAAATCATATCCCAAGTTGTAATGGGTATGTTGATAGGGACATTAGGTTGAGAAATGTTCGTACATAGTAGGTTAAATTTTGGGACATTTGGGACATTTTATATGGGTTTCATCTATATGTGCATCATGGTGATATGGTGGAATCTTGTGTACTATGTCCTTGATAGGTTTCAATACTTTTTTGTCTTATGTTTATTGTATCTACTCAAACTGACAACATAGCAATAAAAGTTGGTTCACAAAACCACCAAACTTAAATCGATAGTTATAATCTATTTGTAATGCCACATATTAGACCTCCTATGTTTTGTGATAGTGTTGAAACAAAATTTCAAAACTCCAATGAACATCTATCCAAAAAAAATTCTATTATAATTAATCACAAAGCCTCTTTATTTTATCCCCATTTATCGCAGAACCTTTAAATCATTAAAAACCTCATTCTTTAACTCAATTAAAAAAATCAATGTGAAAACTATATACCTTTGAAATCTACATACTTTTTTCCATCTACATAATTTTTTCCAACAAAACCTTCTTTAGGAAAAGGGTACCTAATAAAAAGTTGGCCTCAAAACCTCCATCACTATGAAAACATGTTGTTGTAAAAGCATACTTGTCAATGGAAAAATACATGACTTAATATAATTGTAGAATATGTTTTTGACACAAATCAAATACATGCACATCATCCATGCCACCACAAATTAAAAAAAAGACATGATGTGACCTAGGCATTTAATGCCCAAACCACATGAGCATATGCAGATGTAACAAATGCCACTAATGGCTTGTCAAATTTTTTTTTAAATGTACTTTAGGCAACCATTGCATTTGGAAAAATCTACACTTTTTTTTTTACTTAAGAAAACCATTGGGTTTGGAAAAAAATTCCAGGTCGTTATGTCATTGGCTAGTATTAAAAATGCCTATTAAAACTAATTAAAATTTTTCACTGAATAAAGTAAAAATAGATCAACCAATAAAAAAAGATGAATAAAATTTTCTAGGAAATAAAATTAGTCTTTATTTTCTAAAAACTATACATCAAACATTAATGACTCTAACAATCTATTTAACACAAATCAAAATTCTCTCTCTTTCAACATCAATGATTCCCATGCCTCCTCTATCTTGTGGAAGGTAGTGAATATCTCAAGCAACTATGTGAAAATCATGGCTTTTTGGGTATATCCCATAAAAAGTCATATGGCAGCTTGGTGAACTTGTCATAGATAATTTTGGAATTTGTCAAAAATGAGTAGTATACATGAATTCCAAGAAGCACCGCCATCTAAATCTGAAATTTACTAGCCAAAGGCTAAAGTTTGATAGTCTAATAAATAATTTTCTTTCTCTATTTATTAGAGAACATAATGCCATATGCAAGACAATGAGTAGTGAAAAAAATTTAAATATCTCCCTCTTGTTACTCCATTTTTAAGCTAACATTATCCATCCATTCAAATAGATGAGTCAAATATGTCGATAGAATTGAGTCTTACTCCATTATATATTTGAAATCAAATCCGTACAAAATCTATTAATGCAAGGAAAAAAATAAAAAGGAAGTTTCATGCTCAGCCAAGGTGAGAAACAAATAATATATAAAATGTCCTTTCAAGAGATAGATCGTCTTATACATGAGAGTGGCATTCTTGAAAATCTATTGATTTTATAACAAAACAGAGAATTTTCTTCGAGGAAACTATCCTTAATTGAACAAAAATATAGATTTTTTAAATTTATCACTCTAACCTCATCCCATTAACAATATTTTTAATTTAAATTATAAAATTAAAAAATAACATTCATGAAAATATAATATGAAATGAGAGAAGTTATTTACGATATCCTACTTCCTCTACTTAAAACACTAGAATTAAGGTTTGCTTTACGTAAACATGGCTTAGGGGGCGTGGCCAGCTAAAGTAGGAGAGGTGGGACTCCATGGTGTATAGCCCTAGATTAAAGGTTGCTTGATCATATGGGATCCGGAAAAAAAAGGGGGGGAGAGGTAGGTGGGGGGACAGAGGGAAGAAGCTTCAAGGTCAGCAAAGGTGGGAAACAAATAATCTACAAAGTGTCCATTCAAGAGATGGATTATCCTATCCATGAAAGTGACATTCTTGAAAATCTGTTGATTCGATAATTAAACATAGAAAGAATTTTCTAATAAGAAATCCTGTTCAATTGAATAAAAAAAATTAAATCTTTATGCAAGGAAAAAAATAAAAAGGAAGTTTCATGCTCAGCCAAGGTGAGAAACAAATAATCTAGAAAGTGTCCTTTCAAGAGATAGATCGTCTTATACATGAGAGTGACATTCTTGAAAATCTGTTGATTTTATAACAAAACAGAGAATTTTCTTCTAGGAAACTATCCTCAATTGAACAAAAATATAGATTTTTTAAATTTATCACTCTAACCTCATCCCATTAACAATATTTTTAATTTAAATTATAAAATTAAAAAATAATATTCATGAAAATACAATATGAAATGAGAGAAGTTATTTACGATATCCTACTTCCTCTACTTAAAACACTAGAATTAAGGTTTGCTTTACGTAAACATGGCTTAGGGGGCGTGGCTAGCTAAAGTAGGAGAGGTGGGACTCCATGGTGTATAGCCCTAGTTTAAAGGTTGCTTGATCATACGGGATCCAAAAAAAAAGGGGGGGAGAGGTAGGTGGGGGGACAGAGGGAAGAAGCTTCAAGGTCAGCGAAGGTGGGAAACAAATAATCTACAAAGTGTCCATTCAAGAGATGGATTATCCTATCCATGAAAGTGACATTCTTGAAAATCTGTTGATTCGATAACTAAACATAGAAAGAATTTTCTAACAAGAAAACCTGTTCAATTGAATTAAAAAAAAAAAAAAAAATCTTTTAGATTTATCACTTTAACCTCTTCTCCATTAACAATATTTTTAATTTAAATTATAAAATAAAAAAATACTATCCACATAAATACAATTTTAGATGAAAAAGCTATTCACAATATCCTCTCTCCTCCACTTGAAACCCTAAAACTAAGTTTTGCTCTACATGAGCATAGTTTAAGGGGCATGGCTAACTAAAATAAGAGAGGTGGGACTCCATGGTGTATAGCCCTAGTTTAAAGGTGGTTTTATCATATGGGGTCTGGACCTTCTTGCAATGTTCTTTTAATTCTTTAATTTTTTTCCTCCTAAAAGCACTATATATGTTTCATATACTAGCCGTGTAATGTGCGCTGCGTTGGTGGGTTATGACACAGCGCTCAAGACATTCCTTCCTCCAACGCGCACTTATGGCTTATTTTCTGTTATAAATATCAACATAAAATGCACAGTTTTCAAGGAAACCTGGTTTTTTATTGATTTCGAAAGCCGATCTACATAAACGGGCGATCTGCGTTGAATTCCTGTTTTGGATAGCTATTATTTAAACCACCGCCACCGATCTAACCCTTGTTTGGCTTGCTTTAAATACAGATCATTTTATTCCAAATATCCAGCGTTAGCAACCATAGGTTGGAACTGTAAGCTCATATTGCTTTTCGTCATACTGGTATGTGTCGTAAAGGCAGAGCGCTTGGGCCCCTTTTCGTATGTCAACTATGGCGATTTTAGCGAGGACAGAACAGAATAACACGCTAATTACCGATTCGCGCGCGTGATAAGTTCGAATGCCATATTTCAGTTGGTCTTCTTCAACACCACGCCCAATGTGTACAACGCCACACTCAGCTTCACAACCAGGGGAGATCTGGTGCTCTCTGACGCAAACGGCACGCTCGTTTGGTCTACCAACACTTCTAACAAGGGCGCCGTCGGGATCGAACTCGGTGTCGACGGAAATATGGTATTGTATGACAAGAAGAACAGAACCGTGTGGCAGAGCTTCGATCATCCTACGGACACTCTTATGGTAGGCCAGTCGTAAAAAATAGGTGGAGGGAGGAAGCTGGTGAGCCGGACCTCAGAGATGGACGGGGCCGAGGGGCCTTACAGTTTGGTAATGGAACCAGGCGGCTTCGCACTTTACGCCAGTTTCCCGACGCCTCTCCCCTATATGACTCTGAGCTTCTATGACAACGGAAGAAAGGACTTGTTCTTTACCATGCATGTCATCAAGTGGCCTCTAGAGAGCATCACCTTCCTCAGCGACCCTAAACCCGACCATGGCTTCCACCTGATGTTGGGAATGATTCACGGCAATGTCACCGCACCGCCACAATTGAGGTCACCAGAGCTCTGCAAATTCAGTCCCGGCGATGTTGAATCCTCCACTGATTACATCTTAAGCACTCCCATGTATAATAGCACATTGTCGTTCCTCCGGCTGGACTGGGACGGAAATCTGAGAATTTAAACTTACACTCCCGACATAGAAGACGACAGATTTGGCTTCAAATGGGGCATCCCATATGAGGGGTTTAAGTGCGAGGGCGGATAAAACAGGTGTGGCCTGCCAAGAAACTGCGGTTCCTTTGGGCTATGCGAAGACAGCGGTTGCCTGGCGTGCCCTCGGTCTGACGGAGAAATTGGGAGAGTAAAGGTTGAAGAATGCAAGAGGAGGTGTTTGGGTGACTGCAAATGCGCAGCCTTCTTCTATTGGGAGGAGTCGTCCACATGCTTCCTCACACAGACTCTCGACACCCTGCAACAGCTTGGCAATACCAAGCACCTCGCCTTTATTAAATACGCAAAGAAGGTTTAGTTTGTCTTCCTCTCCTTTCCTGTGTCCAAACATAAAACTGAGAAGTGCCGTGTCGCAGGTTTAGTTTATCTTCTCATCTTTGTTGTTGTAGGGTGTGTAATGTGTAGCTTCTTTTTAAGAAAATGATTACGCTTTTGTTTTTGGTATAAAATTTGATCATTAATCTGTTGATTTATTATGTTGAGAGGGGTTTTACAAGAGGGAGGCAAACTATATTGTATTGTGTAAGGAAAAATTACTGATATTTAAATTAAATATTAATGATATTAAAAAATAATAATATTATCATATACAAATAGATGATATAATATTTAAATTAATAGATATTATCTTTGAAATATTAAAAATATAATGCAAATTAATTGTAAATTAAATATTCATAAGTTCAAATTGGATAGTGAATTAAAAATTGTAGATACTATAAAAAATACACGAAGAAATAAATAAGAAAGGTAAATTTTTTGTTTGTTTGTTTTTTTGGTCCATTTAGTATGTTCTCTAACGAATCTAATGTAAAGATCTACAAGTTGTAATGGTGTTTCCGTTGTTTGTTTGTTTTTTTGGTCCATTTAGTATGTTCTCTAACAAATCTAATGTAAAGATCTACAAGTTGTAATGGTGTTTCCGTTGATTTAATTTATGGTGATGTTTTGGTTTTATTTATTGAAAGATCACAAACTGAAACGGCTTCAACTTATTGAAATGGCTTTGACTTGCAATGTTTTAACACTTATCCATAGTTATAAGATCGCACGCTGAAAATTTAAGCTTATTTTCTCTTTCCGTTGAATGTGAGGTTATTATTATTATTATTATTATTATTATTATTATTATTATTATTATTATTATTATTATTATTATTATTATTATTATTATTATTATTATCATCATCATCATCATCATCATCATCATCATCATCATCATGTTGTCGTCTTTTAAATAGTAATGGTAAGCGCCTGTAATATATTATTAGGTATGTGTTGGCCCAAGCGCATTCTATGCTAATAATAATAATGGTATCTTGGATATATTACTTACTAAATCATCAAACTTAAATAATTTTTTTTCATATTTCAATTTGATTTGCTGGCAATATTAAGGAATAAATTACGAATTTTATTTTAAGGAGTGATTTTTACTTCACTACATTACTTTAAAAATTCACATTCATTAGGGTCTCTATGAGTTAAATTTCAATGATGAAGGGTTGTCATGTGGATACACAACCCATGTCACTTATATTTTATTTATGTTATTAAACTTATAAAATATCAAAATTAAAACCATGTCACATATATTTTATTTATATTTTTAAACTGCGTCTCCTATCATGATAAAAGGAGGTATGTTACTTTATAATCTATCATCTAATAAAATAATTTCGTTGCAACTTTAAGATGACTTTTTTTTAAACCAAATTTCACAATAGTAAATTTTTAACTACCTACGATTAAAATTATCAACTAATAATTACTAATTATTAGTAGAGCTTATGTAAAATTTGTTAATTAGTAGGTAACATTAATATTTGAAATTAAGTTTATTTTCAATCATATTATTAGTAAATTGTAGGTACGATTTTCAATAATATTTTAATTTAATATGACTTTAGTAAATTACAACCAAACCAAATTTTACGTAATTTTATATTTTAATTTAGTGTAACTTAGTATGATCCAAGTTAAACCAAATTTTGTATTAATAAACTATGAAATTTATGTAAATATCTTACCTACGATATATGTAATAACCAAACTTATATATATGATATTTCTATATATTTCTGAATTATGGTATTTGGTATTTTAATATATTTTTGAATTATGAATATGATTTAGATATATCACAATGATCAAATATAATATGTTATTTATATTTGGTGTAATATGATTTACTTAAAAATTGTGTAGATATGGCTCGACTAAAATTGAATTTACAAATGAAGAAGAATGAAGAGAATACCAAAGAGAATAACAAAGAATATCAAAGACAATCTTGTAGATGAAGACAAAAAAAAAAATGACAGCTATACAAAGAGAGGAAGAAAAAAATTGAAATGACAATTATAGACAAAGATTTCAAGAACAGAGGGGTGAATTGATCGTTGAATAATTATAAGCAGAAAAGAGGCAACATGTAGATAAGATGAAAGGCATTTGAACATAAACATCTCAAGATAAACAATATGTACTAAGAATAAAATTATAAAGATAAATGCATTCAGACCAATTAAGTGAGGTTGATAGACAACATAAATAATAACTTCATCGTGAAGCATCTTAAAACCACTACCAGTGATCAATTTATAATACTAACATCAATTCTGAAGAAGCAAACTCTATATCAATATATTGTGTGTTCCAAACACCAAATAATGTATTTCAAGTTGCAATGGATGTTGATGTTATAAATAATGAACAAAATAAAGATATACAAGAGCAAGCATCTCAACCTACAAGAAGAAGATGAATAGAAAATAATGTTTTAGAAGAGTCAGCTTCATAACCTAAAAGAAGAAGAAAAATACAAGATAAAGAAATTAAAAGAGATAAAAATATAACTGATCCTAATGGAATGGTTGGGAGAGATTTGAAAACATTTTAAATGATTTTTTTACATGGCTTAGATAACATTGCTTCACCAAGCATGTGCTATATTTTTCAAGAATGTTATATTGGAACAAATGTTTATCTAACCCTTGAAGGCCTTATATGCAATAGATGTCGATAAAAAAAAAGTCATCATCAATTTTCAACATCGAATAATATGGATCTTGGATCACAACCACCAAAAATTGTAAACTTAACACAAGTTGTGGAAATGTTAATAATCCATGTCAACCCAATCTTACAAGTGACACATGCAACAGGAGGCCAATATAAATATAAAGGACATACAATCAGTTTTCTGCAAGAAGTAAAATAAATCACTAAGATTTTACCACGTCAAATAAAATATTTACCAATGATTATAGTTCAACGAAGGGACCAAAGTGGAAAAATTTACAATTTTATTGTCAATAAAGAGAAATTATAGAAGGCACTGAAATATAAAATTGAACATGATAGGTTTTATTCAGATGTTTAGATTGATAAAAATGCATTCAATGATTGTACACCTAACTCTAATAAAAATTTATTTAACCATCTGAACTCATTACATATGTAATTTGATTCTGATGCAAATGAAGTTGTAATTATGGGTCCATTGATGGAGATGGATGAGATAAATATCATTGATCATACAACTTCAATGGCCTCTAAACCCCCAAATACACAAAGGGAGATAGAATTAATCTATGTGTGGGTGAATAACTCTAATACAGATCTTGGATCACTGATTGTTTCGTCGTGGATTGGAGCATCTCCTATAAATGAGTATGTCACATTATGATTACTTGATATCGCATTTCCAACATTGTTTCCTGATGAAAGATGTGATTGGATAGAACCATGGTTAAAATGAGTACATCTACATGAATTTGTTAGACATCTATTTTGATATAGGGATCATCATTTTAGCTGACATCCACGACTTAAATATTACATGATGAACATGATCATGAGACATCGGGCACAAAATTCAAGTGTAGTGTGTGAGGGTGGAGAAAACAGGTGTGGCCTGTCAAGGAACTGTGGTTCCTTTGGGCTATGTGAAGATAGGAGTTGCGTGGCATGCCCTCAGCCTGACGGAATCAAGGGGTGGATAAAAACATGCTCTCCTCCTCAGTTGCCCACCTGCAGTGAAAGTGGCAGCAACAATGCTTCTTCTATTGACTTTTATAAAGTGGTGGGAGCTGAGCATTTCTCCAACAAATATGGCGGAGGAATTGGGGAAATAAAGGTCGAAGAATGCAAGGAGAGGTGTTTGGGTGACTGTAACTGCACGGATTTCTTCTATTGGGAGGATTCATCCACATGCTTCCTCACACAGACTCCCGACACTGTGTAACAGCTTGGCAATACCAAGCACCTCGCCTTTATTAAATACGTAAAGAAGGTTTAGTTTATCTTCATGTCCTTTCCTGTGTCCAAACATAAAACTGAGAAGTGCCGCATCGCAGGTTTAGTTTATCTTCTCATCTTTATTGTAGGGTGTGTAATGTGTAGCTTCTTTTTAAGAAAATGAATACGCTTTTGTTTTTGGTATAAAATTTGATGATTAATCTGTTGATTTATTAAAATATTTCTTTACTTAATTAAAAGTTTGAAATCAACTTGTAATTTCCCAGATCACATTGTTCATAGGTTTAAAAGGTTCACCATGTATTAGAGTAGTCATCGTCAACTTCTGGCCAGACAGCCTCGATTTCTTCTTGTTACTTATATCCATCTACAAATAATATTGAATTCTTCTTCTTACTTATATATCAATCTTTTATAGCTAAACGGGCTTTTGCAAAGGAGTCACTATTTAATAGTAAAGACATGTTTTTAATTCTTTAATTAAGACATTCTTTTCCAAATTAGATTTGAGGTCTTAGTACAACTCTGTGGCTTTTTGGTTGCTTTAGAAGTATTCCCTTTGTAGCATGTGCAAGTTTTATTCGAGGGGATTTGTAAAGTAGCTACATAAAGAAGTTATGGGTTATTTTTAAAGGTCATTTTATTTTGACATTTGTGTATCTTGTGGGCTTTTTTTATTTTACAATTTTATTTTATTTTTAATATTTTTTATTATATTTATGAAAATAGTGACTTTTAAAAATTTTTTATTGATTAAAAAATTATATTTCTAATATAATTATTTTTTAATTTAATTAATTTGTTTGTTAATATAATTATTTTTTATTAATAACTTTAGACATGCAAAAAAATATCATGATGATCCTGAAGCCTTCATATTTAGAGGTATGATTGCCTAATTGATTTTGACACAGGTAATGATTTTAGACAACTTAAACCTGCATCTTTGTCATGATGATATGGTCTTGCATGTGTTGACTATGGAATAAACCAACAAATTATAAAATTATGTGACATTAGGTCTGTAAATTATTTTTAACTCATTGGATATATGTGATCTTGTGTTATAACCTATACTTTATCGTCTTTTATTCCAAACACCCTAGCAAGGTCCTACACATGGAAAATGAATCATAAAATAGGGACAATGGGTAAGGGGAATAACTTAGTTGGCCTTAGAAACCCCCTATAACTGAGCACATAATCCCAAAATGATATCTTGAGATCATGTAGTTCTCCCTCTATTGTGTGTGTATGGATAGATCATATGCAAATGTGAATCTAAATGCTCTTTCACCTTGGACCTCTTTTGGTCCAAAGCATACAAATGTAGATGCAATAATATAAAACTTAGAATACTCATAATCAATTGCAAAGCTTACTATAGTGTGTCTTTTATTCAATATTGTTTGCTTAGACAGATAAGTGATATATGTAAAATAAATCTTAGGAATATATATATATATATATATATATATATATATATATATATATATATATATATATATATATATATATATATATATATATATATATATATATAAGACTCCTAACTCAAATTTTGAAAAATTGATAGAATGCAAATTGACTCAATTAGGGTAAAATGGTCATATAAAGAAACCCAAATGAAATGTATCTTGAAATAAGAACCCAAAAATATTTTGGGACAACACTGCAAATTATGGACAATGATGTAGGGTGTGACCATCTAAAAGGAGTGGGTTTGTCTAAAAATAATAAGATGGTAAGATAAAATATGAAAAAGGTCTAGGGATCCCTATGCTACACCTAAGAATCAAATGGAAGAACAATACTTATAAAAGCACAATGAAAACATCAGTGTAAGAGATCAAATGAAAATTACATGGGACAAATACAAAATGTGCCAATATAGTCACATTCGGTATAGGAACTTCAAAATATAAAGTCAAAAAAATTATAGTACCTGTGTTTGCTTGACTAAATTTGGGTGTTTGCATTTGACCCCCTTGTATTATAGTAATGCAATAAAATGGAAGTACTAGATTAATGGAATAAAATTGATACGTAGGCTTACCTATGTTACATATGTTCTCTTGTGAGTAGAGATGACATGGGTCTAACATAATCAACCCATACAGAGAGAAGATGACCTTTAATCTCGTTCTCTTCTTGGTTAGTATATATTAGGAAATATACTTTTTTATAGTCTAAGAGCGCTTGAAATATCATTCTTTAAGAATAAGCATATATGTGTTTGCTCATCATTATCCATAACTTATTTATATATTAATTAAAAATAATAATATCTATATAGTATTTATCTTCCAATTAGGGTTTGTCTAATATGAGAAAAATCCCTAAAAGATATAGATATCTTTCTATCCTAAACCTCCTTACTTACCCATTTAAGAAGTTTTAGAGTATGGATAAAGTTCGATTCTTAAAGTTTATTTATTATTTTATACATCATGTGAGGAAGGCCTTTGGCTCTCCTTCACATATGTGCATTAATTTCAATCTAGTATTCATTATACCTTAAACATATATGTGTTACTTGTATGCATGCATTTTAGGTGAAGTATTGATATTTTTCATAGATCCATGGGCCCATTTTGGATGATCGTGATCTTGATCTCCTTATTCCTATATTTATATTTTAATAATTGTAGTCAATAAATATTAGAAAATATAAAATATGTGCCCTTAAATTGAGATGTTTGCACATATAATAATGATGCATTATCTAATATAATATAAAATTAAAGGTTAAAATGAATGTTTGATTTCTTCTAAAATAGAATAATAAATGCTATAATCACTTTGGATTTCCTTATATTCTTCAATGTCTACTTTAAATATTTGAATGGATTGATTGTGTTCATTTTGAAAATATTTTTTAAAGGGTGTTTAGAGCAATATGTCAAAATAAATAGTTGATGAGAGGATATAATGGGAAAATCACCCAATATGTCAAAACAAATAGCAATATGTTTGGGCATGAAACTACATGTACATCTCGAATAAGCCCCATTATATATTTATAGTTAACAATAGTATAAATCATGTAAATTATATAACACCTAAATGGATAAGTGTTATGTGGAAACTATTTGTTAATATAGCCTTTTCATCACTAAGAATGAGTTTTTTATCGACCATATTATGACATGTCTTGAATAATTTTGTGATGAAATGAAGAAAAAAAAAATTCCAATAGCCACTAATTTACAAAAAGAAATTCTTGAACTGTAAAAAAGAATTCTAATTAATTGTCAATTATTTAAAATAATACATAAAAGTCAATAAATAAATTACACTCATTATTAATTATTTTCATGCACAACTAAAAATCTAAATAAAATAAAAAGCTACCTAGTGTTCACTAAACCTACTATTTTTAGTAACTTTTGAATGCAAGTTTGGGTGGATTATTATTTATCCCTTATTCTCTACATGCCTAAAATAAGTAAAAGGGTGACTTTTAACTCAATTTCACACCTGAATACAAAAATATCAAATTCTAAAAAATTCTTTAAAATGCCAAAAAAATACGAAATGTAAATTTTGACCATTAGACAGTTTATTTTAGCTCCCAAAATTATCAAAATAGACCCTAATCTACTAAATCAGGCTATGGTGCCATGGAGATATTCAATATCTTTTCATAAAAAAGGGGAGCTCAATCAAGTTCCTAGATCAAAAGTTATGACCTCTGCAAGATGAAGTCCCACACCATTATATTTATTTATTTTCTTATAAGTTGTTGATCTATAAAGAATCTACTTTTAAAAAATTCAAAATTTACATTCACTATCATGTGCACTATGTTGGTGGATCTATGAAAAATCCCCTTACCTCATAGGATTCACACATGAAATAAAAGCATGGCTTTAAAATAGCCTGACTTTGCAATGATTTTTGTTTCACAAATATTATTGACAAATAGGCTAGATTTTTTCAAACATCCTTGAAAACATATGTATTTAGATTCAAATATGTACAAAAGATGGATCATAATGGTAAAGGACTTGAAAAAATAGAACAAGGCATAATAAATCCACTTATTTCAAGAACTTATCCATGAATCAAGAAAATATTTATCATAACAATGATGACAAGACATATAAGGATTATAAGTGTGGAAATATGAAGGATCAATGAAATTATAGAACTAGTAATATATATTTTGGTATGAATAACATATATTCAGGTGATCAAAATCATCCCAAAATTACTAATGCTAGACTTCCTAAATTTGAATCAGGACCCTATTAGCCTGCAAGCCAACATAACAATAAAAAATCTAACAAATTACGACCCAATAATTCACTAAAATAATTCACTTTTATGACAAATAAATGTTGTGGGACCAATTTCAAGTGTCTACATAAATCCAAATTTTGATATATATGTGTGTACACATACATGTCAAATTAAAACAAGCAAAGGATGGACATGAAATTTAACACTCTTGAATATCTAATTTTCATGTAAATTTAGAAAATATTCTTCATTCACTGACAACAAAATCAAAGTTTTTAGGGAAAGATAGTAAGATTCCAAAAAACCCTTGGTGACCTAAATGCATTGCTGGGACCATACATTCAATTTACCTAGTAATTAGAATTATACACTGCACTTTTTTTAAAGAGAAGAAAAACTAATTTGATGGCTCTATTCATCATGTATGGAGCTCTGGAAACCTTGATCACCTTTTTTAATTCTTTGTAGTTATCTAGGAAATTTTTCTTCTTATTAAAAAACCTAATAGGGTAGTTCAATTTGAAAATGGTTTAATAAACTCATTTTTTTTTGGCTCATACTCAATATTAGTAAGGTTTTTAAGCACCAACTACTTATCAAGCCCCTTAACAATTCATAATAATAAAAAATAATATGGTAAGTATAATGCAATTAAGCCAAGTAGTATAGTGTGATGCAGTGTATAATATACTATGAATTTCTTGGATAACTTATATTTTTAATTTCTTATATAATCTAGTAGTAAAAATTATATAATCTAATTTAAAATTCTTTATATTCTTGAATGTATACTCTAACTACTCAAATTGATTATTGGTGTTCAATCATTGTATGTCGTAATATTTTGATTCATATATATTTATAAACTTTTCAAATCCAAATTAGGACCCTAATTACATTCAAACCAACACACAATGAATGAAAAATACTAAAAGATTGTGATCTAAAACCTAGTGGACCTAAAAATTGGTCATAAAATCCCACATCTACAAACATGCACTATATTCTTCTAGGAAAAAATCCATAAATCTAGTAAAACATGGGTAGAGGAGAAATAAGAAGGAATGAGAGAGAAAGAGAGAGGGGACATGATAGGAACAAATTAAAAATGTGAGGAAAATTGCAAATCTAATAGAGTCTAATCTCAAATAATAGTTGACAAAAACACATGTACCCTAGTATAATACACTTGTATGATTAATAAATTACCTAAGACCAATTTCATGTATCTACATAATATCCTCGTTAATGTGTGTGTTTGTACAAACTTATCAAAGTACAAAAAGAAGATGACCTAGTTAAAAACATTTGTGCTCCTAAATCTCCCATATTAACATTAATGCCCTTATGAAACCTACAAAAAGACATCCACATGTCGATAATCAATTAAAAAAATCTATTGAAATCTATAAATAAATATTTAAAATGATACACCTATTTTTTTTCAAGGTGTTAGAGTGACCCATGTATGAATCCTTAGCATCTTTGAATATTTTCTAAAAACATTGTGAATGCTTGTGTGAAACCTACAAGAATAATCATTATGGATAAATGCTCATGAAAATAAACTATTGAAACCTTAAAAATAAAAAAATGGAAATGATACACATACATTTAATAAAAACTTGAGAGCACCCTATATGAGTTCCCTAAATATCTAAAACTATGCAACATTATGATATTTTTGATAAGGATGTCTTTGTAGAATCTTATGTTTTTGAACCTATACTAAATCCTACATGCATTTTGAAGAACAATTTTTAATGACAAGAAATTAAGTTTAAATAAATTTGATGTAATTTAAAAGAGCATGGTTATGATTTATATTTTTAATGTATATCATAGTCAGAGCATGTTACATGTGATGGATATATGCCTAGGAATAAAAATCATGGCATTGTCTTTGTCTAGAAGAGCAAAGAAAAATGATAAATGTTTGGAGTCTTTGAATTTATAAATAAATATAGGTGTAATAAATTTCCCATATGTCACACATGTGGTCAGTCATGAAGGGACAAAATTGACATTGGAAGCACACCGAGTATATAGAACTTAAAATGGTATAATGAGATGCCCACATAATTACCCTTAAATGGGTATGATATGTGTCCCTAGCTTAATATGATTACAGAGACTGTGTGATTAACTATATGACAGTGATATCACTATAAATTAGGAATAGGGCTTCATTTTACTCTAGGACAAGGTTACATTATTCTACACAATGTTGGCTTACACTATAAGTTTTAAGGTGTGTTAGTGTCTGTTAGGGTTTTTCCCTGTGTGTGAAATTTTTAAGCACACTTTCACCTATATGTCCTATGTGTATGATCAATTTAACTTCATTCACTATAAAATTCATTGTGTGTATTCTTATTCATTTGGAACCTAGCATAATGACCATGAAGTAAATACATTAAAATGGAAAAAAGGGGGATAGGGCTTGAAGTTGTGTTTGACCTCAACACCTCCTAAGTTGAGCAATACCTACATACAATACTCCTAAGTGGGATCAAACTCCATGTAATTTTTCATGCTATGGTGGTGTGTGTAAAATAATGGTGTAATGTTATATGTTGGTGCAATCCTATTTTTATTAAGTGATTTAACAATGAATTGTGACCTTAATTGTGTATTTAGACGTAGCTCAAGACTATTTGGGTTATATGCACTCATAATTAGGATGAATATGTGATTTCCTCTCAATTTGAAGTTATAAAACTTTTGATGTTTGAAATGTAGAAGCATATTACTATCTACTAAACCAATTATTATAAACTATTTTTATATAGTGTTCTTTTAGGGATTTCCTCAAATGAAACTTAAGAAACATGTAGTATGATCTATTAGATGAATTTTATATTGGATAATTATTCATTATTTGGTGGGAGGATGAAATCAATAGCTTCAAAAACTATCTTCCAACATGATTACTCTGAAGAAGTGTCCTTATATAGGGAACATATACAATTAAAATGGGAATAGGAATCATTGAAATAGTGATTATAGGCTACTTAGAATGAGGAATAGGAATATTCATTAATAGAGTTGCCTATGGCTAATAATTGCCTGCATAGAAGTAGAAGAATAGTGGTATAGAACTATGGAATTGAGTATAAGTTAAGTGTATATAATTAGTGGTCACATATGCATTTTTTTATCTTCACATGTTAATTTTAGTGACTATGTCCCCTCCTTTCCCACCCAGCCCCTTTATTCTATTAATTTAGTAAAGATAAATTACTTGAGCAAAATAGAGTTATAACTAAGCTTACATGTGTTGAGTAGGATTGGATGTACATCACACATTGAATTATGCTTCTTGCAAACCTATGATGAAACATGTATAAATTATTCCTTAATTAAGATGAAAATATTAAAGTAAAAATAGTATAATCTAAGTCTGGTGTATATAACATATAGAATGACATGAGTGGCCATTCCTTCTGTAAAAAATGGTGCAAAAGTAAACAATAAATGATCATGTGATGTGCACATATCCCCAATCTAATATATGAGTATATTTTATTATAATAACTCAATAATATTAACTAAATTTATTAGTAAACCTACGTAAAATATTGGAACACATGATGCCCCCAACCTGAAAAAAAATCATGATATTCCTGTGTATAATTATTAAAATGTTTTTGAGTAACCACTAAAAAATTGTTATGCAAACTGAGTATAATTTTGAGAAATCTATAAAATGTTATTTTTTGACTTATGGGATAAATGCATGTTGTTTTGGATAAATATAGTCTGCATTATTGTTTAAATAGCATGGTTCTGTCTAAATATACTTTTAGGGGAAAAAAAATGAGTATGCATTATGATTAACTAAGCACGTATTTTATTTTTATGTTTGTTCAGTGGATTGTTTTAGCTTAGTCTCAAATATAAGGCATTGCGTGTTCCCTCTATTTTGATGTTAGTTGTGAATCATGTGCAATAACTTCGCTTAAAAGGTAAATTTATGTGAATGATGTTATAGAAAATATTGAAATCTAAAGTACTAATGATACCATTGGAGATTGTAGAATCATATTGGTAATCTAATAAAAATAGTAACATATGATACATATCCAATCAATCATACAGAGTTTCATTTATAGATATATGTTAGTAATTAAGCATGGTAAGTGAATAAAGTTGGGGGATAAAAAGTGGCCTACCCGTGGACATGATTTTCTTAAAATTTCATATATTTGAACTTTTATAGATAATTTGAGATATCTACACTCCAAATTTGAAGATGGTGTAAGAACATGAAATGTATCATTTTGAGTTTAATTCCCAAAACACTAAACTTTTTTTTAAAATGGTTAAGTATAACTAGGTCAAACATCTAAATTTTGAAGAGTAACTTCTATTTTTTCAAAAAATATATTAGATAGACAACCATGCGATGCACCATTTTTCAGCAGAATTTAATATTCTTTGAAACCCTTTGGGAAAATTTTAGATAAGATCTTCTAGTTTTTTACCTATATTTTCTATATTTTTTCAATGAATACTTTTTTTTTTAATTCTGAAAGTAAATAGATCCTGAAAACTGACAAAAAATCGATAATCATCCATGTGATGCACCTAACTACCTCAAAAAAATGAAAATCAATTTTATTTTTTTTAATGTGTGTAGAATTAGGACTATTTTGTGACCATATAATGTGTTTTTCACTTGAATCAACTAAATAAAAAATATATGAACATGTATACGCATGTATGTTTATGGCATGTAGTGGCCTAAAAAATGTATAGTTAGAAATCAATATAGTTTGAAACTTTAAATTAGTCCAAAAATTATAAAAATCATATTTTTGGAAAGAGGAGAGTGTGCTCGTCATGATGGTATTAAGTTTTTGAATTTTCAAATTGAAATTCTTAGTGTATTTGGCAATCAAAGTTGAATTTTGTTTTTTTTATCATAACACTCAAAACTCAGCTATACATTGATAGGTCTAAACCTTTGGATCAGGAATCAAAGCTATTCCCAAGATAAAAGGTGTAGGATTTGAATTCAAATTCAAATAGCATAATTACATTAATGTATAACATGATCATGTTAATAGATAACGTGATCATGTTACTATTGTTTTACATATTAAAATAATGAACATGTAGATAAAGTGAATGTTGGTTAACAGGTAACATGATTTTGTTATTAATAATGTGATCACATAATTGATAACCTGATCATGCTATTTTTATTTTTCACATAAAATCATGTGGGAGTTGCACATCAAGGCAAATTTGGCTAGAATCTTATATTTACTACTCTAAATGTCAAGTATAATAAAATAAATGTAATAATATAAATGTAAACTTATACTTTAAATTTATTTTAGTAAATATAAGAAACTAGGGTCACTCTACATATGATAGAGTTGGTCTCATATCTACACACCTTATGATGTGGAAAATAGTTTTTAAAAATCCAATTTAGTCATTACTTAGGCATTTTCAGGGTCTAGGTATTAAACCTAGGGATTTCAATACATAACTTTTGCAATTGATATCCATTTTTGGAAAACATATAATCATTTTTTGGGTTTTTGTGCCTTATAAATAGATTTTTGGTATTTATAAGATTCCTAGGTTTTTTAAAATTGAAGTTTGAAAACTACTCACTTTGAACTTGATCTAAAGTGGTGTGATTAGGGTAGCGTAGATCATATTGATGACCTACACACATTAAATGACCACTTTGTGTTAATTTCACTTGTTAATCATCCCTCCCTCATCCTTGATCACTTCATACTCATCCCTCATTACCCTTAATCACTCTCTCATCATTACTCATTGTCCCTAATCACTCCCTCATTGACTCTTGCTATCCCTAGTCATCTTTAATCACTCCCTTATCATCCATAATCACTCCTCTATTGACCCTCATTATCCCTAATCACTCTATCCCCATCCTTCATCATCCCTAATCACTTTTTCCTCATCCTTCATCACCCCTAATCACTTCCTCATCCCTATTCACTCCCTCCTAATCCCTCCTCATACCTAATCACTCCCTCATTGACCTTCATTGTCTCTCATCATCTCTAATAACATAGGATTATCATCCATAATCACTCTTTAATTAACTATCACCATCCCTCATCATCCCTAATTAGTCCCTCCTCATACTTCATAATCCCTAATCAATATTTCTCCATCCCTCATCATCTCTAATCACTCTCTCATTGACCCTCACCATCCCTCATCACTCCATCATTGACCCTCACCGTCCCTCACCATCCCTAATCTCTCCTTCATCATTTGAAATAAGTATATACTCTAAATATATATTTTATTCCAATCATATGTTGTTTAATCCATTATAATAAAAATTAACTCCTTTCTAGGACTTGTTGTGTTGTCAATACACATTTGTGATAGTCAATTTTATTACTGAATGAATTCAATGATCTTCCAAATCTATACATAAGTAGTAACACAAAATAGATTTTGAGTTTTAGTTCATCGAATTATATTTTTTGTGCTACTGAGTAGATAAAACTTTATTCGATTTCACATTTGGTAGTTTGGTTCAAAAGATAAAAATTAAACACAAATCTCTTGTATAATTTTCTAATTCTGAGAAGATTTGAATTAGGTGCAAAGTTATTTAGTGTTTCCCATTCCTATATGACTTGAATCTTGGTCAATTTCACACATGCACTCTTTGTGTGTGTAATGTGTTCCAAATATTTTATCTTTTGAATGAAAATAAACATTTATTTATGTTATCATAAAATATGTTTCTACAAAATGTGAAACACTAGTTTAGCATGGTGTAGACGTTCATCCCATGTTTTCTAAATATTAATGTGTCATCAAAGTAAATTTAAAAAATGACATAGGTAAAGGGCCTAAGGATGTTATTCAACATCTTGAAATGAATGAATTCATTACATGAGTTAAATTAAAAGGCATAAGAAACTATTCAGTCAATCATTCCTTTATTTTTAAGACTATATTCTAAATGTCTAGAGGTTTAACATGAATATGATGATACCCAAACTTAAGATCAATTTTGGAAAAGACTTATACGCCATAGATATAGAAAAAAAATTCCTTAATATTTAAATGAGGATATTATTTCATCACTTTAATCTTGTTAAGATTTTTTTAATTGATTCAAAACTTTGGTACAAACACAATTAGGCTTTTGTAAGGTAATGATTTGGGCATGATGTGTCCATTATCCATGATTTCATGGATCTACCACTTTATCTATTCATTATCTAGAAATGATATGTTTTATAAAGAGGTTTGAGATAGAGGTAGTTAAGGGTTCAAATCAATAGTATTATTTAGTGTACAGTTTGTAGGAACTTATTTAGGTGATTGAAAGATATCCTTGTATTCATCTAGTTTATGGTTCAATTATTTTGTCTTTATTATTGTTGGATACACCACACTGTCATATGGTAACATAAGGATGTTATTGCATTTACTTCTTACCATCAAGAGTATACTTCTTACTATAACTAACAAGATTCTTGCACTTCATGGCACTAATGACTGAAAAGTTATGAACTAACTACTATATATGGAATTTTAGATCATAACAATTTATCACAACATTTCAAGGATTTACTTCATTTACTACATGTCAATGGTAAATATATGGTTGAAAAAATGTAAAACATTACACACCTCTAATGGTGAGATGTCATAAATTATTACATCTTTAAAAAGTTTGATTTTGTACACCAACTGACACTACTAGGTGATCCATTTCTTAAGGCCTACACTAGCGTATGGTTATGGATGATGTATAAATTTCAATTTAAATTTCAATTATTGAAAATATGCTTTATAATAAATTAAATTCTTCTAACTTCCATTGGAAATGATGAAGTGTATTGGCTCACCAATAATCTACATTTGTTAATGAAATAATATTTTTAATTCATATAATTTCTTTTTGGGGGAAGTAGAGATAGTTTTAGTACTAACCATATCATTAGGCTCATAATATATTATCTACTTACCATTTTATAGTGCTAGATAACTTGTACCCACTTTTTGAGATGTGCAAGTAGAGACCTCATAGTGTGACACTCTTCATTAGATTGAATATTGAAGTTATGAATTAATCACCACTTTTTAATCTTGGACTACTTGTTCTAATCATTTAAAAATTATTTTCCACACTCTAGTATGATGACTCAATAAATATAAATACAAATAGAAGGCCTTCAATGTAATTATTCAGATCATAAAATTTCCTCATATGGAAAGCAATTGATTGGTTTCAAGAAATCACATAGCTTGGTGATCCTCATGTATTTACTACCCATTTTTGGTGCTATGGTGGTTTTACTTGCTTCTCCTTTTCTAGCATATTTTCAATTGTGAATTACATCATTTCTAATAGGCCCATATTTTTTTATAGGTGTTAAATATTTATATGTCAAATTTGCCTCCACATCATTTTGATCACTATGTCTATATTTTATGCTAGCACTCAATTGTCCACTTATAATTCCTAGCATTATTAAACCCCAACAAAATACCACCATCAAAATATTTGATGGAGTGATTAAGGATGAGTAGGGATGAGGAAGAATTGAGTAAAGATGATGAGTGATTTAATAGGGATGATGAGGGATGGTGAGGGTCAATGAGGGAGTGATTAGGGAGGATGAGTGAGTGATTAGGGATGATGAGGGATGGTAAGGATTAATGAGGGAGTGATTAGGGGTGATGAAAGATGAGGAATGAGTGATTAGATATGATGAAGTATGATGAAATAATGATTAAGGATGATGAGGGATGGTAAGGGTCAATGAAGGAGTGATTAGGGATGATGAGAGAGTAATTATAAATGATGAGGAATTGTGAGGATCAATAAGGAACTGATGAGGGATGATGAGGGATGAAGAGGGATTTATTAAGGATAATGAAGTGGTGATTAGGGATGGTGAGAGTAATTAGGGATTGATTAGGGATGATGAGGGATAGTGAGAGCCAATGAGGGAGTGATTAGGGATGTTAAGGGATGGTGAGAGCCAATGAGGGAGTGATTTGTGATAATGAGGGATTTATTAAATATGGTGAGGGATGGTGAGGGTCAATAAGGGAGTGATGATGGATGATGAGGGATGATAAGGGATGAGGAGTGAGTTATTAGGGATGATGAGGGATAGGGAGGGTCAATGAGGGAGTACTCAAGGATAATGAGGGAGTGATTAAAGATGACTATAGATAGTGAGGATCAATGAAGGAGTGATTAGGGATAATGAATAATGATGAAAAATTGATTATGGGTGATGATGCATGAGTAAGAAGTGATCAGGGATTAAAGAAGGATGATGAACAAGTAAAATTAACACAAATTGGTCATTTGATGTGTGTGGGTCATAAATATGACTTATGCTACCCCAATCACACCACTTTGCATCAATTTAAAAATGAGTTATTTGAAAACTTCAATTTTGACAAACCTAATACTCTTAGAAATGCTAAGAATCAATCTGGAAGGCACAAAAACCTAAAAAATGACTATATGCTTACCAAAAATGGACATCAATTATAAAATTTGTCCTAAAATCCCTAGGTTTAATACTTAGACCCTAAAAATTCCTAAGTACTAATAGATTAGATTTTTAAAAACTATTTTCCACATTATAATGCATGCAATTGTGAGACCAACTCTATCTGATATAGAGTGACCCTATTTTCTTATATTTACTAAAATAAATCTAAAATATAAGGAAATAAATGTAACAATATAAATGTAAACTTATACTTTAGATTAGTAATACCATTTAGAGTAATAAATATAATCTTCTGGCCAAAGTTAAATTCATATGCAACTCCCACATGCTTTTATGTGCAAAATAATATGAACATGATCACATTCTCAATAACATGATCATGTTATCAATAACGTGATCACATTACCTATTAACCAACATTTGCTCCATATACATGTTCATTGCTTTAATGTGAAAAATAAAAAAAATGATCACGTTATTATGTTTACAATAACATGATCATGTTATATATTAGTACAATCACATTATATATTAACACGATCATGTTATGGCTTGGTAATTATCGAGCCATAATTTAAATAATGATATCATGTTATGTTAGTAAGATGATCATGTTATGTCAATAACATGATCATTTTATTAAATAATGTGATCATGTTATGTAAAATGTCCATGGAATTGTCCCCCAACTCTATGCACTTGCCCAACACACAATGAATAAATGATCAATTTTCAGTATTTAAAACTAATGTAGAAATACTCAAGGAAGATGCATGATATTGATCATGGCATCAAAAAATTTGGGATATGAAATATATCTATCATGGTATCACAAATAGATAACATAATAAAAAATAAGAGTCATGGCCATGACACATACACAAAGAACACATGAAAAATCACAGAAAACATAGAAAAAGGCCAACGAGCCACATACAAGGAAAAAGTTCAAATTTCACTCACACAAAATAATTCTTAGAGTCAGAAACAAGGACATGTTCAAATGTACACAATCTATATCAATTAATACATATAAAGCATGAATCAAAGAAGCAAACACGATAAGCATACATGAATAAGTGAAATTGATCTACATAAGCAATTAGTAACATCATGATATGCAATAATTTAGGTATCTAATAAGGTATCATTGTTAAGAAATTAACTTGTCATTGGATACCTGACTTTGATATTAAATTTTATGATTTCTACCTTTTGACTTGAGCTCATGAGCTAACATAGTTAGGAGGTCAAGGGGTAGGAGGAATGAAAGGAACCATTTGAGCCCTCAGGCATCTATTATTAATAAGTGACAACTCAAACTGATCCATTTAATAATAGGCATCATAGAACTTCCCATTATTATGTTCTTGATTGATATTGAATTTTATATTTCCCTCTAAATTATGCATCCATAGACTTACATGCAATTTAAATATTTTACATATTATAGGCAAATAACATGTGAGTGAGACCAAGAAACTTTGAGCCAAAAAATAATATATAGATAGATTCAGTCATTATGATGATGATTATTATAAAAAATTTAAAAAATGAAATTTGAAACCCTAAAAAGTGTTAAAATGATAGAAGGAGAACCCTAGGACAAAGTAGGGTTTTCAATATTCAACAATAAACAGGTTCACCAATATATTTTTAAAAAATTGTTAATTAAGAATAAATCTAATTTAAATAAATAACTAAGTAAAATAGATTTCAAGTCAATAATAATTTACACACAAAACTATTTTGTAAGCATACAAAAATAATTAGAGATTTAGTCAAAACGATAAAATATGGATTAAGTACTTATATGTAACATGATTGCACTATATTGTATACAATTAAGGTTTACTCTAATACTAGTTGAGAGGCCTTCATATCTGTGGGGATGATTGTCTTATTGATTTAAACACATCTGATGAATTTGGACAACTATATCATGCATCCTTGTCTAATGGCATGGTCTTATATGTGTCAATTGTCGAATAAATCTACAAATTAGAACATTCTATGATATTACCTATATATGATTTTTAACTCATTAAATATATATGATCTTGTGTTATAGCCTATACTTTATCTTATTTTATTCCAAATAACCTGACAAGGTCTTACACATGGAAAATGAAACATGAAATGGGGATAAAAGATAAGGGGAATAGCTTAGTTAGCCTTAGAAACCCCCTATAACTGAGCACCACCTACATAATCTAAAAAGGGGATCTCAAGATCATACAGCTCTCCCTCTATTATGTATGTGGATGGATCATATGCAAATGTGAATCTAAAATCTGTTTCACCTAGGTCCTCCTTTGGTCCAAAGCATGTAAATGTAGATGCAATAATATAAAACTTAAAATACTCATAATCATGTGTAGATATTATTGTATTGTGCCTTTTATTCAATATTGTTTGCTTAGATAGATAAATGATAGATGTAAAATAAATCTTAGGACTCTATATATATAAGACTCGTAATTTAATTTTAAAAAACTAATGGCATGCCAACTGAGTCAATTAGGGTCAAATGGTCATAAAAGGAGACCTAAATAAAATGTATATTGAAATAAGAACCAAAAAATATGTTGGGAAAACACTGCAACTTATGGACAATGATGCATAGCATGACCATCCAAAAGGAGAAGTGTTATCTAAAAATAATAAGACAGTAAGATAAAAATATGAAAAAGGGCCAAAGATCCCTATGACACCCCTGATAATCGAATGAATTAATAATACTTATAAAAACACAATGAAAACATTGGTGTAAGATATCAACCTAAAAATGCATGGGACAAATACAAGACATGATAATAGAGTCTTATTTAATATTAGGAACTTCAAAACATAGTCACAAAAATAAATAGTACCTATGTTTGCTTGTTCAAATTTAGGTGTCTATATTTGACCCCCTTTTATTATTCTAATTCAATCAATTGGAAGTAATAGATTAAATGGAATAAAAGTGATACCTAAGCTTACATGTGTTGCATATGCTTTTTTGTGAGTGGAGATAACATGGGTCCAACATAATCAACCCATGTAGAGAAAATATTATCTCTAATATCATTCTCTTCTTAGTTAGTGTATATTAGGTAAAATACTTTTTTATAGTCTAAGAAGCACTTAAAATATCATTCTTTAAGGATAATCACATATTTGTCCATACATCACTATACATAACTTATTTATTATAACCTATTTATAAGTTAATAATAATAATAATAATAATAATAATAATAATAATAATAATAATAATAATAATAATAATAATAATAATCTTTCAATTAGGGTTCATCTTATATGATAAAATTCCCTAAAAGATAGATATATCTTCCTATCCTTTAAACCTCCTTACTTATCCATATAATAAGTTGGAGGGTATGGATTAAGTTTGATTCTTAAAATTTAATTTTTATTGTATACATCATATGAGGAGATCCTTTGGCTCTCCTTTGAATATGTGCATGAATGTAAATATAGCAGTCATTATACCTTAAACACATATGTGTTACTTGATTTATGTTTGTACATGTATGCATTCATTTTAGATGAAGTCTTGAGGTTTTTCATAAATCCATGGGCCCATTTTGGTTGGTCATGATCTTGATTACCCTATTCCTATATTTCTATTTTGATTGTTGTAATCAATAAATATTAGAAAACAAAAAAGGTGCACCCTCAAGTTGAGATTTGTGCACATCTAATAATGATGCATTGTCTAATATAATATAAATTTTATGGATAAAATGAATTTTTGATTTCTTATAGAATGGAGTAGTAAATTCTATACGCATTTATATTTACTTATATTCTTTAATGTATACTCTCAATATTTGAATTGATTGCTTGCATTCATTTCCAAAATACTTTTTAAAGGGTTTCTGGGGTAATATGTCAAAATGAATAGTTTGATGTAAGGATCATAATGGTAAAATCACCCAATAAGCAAAAACAATCTGAAAAGGTCTCCAAATATACATGTTAAAATAATTGGATCAACAAAATGATCACAACAATGTAGTTGCATTATGGGGAAAAAAATTATAGGCATGTTTTTTTTCCATAAGGGTATAGTTGTATTTTTTCAAATTATGTAGAACATTTTTTGGGTTGCTTTTTGGTAAGTTTTTAGTCACAATTTTCAAATTCCAAAAAGGTTAAAATTTGTTTAAGAATAACCATTTTCTAAAAACAACACCCTTTCCACTACCATATCACTATATTGTTCTTAAATTGACTCCCAAATAAGAATACTAAAACTAAACCTAGAGAGACAATATTGATGTTGTACGTAGATCTACCAAATGTAGTCACAATTATTTTAGAATTTCTAGGTTGGGCATAATAGATCTGTAGGCTCTCTAATCTAAAAATCTCAAGTGTGATTAGTGAACAAGACCAAATAAGATTTACTAGAGAGGGATCCACTATACCGATAGCTACATTATCCCATACTTAAGGTACATAAAGAGTAACTTCCCAAGTCTAACCACATATCAGTGCACTATAGTCTCAAACAATAGATGGATTCATCTTAGAAATAAACAAAAAAACCTAGTCACTTTTGATATAACTTAAGGTATAATGAAGCTAAAAAATAATTAATAATTTTGTTTAATACTTGGTTATTATAGGAAACCCCCTCACTTCACATGTTGAAAACATCATGCGCGGTCAATAATGATATCTTCTATGATAATTTAAAACCCTATTATAAGGTTTCTAAATTATTATATTTCTATATAAAAAAAAGCTTTGACCCTTAGTACCCCATTACTTTCACCAATTTATGATCCACCAATGTCCCTTAAGGCTAAATCAAGTCAGTAAAATTGGTTATTTGTAGTAGGCCACTAAATTATAGGCTTGAAACTTGACATGATGAAAATAAACTACAAATCTAAAAATGGAATAAAATTAAATAAATAAAAAATTGAAATTTACAGATCTGATCTTCATACCTATTATGGGTATGAAAACATAATATGTATATGCTCCACATAATTTTAATGTATGTGGAGAAGCTTTTATAGCTCTGATACCATATTAAATTATTGAAATAGTTATAGAATCATCACATCTACTATAATACATACACCCACAATACATACAATATATAATATAAAATCTTAAAATAAGACAACATAATTTTTTTAAGGTAGCATTACAACCTCTTTAGATTAATAATTTTGGCATAAAATTTCTAGTATAACAATGGTAACTCTTATTTGTAATGTACTTCACCTACTAACTCTCTATGCTCTTATATAGGTAATAAAGGAGACTATGGTTAGGGTTAGGTTCTTAAAGAGTAGTTACTTGTAGAATAGGTCTTTCATATTATTAGAGAAAATTAATTAAATAAATATTCAATTCATAATATTATCTAATAATTTTTTTATAGATAAGTGTACACCAATTAGTGCTTATCCATAAATTATATTATTAATTAATATTATAATTTCATCTTAAACCTTACAAAAGTGTTTGAGTAATAAAATACACTAGTAGGTAAAAACATATGTAACCACCTAAGTTGTATTACAATATCATAGGTATTAAAACCATGGGCTAAGAATACAACCCCTAATGATTCCCACAAAACTATGGGTCATAACAACACTCATATAATAACTTGAGTTAAAACCATATGTTTGGGCATGAAACTACATGTACATCTCAAAAAAACCCCATTATATATTTATAGTAAAAAAAAGTCTAAATCATGTAAATTATATAACACCTATATGGATAAGTGGTATGTGGAAACTATTTGTTAATACCGTTCTCATATCTAAGAATGAGTTGTTTATTGACTAGATTATGACATGTCTTGAATAATTTTATGTTGAAACCAAGAAAAAGAAAGCAAATTCCAATAGCCACTAATTTACAAAAATAAATTATTGAGATGTAAAAAATAATTTTAATTATTTACAATAATATATAAAAGTTATTAAATAAATTACAACTCAATATTAATAGTTTTCATTCACAACTTAAAATATAATTAAAATAAAAAGCTACCTTGTGTTTACTACCTATTATTTTTAGTAGTCTTTATTTTTAGTAACTTTTGAATGCAAGCTCAATTGGCCTAATATTTGTCCCTTAATTTATACATGCCTAAAATAATCCAAAAGGTGAGTTGTAACTCAAGTTCACGCCTAACTACAAAAATATCAATTTATAAACAAATCTAAAAATACCAAAAAATATGAAATGTAAATTTTGACCATAGATGGTTTATTTCAACTCCAAAAAAAATGTCAAAATGGACCCTAATCTAATAAAGTAGGTTATAGCACCATGGAGATATTCAATACCTTTTCATAAAAAAGAGCGGGGGGGCGGGGAGGGTTGGTTGGTTGGAGAGGGCTTAATCAATTTCCTAGATTAAAAGTTATATCCTCTGAAATATGGGTTCCCACATCATTTTCTTTATTTATTTTCCTAAAATTTGTTGATATATAAAAACTCTACTTAGGAAATTTTCAATGTTCACATTAACTTTCATTTGCGCTATGTTGGTGGGTCTATGATAGAGCGCCTTCCCTCATAGGACTCACACATGAAAAAAAAACATGGATCTAAAATAGCCCAACTTTGTGATGATTTTTGTTTCACAGATAGTATTCACAAATAGGATAGTCTTTTTTTAAACATCCTTGAAAACATATGTATTTAGATTCAAATGTGTACAAAAGATGGGTTTAAATGGTAAATCACTTGACAAAATATAACAAGGCATAATAAATCCAATTATTTCAAGAAACTTATCCATGATTCAAGAAAATAATTTATCATAACAATGTTGACAAGACATATAAGGATTATAAGTGTGGACATATGAATGGTTAATGAAATACTAGAACTAGTAATATACATTATGGTATGAATAACATATATTTGAGTGCTCAAAATCATCCCAACATTGTGAATGCTAAAAAATGGTTATAAATGAACAAATGTACACATGTATTTATAGACTCTTGAATTTGAACTAGTACCCTATTGGCCCACAAACCAATATAAAAATAAAAAAGGATGACAAATTAAGACCCAATAATTCACTAAAATAATTCACTTTTATGACTAATAAACGTTATGGGACCAATTTCAAGTGTCTACATAAAACCAAACTTTGATATATGTGTGTGTACACATACATGTCAAAGTAAGACAAGTAGAGGATGGACATCATATTTAGCACTCTTGAATATCTAATATTCATGTAAATTTGGAAAATACTCTTCATTCGTTGACAATAAAATCAAAGTTTTTAGGGCAAGATAGTAAGATTCTAAAAAACTCACAACTTAAGTGCCTCATTAGGACCATACATTCAATTTACTTTGTAACTATAATTGTACACTATACTTTTTTCGAAGAGAAGAATAAACTATTTTGATGGCCCTATTTATCATGTATGGAGCTCTGGAAACCTTGATCACCTTTTTCTAATTCTTCATAGCTATCTAGTAAATTGGTCTTGTTTTTAAAAACCCTAATAGGATATTTTAATATACAAATGGTTTAATAAAATATTTTTTTGGCTCATGCTCAATGTTATTAAGGTTTTTAAGCACCAACTACTTATTAGGCCCCTCAATAATTCATAGTAATTGAAAATAGCATACCAAAGATAATGTAATTAAGCCAAGTAGTATAGTGTGATGCAGTGTCTAATCTTCTATGAATTTTATGGATAAAATTAATTTTTAATTTACTGTATAATCTAATAGTAAATAATATATAATCTTATTTATATTTCCTTATGTTCTTGAATGTCTACTTTAAATGCTTGAATTGATTATTTATGCTCAATCATTGTAAGTCCTAAATGTACTAATGAAAATGTATTTATATACTTATTAAATACAAATTAAGACCTACATGTAAGCCAACACAAAATGAATGAAAAATACTAAAAAATCATGATCCAAACCCCATTGGACCTGAAAAAATGGTCACAAAAGCCCACATCTAAAAACATGCATTTTAGATGGAGTTTGAGCGGGCTACGCGCATGGGCGACTTCGAAGCCTGCTAGCCAAGCTAGGGCATCATGCCCTAGCTTATTTCTATTCAGTGGTGGGCTGCATAGGATTCTAAGGTAGATAGAGGAGAGTTGGCGCAACAGCTAAGTGTGTTTTTATCTGAAACGGTGAACTAGTTGTAGGGGCCATGGCTTTGCAGGGGCTGACCCAGACCAGTTTAGACAAGAGTTATAGGGAGGCAATTGGGAAGGGATGCCAGGGGGAGAGTCAGAGAGTAGAGACTAATCTGGAGGTAACTCAGATTCCTAAAAAATCTACCACTAACACAGTGGGAGGATTGAGAATTTCCAAGGTAAATGGCTATTTGGAACACTGCCAGGAAAGACCAAAGCTTGTTATTCCATTTGAATTGATTGTTGAGGATGTGGAGTACTTATCCAAACATTCACTTTACTGTAAATTCTTGGGGCTGTGAGTTTCCCTTCCATTCTTGGAGAAATGGGCCAGACGGGTGTGGTAACCAGAGGGAGAAATGGAGGTAACACTACTGGCCAATAATTTCTTCATGGTCACATTTGTCTGTTTGGCTGACAGGAACAGGGTATTTGAGGGAGGTCCATACTTCTATAATTAGGTGGGGCTCTTTGTTAAGACTTGGCATGCTGGCTTCAATCCCACTGAGGAATTTCCAAATAAGGTTCCTGTATGGGTGCGGCTACCCAGAATGTCGATTGAATGCTGCTGGGAGGATGTTCTCCAAATGATTGCTTCAATGCTTGGAAAACCTGTGGGTTCTTCCACACAAACTCTAGGTAGGAAAATCATGACCTTTGCTAGAATCTATGTTGAAATTGACTTAAGTAGGCCATTGCTGGATGATGTTGAGCTTTGTGTGGGTTCATACTCATGGGTTCAGCAACTAGACTATGAGACACTCCTGTTTAGATGTTGCTTATGTCATGAGTATGGGCACCTGGTTAGGCAATGTCCAAAGGCAAAAGGGAATGACCAGTAGGCTTTGCCCCAAGCTCCACCGAGTCACACTGCTGGTGGGGACAAGGGGAAGAAGATTGGACCTAGTGCTGGTAAGGATTCTGAAGGCTTTGTATAGGTCAAATTGAGAGGATGAAATAAAGGTCTTAAGAGATCCTTTATGGATTGTTTAGAGGAGGATACGATTAATAAATTTGGGGTTTTGGGGGATTTGGGATAGCAAGAAGAATGCACAGATTTATTTAATGGGGGGCAAGTAGTGGGCAGCTCTAGAGTAGCTGATGACATGGCCATGGAAAAGGAAATGCCCCTGAGGATGTTGTCCTTCCTATGATTTTGGAAGAACAGAATGGAGAGCTATAGATTATTGAATAAAATATTGGTATAAGTATAGAATTTGAAGCCTTAATCCCTTAGGTACAAGTGGAGGCACCTAAGTTGGAGAAGAAAGGAAAGGCCTCTTCTCACTTGGGAATTTTGTAGAAGGAAGGGAAAAAACCAGATTCAAAAAAAAATAGTAAATTGGGGAGAAGAAAAGATACGAAAAGGATAAATATGATTAGGGAAAATCTAGTTGAGTCAGGTGTGGTCAAGACCTTAGACTCCCATTTCTTGCCTTCATCAAAATGATTGTTATAGCTTGGAATGTGAGGGACCTGAACAGCGGCCCTAGACAAAAAGTTGTTCGGGAGTTGATTAAGAGTCAGTGTCCATATGTTCTCTTTTTGCAAGAAACTAATGTGTCAGTGGATTTCATGATGAGTCTAGCCCCCTGGCTTTAGAAACATGGATCTTGTCAATGCGTTGGGGCACAAGGTACGGTGGGAGGTGTGGCTTGTCTTTGGAATCCATGCAAGGTCCAGTTGGTGTCATGGATAGCCTTTAGGTCCTCTCTTTTTTTGGTTTCTTTATGTAGTGATTCTAGAGAGTACATTCTCCTGACCAATGTCTATGCACCCACTGACTTTCAAGGTAAGCAGTAGGTTTGGAACAATATCCATTTAGTCAGAAGGAGCTTTCCTTTTTTGCCATGGATTATGGCCGGTGATTTCAATGCTATAATGGACCTAACAAAAAAAATGGGAGGCAATACTAGATTAGAACCATCATCCTATTTGCTTTGAGACAAGGTTTTGGAGCACAACCTGGTGGATATCAAGCCTTGCAATGGGCAGTATACCTAGAATAATAGGAGGGTGGGGGATAATTTTATTGCTGAGCGTATTGATAGATTCTTGACTTCTTGCTATTGGATGGGTAGCTCATGGTCTTTGAATTTTGAAATCTTGGATTGGAGATGTTTTGACCATTGGCCTATTAAACTTCACATTTCTTCTAATTGTTGGCAGAAGAAACTGACTTTTAAGTTTCAACTAATGTGGCTCAGGGATCAGTCTTTATACGATCGAGTTGCTAATTGGTGGAAAATAGGGAGACCGATGACTGGGATAGCAATGTACACTTTTGCTAAGCTCCTCCAGTATGTGAAATATCAGCTCAAAAAGTGGAATGTATTGAGCTTTGAAAACATTTTTTGGGAGAAGAAAGAAGCACAGGAAGAGTTAAACTTGATTACTAGATTAATTCGGGAGGAGGGATTGTCAGAATCCTTGTTGAATGATGAATCAAGGGCTGTCAAGAGGGTGGAAGAATGGGATCTGAGGGAGGAGGTCTTTTGGAAGTAGAAAGCCCAAATTGAGTGGCTGCAGGAGGGAGACAGGAACACGGCCTTCTTTTTCAACTCAGTTAAAGCTAGACAGCATAGCAATAGGATATTGACTTTGGTTTTAGGTAATGGGGAGACTCTTTCATCCACGAGAGCCATGTGTGATGAAGCTATCTGATATTTTGCTTCTATGTTCAGCAAAGATGGTCCAGGGAGTACTGTTGTTGAAGAGCAAATTTTATCTTATATTC
Source organism: Torreya grandis (assembly GCA_037957365.1). Taxonomy (NCBI): domain Eukaryota; kingdom Viridiplantae; phylum Streptophyta; class Pinopsida; order Cupressales; family Taxaceae; genus Torreya; species Torreya grandis. The sequence continues at coordinate 311,909 of JARHVA010005443.1, read as the reverse complement.
CCAACTTGGTTTCTGGGGAGATGATGGAATAGATGATGCGCCCTATCAACCTTGAAGAGCTCAAAAAGATTGTCTTTATGATGAAAAATGGTAAGGCTCCAAGACCAAATGGTTTTCCAATTGAATTTTATCAGGAGTTATGGGAAATCATCAAATTTGATCTTTTGGCTGTGGTTCAAGAGTCTTAAATCAGTAAACAAATGCTTCGTGCCCTGAACTCGACCTTCTTGGCGCTCATTCCTAAGAGGGAAGGTGCTGATAACCTGGGTCAATTCAGGTTGATCTCTCTCTGTAATGTTATTTATAAGATTATTTCTAAGCTGATAGATAAAAGATTGAAAAAGTGGTTGGGGGCACTGATCTCTGAGGAGCAAAGTGGATTTGTGGAGGGGCATCAGATTCTTGACTGAATTGTGGTAGCTACTGAGGCTATTCATTCCATGTCCCACTCCAAGGAGAAGGCTATGTTTATGAAGTTGGATATGTCTAAGGCATATGATAGGGTCTGATGGTCCTTTCTACAGAAGGTTTTGGCTACCTTTGGTTTCAGAGAGGAGTGGATCAGATGGGTTATGAGTTGTGTGAACTCGATCTCTTTCTCTGTTTTGGTGAACGGGGAGCATTCATAACTCTTTGGTGCTTCGCAGGGGCTACGGCAAGGGGATCCACTATCTCCATATCTATTCCTTCTTCTAGCAGAAGGTCTTGGAAGGTTGATCAGAAATAAGACTGGAGAAGGGGTTATTCAGAGATAGAGGTGGGGTGGCAACCTTCCAGTTCTTTCTCACCTTCAATTTGTGGATGATGTGGCTTTGATGGGATTGGCCAATATGAGGGAGGTAGCCAACATTCACAGTAGTCTGGATGCCTACTTGGCTGCCATGGGATAGGTGATTAACAAAGATAAATCTTCAATTTTTTTCTTCAACACTCCGCCACCTATTCAAAGAAGGGTGGCTGACACTCTTCATTTTCAAATTGGTAGACTTCCGGTTCTTTATCTTGGCATTCTAATATCTATGGGGCGACAATCTAAGGACTCATGGTAAGGAATCCTTGACAACTTTAGGGCCAAAGTGAACCATTGGACCAACTGATGGCTGTCCTTTGTAGGGTGTGTCCAGTTGATTCAGTCGGTGGTGCAGGTGCTTCCCATCTACAAGTGTATGCTCCAGGTGGCACCGGTGGGATTTTTTCAGGATCTTGACTCCTTGGAAAAATAGTTCTTATGGTCCGGCAACTTATCCTTGATGAAATGGAGCTTGATTCGTTGGGAGGTTATTTGTAGTCCTAAGAGGTTGGGTGGTTTGGGGTTGAGGCAATCTTTTTTGGCTGGTACGGCCTTGGCTGCCAAGTTATATTGGAGATGGTGTGTTGAATAGAATAGCATTTGGGCAAGGATCATGGCTTTTAAGTACTGTGTTGGGATTCCCATGGGTGATATCCCTAGATTTAGCTTGTCGGGTAGTGGATCGGTTATCTAGAATACTCTCAAGAAAGGTGTTGCATTGATTAAGAGAGGCATGTTCTAGATTTGTAAGGGAGGAAATGAAGCACAGATCTGGTATGATTCGTGGGATGGTTTCCCCTTGGTGGTTCAATACCCACATCTTGAGGGCTTGGCACGATGCTTTATTGAGGCTGGGTGGGTCATGGTGGGCGACTACAAATCCTTCCTGGTACATGATCATTTGACGGTGGTGAGGTGGAAGGAGCATGAAGATTGGCTGATTATGGTTATGAGAGAGGAGTGTGCTGAGCTTCAAGAGATCTTGGCTGACTGGTTTTGTTGTGCTCTTGGGGGAAAAGATCTGCTGGCTTGGTCGTCTCATCCCAAAGGGAAGTACACGGTTGCGACCGGATACCAGGAGATGATTGCACAGAGATGGGGAGAGGGGGGGAAGTGTCATGGTGGAAAAAAGTGTGGAACAACATTTCTTGGCTAAAGTGCAAGTTTTTTATTTGGACTTTGACTTGGAACCGATGCTTGACATGGGATAATTTAAGATGTCATGGATTTACTGGTCCTTCTAGGTGCATCCTATGTCAGGGAGCGAAGGAGGACTCTTCTCACTTATTTTTTAGCTGCCCCTTCATACTTCAACTATGGCACGCTTGGTGGGATGCCTGGAGATGTCAATGCCTACACGACTCTACCTTAGTCAAGTTCTGGGATAGATTGGGTAGGCTGCCTCATGCTACACCTTTTCTTCAGGAGGCGTGGTATGTTGGTCCCACTTTTTTGATGTGGTAGGTTTGGTTGGAGTGAAACCACAATATTTTCTTAGGGGAAAGGTTGGTGATCCACCAAGTGTGGATAAGGATTATTGGCATGATTCAAGAAACTATGGAAGTGAAGAGCGAAATCGCTCTACCTCTGGCGTAGGGGGATGCTAATTTGGTGAAATGGCTTGGCATTCTGGCAATTTCTCCAGCTGTTGTTAGTGTTAGGTGTGGTCATGGGAGGAAGAATAAAATATAGAGGAATGGGAAATGGTCCCCTCTTGAAGGTTATCTAAAACTCAACACGGATGGTTTAGCCAGAGGATGTCCAGGCCCAACAGGGATTAGAGGGATTGGCAGGGATCACTTGGGTGCTGTGGTTTTTATTTTATCTACCCACATGGGAGACCAGATGGTGAATATGATCGAGGGAGTTTCTATTCTGCATAATCTAAGGAGGGCTTATGAGCTTGGTTCGCGTAAGGTGGAGTGCGAAGCTGATTCACAAATTTTGATAAATTTGATCCGGGAGAGGAAAATCGATGATGTTAGCTGGCAACTATCTTTGGTGGTGTAGCAGATTCTTCAGATTAGTAGGCTTATGGATTCCATTTCTTTTTCTCACATTCTGAGGGAGTAGAACGGTGCGGCTGATTGTTTGGCCAAGTGGGCTTCGGTGAATGATGGTCAATGCAAGGTGGATGATAGGGCATTATTGTCGGAGGAGGTGCGTAGGGACTTTGATAGACTTCTCAGGGAGGATGGTGATATTGTTGGTTAGTGTCGGGGCCTAGTGGCTTTTTCTTCAATTTTTGTGGATTGCTGGGGCTCTGGCCCTTTGTTGTAATTTTTATTTTTGGCTATTAATAAAGTTTTTACCCCTTTTATTAAAAAAAAAAACATGCATTTTATGCTTATAGGAGAAAATAAATAATCTAGTGAAACATGGGGAGATGAGAAAGAAGAGATAATGAGAGATAAATAGAGAGGGGACATGATAAGAAAAAATAAAAAATACATGAGGAAAAGTGCAAAGCTAATAGAGTCTCATCTAGACTAATGGTTGACAATAACGCATGTACCCTAGAATAATATACTTGTATGATTGATAAATTCCCTAAGACCAACTTTAGATATCTACATAATTCCCACATTTATGTATTATTTTATACAAACTTATCAAATTACATCAAGAATATGACCTAGTTTAAAAAATTTGTGTTCATGAATCTCTTATGTCAACTTTAATGCCCTTATGAAACCTTCAAAAGACATTCACATGTCAATAATCAATAAAAACTCTATTGAAATCTATAAATAAAAATATATGATGATAAAACTAATTTTTTCAAAGGTGTTAGAGTGACCCATGTATGACTCCCTATCATCTTTTAATCTTTTCTAAACATATGCAGATGCCTATGTGAAACCTACAAGAATAATCATTCATGGATAATGACAATAAACTATTGAAATCTTTAAAATAAATAATTGGAAATGATACACCTACATTTACTAAAAACATGAGGGAAACCTATACAAGTTCCATAAATATATTAAAGTATGTAACATCATGATTTTTTTGATAATGATGTCTTTGTATAATCTTATGTTTTTGAACCTATACTAAATCCTGCATACATTTTGAAGATAATTTTTTAGTCACAAAAGTTTAAGTCTTAATAAATTTAATGTAATTTAAAATAGTAAGGTTAGGAAATATTTTGAATGTATCTCGTAGTGGGAATATGTTTCATGTGATAGATATATGCCTAGGAATAAATCTCATGGCATTGCCTTATCGAGAGGAGCACAGAAAAATGATATATGTCTAGAGTCCTAGAGTCTATAAATAAATATGGGTGAAATATATTTCCCATACATCACACATGTGGTCAAGCATGAAGAAAAACATTAGCCATTGGAATCACACCAAGCATATAAGACCTAAAATGGTATAATGAGATACCCACATAATGCCCCCATAATTTCCCCTAAGTGATTATGAGATGTGCCCTAGCATAATATGATTACATAAGAATTTATATATATATACTTATTACATATAAAATATTTAACATACCTCAAAAGTGCATCAGTAGCATGTATGAAAATTAGTGAAGTAGGGCCCCTATATATATGCATAAGACATGAATAATATGTGTTTACCCTAGCATAATCATGAAATATATAATCTCTTTAGGGAAATGTAAGAAACAAAAATAAGTCATTTATTAATATAGAGAGTGTTTTTCAAATGGAAATTATATGCGCATAAAAGAGGCAAAGCATTTGGATCATACATTTGATCTATATCTCTATTGTTTTTAAAGAATTTATTTCATGAAAAATCATAAATGCAAAATTATTTACATTATTTAATGATAGTAGCATATGAGTAATTATAGGAGATTGAAAAATGACCATGTGGCAGGGTGTATGTTTATGTACATCTTTTTGTGAAACAAAAATTATACTCATAATTTTTTGAGATTAATCCATTTTATAACTATTAAAGTGGGCATCAAAGGGGTTTATTATCTTATGTATGTATTTATTTGTTTACTTACAACATGTTTTTGTGCTAGAAATAGCAGAGAAAATATTATACATAGCAAAATTTTGAGAAAGTGAAAAAATGAAGGATTTGAATATTTATGAAGCAAGAGATTATCATTTGTATAATTGGTCATCTAACTATTAATATTCCATACTTTTAAATTAGTGCATTATTCCATTATTTAAATAAAAAGAGCCCAAATAATAAGTACCATATTATCTCTACATCTTGTATCACATGTAACCTCTCGAATCATTGTACATAACTAATGCATGATATAATCTTGCAACTTACAGTTTGAAGTTGGTGTATAGTGTTATGTTATTTCCATTTGTCCATTAGCATTCATATTATACAGCTTGGCCTTTATCATTTCATATAAGCTTCCACCATAGAAAATTTAATTTGTTAAGTTTATCTTTCCACCAAGTACCTCATGAGCATCAAATCAGTGGTATCAAAGCATACATACTTCATACCATAATCCATTGTTATTTAATTTTATGATTGAATCCTTTTTTATACCCACTCATATGAGTCTTAATTATATTAATTTATGGCTTAAAACTTGTGACTCTTCACCATAACTTCATATATGTCCTTAAATGTAGACAAATATGATTTAGAGATACCAACTTTAGACATTATTTAGAAAATGATAGATAATCATATGTAAATGCAGTGAGAAAATTTGGAAAAAGACTACACACCTGAGAAATTTAGAATCATTGAAACTACACCCAAATTCTTAAGCATGTTCACAGTATTTTCAACATACCTACTTAAATCCATACATTTCATTATGGATGCCATTTAAGTACAATTAAATATATAAATCCATATTTTTGAAGCAAAAATGGATGTGGATGCCATAGATAGTTAGTTTAATATAATGTGTTCATACTATGTGGTTAATTAATTCTTTGATAAGGAAAATATAACACTTACTTTTATAAAAACAATCTATAAAGAAAAGGTGTGATAAATATTATACCACTCATAAAGATGATAGATTAGACTCCTTTGTGGATACCTTGAATGGTTTCATAGAAGCATCAATAATTATTGATTATCATGTTGGGAATTGTGATGACCAACATCAAGTTTTCACAAATTTTCCAAGGTAATGATCAATATATTAAAGAATACATAGATACCTTTCACACTTTAATTTCCAAGTTAAATTTCCATGATCAAAACAAAATATTAATATTAAATATCTATCACTATTGAGACCATACATCTAATTCAACATGGGTTTCCTACCACTTTTCTTGTAAGTTTGAAGAAAAATCCAAAAAAAAAATTTAAAAATAAGATTCAAAGTATTAGGACAAGATGTAGTCTAATAGTTCAAAATATATAACTTTGAATCATTCTAAGTAAGGAACTATCCCTGTACACCATCCTCTAAATAACAACACACTATCAAATGATCAAAATAAGTAGTTAAAGATTACAAAGTGTTGTATAATTCACAAATCTAGAGATCACTCTAATAAATAATGTGATGATAGGAAATATCTACTCGCATAACATGAAAGAATGGCTACTACCACTACGACACTTTATAAGGGTAAGGAAATCATGGAGTTTAAACCTTGTTCTATGGTAGGTATCATCAACATTACATCTTCCTCAAATCTAGAATCAAGGATGACTAAAAATTGTTCCATTCTCAAATGTGGATCAATGTACAACCTATCACATCATTGTTGACAGTGAAAATAAAAAAACTATGATTTATCCTAAAAATTTTAAAGATTGAATTATCCACTAACACATCACCCAAAACCATACTCCATTAGATGGTTCAGTGATCTAAGACCCATGAGGAGACTCGGTGGAGAACCACACTTAATGTAGTAAATGGGTTATTGAAAAAGTGTAAATGGAATTATAGAGGGGTAATAATATACTAGAGTTTAGTAAGATCATGGAAATATCAAAGAAGATAATGGACACCCATTTATAACTATAATTGTAAATTTTTATTATACAAATTTTTGTACAAGATTTGAGAGATCGGATGTGTGATGTTTTTCTACTAATAGACTATCTTGGTATCACTAACTTATTACAAATAATAGAGTTATGTATTAATATACAACATAGGAATTTGAATTGTCAATTAGATTATTACAATAGTTGGTAACAATAAATTCATAAATAAACAGTGCTTTTTAATCTTCTATTGATATTACTATAGAGTTATGTATTATAAAACTTATATTTTAGGAGTTGTGCAAAATTTTATAAGTGTTGTTAGGACTTAGAAGTATGCATGTGTTATTTGGGTGATTTTAAATCTACTGGTGGAGTTACACATGCTATAAATCAATAGTGATATGTCATAATTCAATTATTGGCTCAAACTATCTTAGATCAATAGCCCTTCCTTGAAGATAAATGGTTACCATTATGTGAAGTTGTATTAAAATATGTGAGAAGAGGTTTGTAACTTTTATTTATATAAACTAGTTTCCCTAGGAAGGTATTTGACCTAATTTGATGATCTAAAAGGGAGGGATATATTTTTGGCATGTATGGTCGACCTTGGTCTCAATTATTTGATTTGATTCTATTGGTGCATTGAAATCAATATTGATATATAATTTTTTAAGTGTCTCTATAACATATGAAGTATCCATCAAAGATGGAAATTTTAGACACATAAACTAACACTTAAGTTAAAATAGTGCACTTATGACCACTCTTTTGACACACCTAGCTCATGACCTAATCTATGGCTTTTTGACCATTTATTTCACTATCCACGTGATAAATCACACCTTCTATAAACCAAAATCATTAAAAATATCCCTATTCATATCACTCAGTAACCTAAACTCACTATCAGACTGAATCATACCTGTAGCTTAGTAGTTTTTTCCTCTACGACAATAGTGCCCAAGTGGGACAATAGTGCACCAAACTATTATCTACTCCCACTAGCTATGTCCTCCCACCAATTACCAGCTATTTTCCAAATTTAAAATTTGTATAAGGGTTTTCCCTCAAGTTTAGGAATCCCCATATAAAGGAATTCAAAAAATAACACTATAAATCCACACATTTCAAATCATTTTGCACACAAGAGGCTTCCACACTAAAAAACACCAAAATTCTAATTATGTGTTGAGAGAAAATTTCTTATTTTTCCCAATTCTAATTATATACAACCCTTTTATCCCTAAGATAAATTCTAAATACACCTCCAAGGTCACAAGTCATGGTTGAAGCCCTTAATCACACTAGGATTACACCACCATCTAACATTTTTCACTAGTTTCACACACACCACCATAGCATGGGTGAACTACATGGAGTTTGATTCCTCATAAAAGTATTGGTATATATGCATCACTCAACATAGGGGTGTTGAGGTCAAGTACATCTTTAACCACTCACCCATTTTTAATTTGTGATTGCATTTTGTCTTCTCATCTATTGAGCTAGGGTTTTAAGTGGAAAAAGAGTTACACGGTGGTCACCACATAAAATTAAAAGCTCCCACACCATCCATAGAATAAATGGGAAAATATGAACATAACCTAAAAATATATGAGCCCTATTATATCTTGGATAAGATGACCCTATTTAGATAATAATGCCCCCACGACTATCTAGTTATAACACTCTTGTTTAGGAACTACCAACTCATGTTTTGGGTCTGCACTCAGTTAACACATTCTGTCAGTCAATATAAAATCTAAAAATAGTATGCATCTCAATTTTATAGCTAATTTTATATTTTTATATTACACTTTTATTATTTATTACATTTAAATATTTATCAAGTTTCAAATCAGTTTGTAGCATTTATTACATATTTATAGTAATATGATTTTACACAATAATTTTATGGTATTTTAGTTATTTTCATAATTGATTTTGTGGGTTAAATTGAACATGGTTGTTTTATGGTGTTTTTAGTTGTTTCCATAATTGATTTTTTGATTTCATAAATTCCCATGGATAAATTTTAAGTGTCTACATAATTCCCCACTTTGTCAAATGAAAACAAGTAGAGGGTGGACATGAAATTTTGCACTCTTAAATATCTGATTTTCATGTAAATTTTAAAATTAATCCTCACTATTTGATAACAAAATCACATTTATTAAGGTAAGAAATTAATATCCCAAAAATCTCAGGATGACCTAAGCACCTCATTAGGACCATACACTCAATTCTAATGATAGCTAAAATTATACATTAAACTTTTTTATAGAAGAAGAAACTAATTTGATGGATTTATTCATCATTTATGGAGCTCTAAAAACCTTGCTTGCCTTTTTTAAAATTCTTTTCAGCTCTCTATGAAATTGGTATTCTTTTTCAAAACCCTAATATGGTAATTTCAATCTATATATGGTTTAATAAAAATAATTTGTTGGCTCGTGTTCAATGTTAGTAGGGATTTTAAGCACCAATTACTTATCAAACCCTTCAATAGTTTATAATAATAAAAAATAGTATACCAAGTATAACACAAGTAAGCCAAGAAGTATAGTGTGATGCAATGTCTAATCTACTATGATTTTTACAACTAAAATGATTTTTTTTTAATCTAGTAGAAATGCTATATACTCTTTATATGTCCTTAGATTATTAGATGACTTCTCTGACTACTTGAATTTATTGTTTGTTCTCAATCATTGTATATCCTAAATACACTAATGCACATTATTTATAGACTCCTCAAATTGAGATAAGGACCTTATTGCATGAAACCCAACAAATAATAAATTAAAAATACTAAAAAATCATGACCCAAACCCTAGGGGACCTAAAAAATGATTAAAAGGTCCACATTTAAAAACATATGTTGTGTGTTTATAGGATAAACTCCATAAATCTAATGAAACATGGTAAGTATCAAAATAAAAGGCAAGGAGACAGAAGGAAAGAGAGGACATGATAGGTGTTTTATTAAAATTTTGAGATTAAGTAATCATTAATCTAATTAAGATAAAAATTTGGGTAAAATTAAAATATGTAAGAAATACAATAAATACACAAGAATGATTTATAATTTACTATTTTTAGAAATGTGCTAAAGGATAAAACACTAGAGACAAGTAAATTAGCTAGAACTCAAATAAAAAGGACTACAGCAGAGACTATGTGATTGACTATGTGACTATGTGAGATCAATATAAATCAAGAATAGGGCTCTATTTTACTCTAGGATAAGGTTATGTTATTCAAATATCACTGGCTTATGTTGTCATGTTTAAGGTGTGTCAATGTATGTTAGGGATTTTTCCATCTGTGTGAATTTTTTTCAAGTACACTTGTGCCTATAGGTCTTATGTGTATGATCAAATTAACTCAATTTATTGCAAGATCAATTATGTGCCTTATTCTTCACATAGAACCCTAGCTCAATGAGCATAAGGAATAAATTTAGTAAAATGAGAAAAAGGAGTTAGGGACTAAAGTTGTACTTGACCTCAACACCCCTTATGTTGAGCAATACTTACATACCAATATTCTGAAGAGGGATCAAACTCCATGTAGTTCTCTAATGTTATAGTGGTGTGTGTGAAATAATGGTGTAATGTTATGTGTTGTTGTAATCTCAATGTAATTAAGTGATTCAACAATGAATTATGACCTTGCTAGTGTATTTAGACTTAGCTCAGGGATACTTAAGTTATATGGACTCATAATTAGGAAGAATATGTGATTTCCTTTCAATGTGTAGTTATTAAAATTATGATTTTTGTAATATATAATCATATTAATCTCGACTAAACTAATGAATAGAAAATGTGCATAGTGGTATTTTTGGGATTTCCTCGAATGGAACTTACAAAACATGAAGGATGATCCATTGGATGAATTTTAAATTGGGTAAATAGTGATTATTTAGTAAGAGGATGAAATAGATGGCTTCATATACAATCAACCAACATGATTACCCTGAAGGAGTTGGGTAGCATATATAATTAAACTAGGATTGTGAATCAATCCAATGGTGAGTCTAGGCTAATTGGAATGAGGAATAGGAATATTCATTATCAAATTTTCCTATGTCTAAAAATTGTTTGCATTGAAGTAGAGGAATAATAGTATAGAACTATGGAATTGAGTATAGGCTAAGTGTGTATAAGGAGTGGTCACATGAGCATTTTTTTATCTTTGCATGTTAATTTTAGTGACTATAATCCCCCCCAACACACACATGTGTATTATATTAATGCAACAAATTGAAAATATTAGATTAAAAAAAAGAGAGTTATACCCAAGCTTACCTGTGTTGAGTAGGATTGGATGTAGCACATTGAAGTATGCTTCATGCAAACATGTAATGAAATATGTATAAATTATTCCTTACTTAGGATGAAAAATTTAAAATGAAAAATATTATAATGTAATTCTAGTGTATACAACATAGATAATGACATACAATCATAACATAGCTTTTTTGGGCTGGGGCTGCGCAGCTGCACGGCCCCCTCAAACCCTAAGTGATTGTGTGCAGGTTTACTATGAAGATCTATTACTGTGTGGAAATTTTTTTGTGGAATGCCATCCAGATCTGGATTGCAAAGGATTTAGTGAATGGATGGGGGAATCTCCTTGTGGGGGATGGTGCGGTTTTGTAAGTTTAAATCTATTTTTGCGTGGCTCTATTTTTTTACTTCAGTTTTTCATTTACTGGCCACCGTTTTGACCATTACCTTGATCTAAGAGGATCAGTGTTTTCAAAGATAATATTGTGAATGCCATGGCTCCATTTCCCCTGAGCAGAGGGGATGATCTCTCATATTTTCGGGTGGATGGAATGAGCGGTGGCGGCGACGGATCTGGGGGTTGTGGTTTTGTTAGGGGAAACCCCTGTGGGAGATCTGCACAACATGTAATTAAGCGGCCGTTGTGTAAAAAATGTGTGGAGTGAGTTGGCCATTGTGATACTTGACCAGCGCATGTGGTGAAGGCTTGGCCACGGGGATTGCCTTGAACGGACGCTGTGGTGGTTGTAAAGGAGGATTGGGTATGCGTGGATTTGTAAAGGAAGATCTATCACTGTGTGGATCTCTATTTTTTCCTCATTTTTCCATATTGCAGATGGATCCAGGGTTGGTTTTTTGCCCTATGTTGGACTTCCATTCTGATAGGGTCTACGATGGAAAAGTGAACGGAAAGGGGAAACTTTATTTCCTCTGTGTTGGTGTGCCTCGAGCGGTTGTTAGTTCATTTATGAACCATGTTTTTTAATTCCCTGTTCGGCCGTTGGTGACCAAATCTGGTTATTAGCCCTCGCCTTTTGTTGACTGGGATCATGGTTCCTGTTGAAGTGCTTTTCTTTGATAATGTTTTGAATGCCATGGCGGCGTATCCTCTGAGCTTTGCAGAGGGGAAGAATGGGAAGACGATCGAGTGGATGGATTGGGCACTGGTGATGCTGGTTCTGGGGTTTGAGGTTGCTTGTAAACCTGGTTTTTTGGCCGTATTATCTGGTTCTATTTAGGTTTCATGTCCTTGTAAAACCTAGTGCTTTTATTGGTTATTCTTGTGGTTTCAGGTCCCTGAAAAACCTGTTTTAGATACTGATCATCAGTATGTTTTAGGAATGTCTTTCCTGGTGGTTGCTATTGTTTTATCTTTCTTGCAACTGTTATAGGGTTTCGGGGCCCCTTTAAAACCTACTTTTACCATAATCTAAAACATAGATAATGACATGATTGAACATTCCTTCTACAAAATTTGGTGCAAAACTGAACAAATCATCATGTAACGTGGACATACCCCCAAACTGATATATGAGTATATTTTATTTTAATAACTCAGTAAGACCAACTAAATTTCATAATAAACATGTGTAAAATTTTGGAGTGCATGTCACACATGATGCCTTCAATCTAAGAAAAAATCAAGTTAATCATGTGTATAAATCTGAAAATGTTTTTGAGTAACCACTAAAAATTATTCTACAAACTGAGTATAATTAAGATAAATCTATAAAATGTTGTTTTTGACTTATGGGACAAAATCACATTGTTCAAGATAACTTTGGCTTGTGTTGTTGTATAAATAGTGTGGTTCTATTTTATTATGATTTTAAGGAAAAATTAGTATGCACTATCATCAACTAACACATATTTTATTTTTATGTTTGTTAAGTGGATTATTTTAGCTTAGTATTTAAGAAAATACATTATGTATTCCCTCTCTTTTGAGGTGACTTATGAAGCCTACGCAATAACTTAGCTCAAAAGGAAAATTTATGTGAATGATGTTATAGAAAATATTGAACTCTAGAGTAATAATGATAACATTGGAGATCATGGAATCATATTGATAATCTAATAAAAATAGTAATATCTGGTATATGTATAACCAAGCATACATAGTGTCATGTCTAGATAGATGTTAGCAATTAAGCATGTAGTGAATAAATGATCAATACTCAGTACATGAAATTGATATATAATCACTCAAAGAAGATGCATGATATTGATCATGGCATATCCAAATTTGGGAGATGTATGATAGCTATCATGGTATTGTAAATTAAGCAAATAATAACAAACATGAGTCATGTCCATGACACATACATAAAGAACACATGAAAAAGCACATAAAACATAGAAGAAGGCCAATTAGCCATGTACAAGGGACATGTTTAAATGTCACTCACACAAAAACACATGATAATTCTTAGAGCCAAAAACAAGGACACTCAAATGCACAAAATCTATAGCAATGATTACACACAAAGCTCGAAGAAAAGAAGCAAACATGGTAAACATGCATGAATAATTAAAATTGATCTACATAAGTAATTTTTAATGCCATGATATACAACAACTTAGGTGTCTGGTAAGATAGAAATGTGAAATTAAGTGAGAAAATATAGAAAGATGTGTGTAATGTACTATACTATAGTTGAAACAAAAGGGATAGTCATAGAGAGATAAAACCTATGTAAAAGATGCCCATAGTGAACTTTTTATGATGAAAAAAATCTATATAAATCTTGTGGCTATTTTATATCTAATAAGTTAGAACCTATGTTCACTAGGACAAGTTTTTTGGAATCATAAAAGATCACAATGTAAAACTATCTAAATAGTGTGATTTTGTCTATGTATTTTTTTTGGTCTAAGACATTATCAGCACATATAATTGAATCTAAAAGTGAAACTCGTATGCTCTATATCTCATTCAAGTACACTTCTTAAGCATATTGGATATAGATAAGTATTGTTTATATTGAATCTCAAATCAACTAATGTAATTGAACTATAAATATAATGCATATGTCTTTATTTTTAGAAAATTTTGTAAATTTTTCTTATTTTTGGTATTTGAGAATAGATGTAAAAAATTTAAACATATAACAACACATCCAAAGGATATGGTTATTCAAGCAATGGACCTGGTGGAATACTATTAACTTCTAAAAATTGGATCTTATCAAAACTTTGTGTGTCATCATCATTGTGATCATCATACCACTCATGCTCTATAAGTTTATCTTTGTCTTTTGCATTATTTTGAATTTTATGAATATGTATAGCATGTTGCTCAATTATTTAGGGGGCTCATATGTTTTTTTAGTAAAAATTAAATTTGATATTTTTTTATCATTTATGAGTCTATGATTATCTTTTGTAATCACCTAAAAGTGGTATTAGATGCTAAGAGTGTTGCTTGAGATAGCCTATTCCTATCTATGCCCTAGACCTATGCTAGAGACTTTATCACACTTTTTCAACCATTATGTAGACCAAAGACATCTTCTGTCAACCTAAACAAAATCCTAGGACAACATTCCCAGATCCCAACCTAGTGTGCCCAATAGTCTACTAGTTGGGCACTAGTGCCACATTAAGGACACTAAAACCACATGGTACTAGTGTCCCTTGCCATAAATCTATCAAATGGATATATTTTTAAATGTGTGCCCCTCCTAAGGTCAGCCTAAGTATATTATATTATATGCACAAGCTATATATCTCTATAAATGCAAGACTATTTGACCTCTATTCACTAGATGGAAAATAGATGCAAAAGCCTATCCAAATAAGAAATAAATTTAAAAAAAATTAAGGTATTTGATCCCTATTCTTCCATAGTTCTCCATACTACCATCTAAATCTACCCTAATCACATATTTAAAATACTTTAAAACTCAAGCACACTCAAGGCATTCAAGACCACTCTCATTCTAGCATTCACTTGCATTTATACCAAGCACTAGGTGGGAGAACTACATCAGGCTTGATCCCTCTTCAGAGCATTGGTATGTAGGAAACTCTCTTCATAGTAGAGTGTTGAGAATGTCTAGCCTATCCTACTAACAAACACATATTTTTATCTCATATCATACTTGCAAGGAGGATAAGGTTTTTTCACTAAATTAAACTTTCTAAACACAATATAGAGTTCTAGATTTCATGCATGTAGAAATAGAACCCAGGAACATAGGCATAGATGCTCCCAAAAAATAGGAACAGTTCTATGAAGAGGACACTATCACCATTTTAAGGACATTACAGTAGTATGACACCATTATCCAAGTGGGGTGTTACTATCCAATGAGCAATTAGACCTAGGGACCCTATTGATTACACTCAAACTTATCCAGAACCTAATTTTTAGAACCTAGATATTTCATGACATTCACTTTCTAGATAAATCTCTATTTATGCATATTTATTACTATTTTTAGAAATTTAAAAGAATTCAAAATCCATAACAAATTAGTGGTTAATTATTGTATATTATATAACCAATTTAGACATCTCAGACCTTTAATATATCTTAATAATTTACATATGTAAAACCCTAAAAGGTTAAATCATTTGGTGAACCCAACTTACTTTGAATATTGCATCATACCCTAGTTTGCATTAATTATAATTTTTTTGCAATAAATTAGGGCTACATACTTCTGATTTTATGGTTTTTTTATACAACCTAGCTAATTAAATGAATTTCATATTAGGGTTTCAATTTATTTAAATATAATTTAAATTGGTGCGAAGAAATCCTAAATTCAAAAAACCCTAACCCTATATGCTCTTGGGGTTTATATCCTTTTTTTCCCTATTTTCATTAGCTGCTATCAATGTTTTAAAATTCATATATTTTATTCTAGTATCTCTATTCTATTTGTTTACTATATGCCATCTAAAAAAGTTATCTCATTTCCATTAAGAAGTGCTAGACTAGGTCGTAATCATATAGAGCATATTGATTTTTTGGATATCCAATCCTATAACATGGAAAAGGAACCTATTAAAAATCTAGATATGAATCCTTCAAATGCTAATTATATAGATTTTAATGGCAATGCATCCAAAGATGAACAATACAACCAAGAACAAGATGAGGTACATATTGAGAATCAAGAGACTCTCCCTTCACTTATAAATAATGACATGATTATGAACAAATATGAGGTACTACAGGGCTTCAAAGATAGAATTTGGAAACATCCCCTTGATCATGCATAAATATTATAAGCCATATTAGAAATCAAGAATTAAATAAGTAATGGTCAATCTTCAACTCCCCTAATTAATAATATTGTTACACTTCTAGAGGGGCCAACTCAACCAACTCATATAGTACAACCTATTATTGTTATCCAAAAACCATCAGTGATAGCTACACCACTTGTGGCTAGTTGCTCCATTACAGATGTACAATCCCTTATACATGAGATTCATACTCTATAATATAAGGTGTTACACATCGAGAAGGGAACCACTAGGCTATCACATGCCTTAGATTATAACATTTTATTACATACACCTTTGGAACATTACATACCAAAAACTCCCTTTCCATATTATTTCATGACACCCAAGCTTATATTATATGATGGCAAGGGTGACCCAAAGCATCATCTCAAAGATTTTCACATAATATGTTTAGACTATGTGTCCAACTATTGACTTATTACAAAGTTATTTCCATGCAATCTCAAGGAATATGCCCTACACTAGTTCTATAATTTACCAAATCAATCTATCATGACATTCAATCCTTTAGCTGACATGTTTCTAGCATATTTCTCTATCAACATCAATGATAATATATAATATGTATAAGTGGCACAATTAAAGTAAAATTCAAATGAGCTTATCTCAAATTATGTCTTACAATACAAGATAATACTAGGGAAATTGACTAGCCCCATGGTAGACAAAGAGCTTCAGGGCATATTTAAACAAAGTCTCCTACCAACATTGGACAAAGTTATCTTGTATAATAATTTTCCTGAATTTATCGATTTGTGCCACATAGTTAAGGAAAGAGAGGTTAAGATCTTATCAATGGGAAAACTCAAGCACACAAACAAATAAGAATCAACTATTAAAAGTTTAAACAAACCTTCATACAAGGTAATGTCCATAGAGAATAAAATTTATCAAAAGGCCACAATCAATGTAGCTTCGGATCCATCTCCTAGATTGGTTTTATCTACTCTTCAATGTAGAGTCTTCACTAATCTTCTAGAGTCATCAACATGGGTTCTACAATATCTCTTATAATGAAATGTCATATCTCTCCCTCCCATTAAATATTTTGATATGACATGGCCTCTTCCAAATAAATATGATTCAAAGGTATTTAGTGAGTATCATAGGGCATCAAGCCACATGATAAGTAGATGCATTAGCCTAAAGCATAAGATATAAGATATAATTGAGGATAATATTAGTGATGTAGGCACACCCATAGATGCACCAAAATAATAGCACATAGAGGCTAAGGCACTAAAGATATTTTTCTATCCTTTCCCAAATCATACAATAAATTAAGCATGGGGCACATCAAGTGTTCACTATACATACTAGGTGCATCCACCACTATATTCCTATCACATAGTTATAGAGGAGGCACATCCCTTGAATAACATTATTGACATGTATCACATTACAGTGACACCTAGACCACTATCACATTTTTAGAGCAAGAGATTATGGATGATGACATAGATTTGCATGCACTCTTTATATATCATATATTGACCACCATCCTATTTAAAGTGTTATGGTTGAGAATGAGTCAATCATAAGCATGTGCATTATGACACTTTTACAGCACTTGGGATACACAAAGTAAGATATATTCCCCATATATATAATCATTAGTGGTTTTAGTGGCCATGTTTATAGCTCCATCAGAAAGATTGTGCTTAAATTATAGGTTAGACCATCACACATAGCCACTTAATTCCTAGTAGTACCTAGTTTAGGTGTATTTGATATATTATTGGCCAATCCATGGTTACAATAGCTCCAATCTATCCCATATATAGTATATTGATGATTGAATTACATACATGCCAATGAGGTGTTTAAATTTTAGGGTGTCCCATATGAGTATCCTCTACCCATCCCATAGGTAGTTCCATCACAATTTCCTACTATAGTTCTAGCACAGACATCAGTTACAATTCTCGCACCATTACTAGATATTTCACTAATATCAATTAAAATAGAGAGTATATTTATTATGCATACATCATAGTGTTTTATAAATCCATTAGTATAATCTAGTTCTACTCCTATGGTATCTACACCTATGCATACTCTCCCATGGAGACCATTACTAGATAGACCCATGCATCAGAGATATGTCATAGATTATAGTGGACCTTTTTCTACTTAGTTTATGTCAAGATCAATTTTATTAAGTAATATGGGTTCTCAACATAGGGAAATCATATCACCTATAGCTTATTCTTCTACCATATGGGTTCCTAAGACCCCTATAGTTTACAAGGCATCACATTCAGTGCCACAACATCATAGAATCACCACACAAGTAGCATCAGACATATATTATACAACATAATAGATTATGGGATCATAGTTTCACTTTCACACTTTATGCAAGATCATAGTTCCCATATTCAATGTTGTTCATGATGATATTATATCTCCCATGAGACTCATTGGTTAGTATCGTTCCTACTCTTATACATACTTTTTTCTCTCTATTACTCATTGTACATAGTTTATTTTCATTTCTTTATACATAGATTATACTCAAAAAAATAAAAAAATAATATAACATGTTAAAATATAAAAACATTCAAATATTTTTAAAATACAAAATTTACAAATTGTATGCATTTATATGTTTACATTTATACTACTTGCTAGATATTACATATGCTAGCTATCTTAGTATAGTTAGTTTTATCATAAATATATGTTTCATGTGTTCTTATCAAGTGCTTGCAAATTACATTTAGGAACTTAGTATAATACATTGATCTAAACTTGATATCATCTACCCACTGGGGGCATATACACCAATCTAGGTTTATTCATTTGATACATTCACCCACTTGGGGGTATCTCCTACACAATTGTTACTATTAGGTTCTATCCTTACATACTATACATTCCAGTTTACACATTAATATATCTTGATATGTATCATTGCTACTCGTTTCTCATATTTTTTACTGACTATAAATAATTAGACTCAGCATGTGTACATCTTATAATTTACATAGATTTATATTACATAGTTATAATGTGTTCATTTCAAGCTTTCCTAGTTTAGACTTGATTATGTTTCCAATACTTATTCTATTGGAGGGAATTTGAATATGTCATTTTTCTTTGGCTCTATGCCACTTTATTTTTGTATGACTTAGACATGGGCCCATATCCTTTGTGTGTGATTTCCTAATTGTATATGTGGACATTTTAACATGTCCTTCTATGTGGATCTAAGACAAATTGTTTATTACTTGCATTTATGGAAATTTAAACATGTCCTTGTATGTATTCACTATCATATTTAGTGACATGTGCCCATGTCCCTTGTATTATGGCCCCTTGGCCTACTTTTGCATGCCTCATGTGTTTTATATGTATGCTTTATTGTATGTGTCTTCACAATGACACTTGTATTTTCTTGTTACACACACACAAAATTTCAATGCCATGAGGGACCTCATGCATCTACCTCTCCTACTTGGGTGTCGTGATGGACATCATGCCCCATCCCCCTAGGTAGTTACTCAGATATATTATTATACACATTGGTTACATTTATTTTTACACCCTTGTGAAATGCTATATTACAACATACATCTTACATTACCTACTTATGCTTAGATTATTTTATATTCTAATGTTATGTTTGGACATTTTATTAGAATATCATGTAGTTATCATATATATGCTCTGGCTAACACATTTTTCAAAGATAATTATTTTGAGGATAGTTATTACATGGGTTTTACAACTAACCTCAAAAGAGGGAGAATTCATAGGGGTTTGAATAGAGATTAGGATCTTAATTTTCTATTCACATATTATTTTTAGTGCATATGCTCAGTTTCAAAATTTAGACAAGAAAAAATAAGGACTCAGAAAGTAGTTTAGATTACCCAGATTTTAAACCAGATAGACATTATCACCTAGATTGGGACACTAGTACCACAAGAAACTATTATCCACTATATAGCACTATTATCTAGTATACCTAGCTTCAAGGTAGTTTAGATTAGATAGACTAGTACACCATGTATAGTACAAATTTACAAAGATATAATCATAGGTTTGGTAGTTATGTTTAGATTTTTTTCAAATACACTTATTTCAGCTTATATTCATACCAATTGCTTATATTAGGGTCATCATACATGACATGATCAATCCCAAATTCAATTCATATACACATATATAGTTATTACATACTTAGTTTAGAATTAGTATACTGAGATATCAAATTGGGGGCATGTGCACATCACATAATTTCTATATACTCAGTTACACATAAGTTGATTAGATGGAATGGCAAACTCCATGTCATTCTCTATGTTGTATATAATTTCTATTATATTTCATTTTATCACAAATTTCATGCCTTACTCCATTTGCATTGTTTGGCATTCTTGAGTGGCCCAGAGCTACCTAATGTACCTAAGTGGTTGCAGAGCTGACATACACAGTTAGATATACCCATTTAGATACTTTTATCATTTTTCTCAATTCAATTTAATATGCATATACTTCACATAGGTGAAAACTTATGGATTCATGGCCTAATTGAGTTATTAAGCCACACAGATGAGAGTGTTAGACACACTTACATTCTTATCCAAGCTATTCATAGATCATGATCCACCAAGTATGGGTTGGAAATGATGAAATCAAAATTGGACTTAGTTCTTAAGCCACCCATAAGAGGATTGAGAAATATATTAGATTATTCCAATTTATTCAATGATTTGATCACTATATACACTCACACACATAAGTTGTTACCATGTTCATGCATTGGTTTGCATACCCAATTAGGTATATTTGTTCTTTTCCTCTCTCTTAGTTACTTTATTCAACATTAT
This sequence comes from Torreya grandis, assembly GCA_037957365.1. Classification (NCBI taxonomy): domain Eukaryota; kingdom Viridiplantae; phylum Streptophyta; class Pinopsida; order Cupressales; family Taxaceae; genus Torreya; species Torreya grandis. Next base: position 290,781 of record JARHVA010005443.1, on the reverse strand, counting down.
CTTTTACTTTTGATAATCTCTTAAGGACTTATTTTTGAAATGTTTCATTTTAGGTCATTATTTTGGATCATGTTTCACATATGCAGACCCAAATTCATGTACTCAAACTCAAATACATGAGCTCCACTTTTGATGCAAGAGCATCAAACTAGAAGACTCCATTTTTGATGTTTTTGTCAATAATTGGTTAAGTTAGTTAGTTTTGGAGTGTCAAAGTGTTTTAAGGACATTTTAAGGTCTAATTATGGTCTTATAATCCATTTGGGTCCCTTAGGATGTGTTATGTGGTCTCTAGGTGTTTTCCCTATAAAATAGGGAATTTAAAAATTCAAACGTTGTAACTAAGGATAGGAGGACAAAATGCATGGTTTGAAGTGGATAGGTGAATTAATTTGTTGAAGGATCCATGTTATGCATATTTTTAAGGTTTAAGCCACTAGGGTGATGGTCATTAAGAATAAAATATAATAAAGGAATTTAAAATCTCACATTGAGGTAGTTATCGATAAGAAGTTGATGTAAATTTCAAGCAAGAATCTATGTTGAAATGAAAAAGGAAGGTCATTTGTGGTTATATGGGGTAGATAATATTAAATGGAGGTTGAAAAAAAATCTCCAAGAAGTAGTAAATAGGGAGCATGAGGAAAGATGATACACCTCTTAATGAAGGTTGACATATCCTCTCTCAAGTTTGAAAATATAATAAAATAAAAGATTTTTGTTTTTTTTTATTGAATATATTGAGTTAATAATGTAATAGTTAATTTTATAAGGTTTTAATAACTCCTTATGTTTACAAGTATAGGCATTCTAATAGACATTGTAGGATAAAAATTTGAGAGGAAGTTGACAGTCTTTTGAAGAAAGACCTCACTGGCATTTGGAGGTAATAAGTATAATAGGAAGGTTTAAACATTAACCTTGGGAATTTAAAATATCCATATAACCATTTATACATATTTGGTGGAAACTAAAAGTTTACAATCATGGAAATCATCTTAGTATGGGAGAAGTTTGTATACTAACTAGTTACATGATAAAGTTATCAATGAGGGTTGTTATGAGTAGATTAGAGTTCTAAAACCTTGAGAAAGGTATTTACATTGGTTTTTAGTTCAAATTAGTCTCCAAAATTATCTACATTGGCATGATATATTTAATAGACACTTGAAATTCTTAAAGGTCATAAACCTTGTCTATACCCTGTTTTGGGGAACTAATGAGTTACAAACTATGAAAGACTTGTGTTCTTGTCCTAACCATGTGAATATTTGAAAGTATGGTTTGGATGAGTTTTATCCTCTATAATTAATATTAAAGGATCTGAATATCATTTTTAAACTCTTAAGATAAATATAAATACATTGTTGCTACCAACAGACCTGAAGGTCATAACACATTACCCAATCAAGAGATAAACAAAGAGTAAGAGACTATTAGAGGTGAATATTTTTCATTTAGGATGAGTATGAGATTTTAAAATTTTTTAGGAACCTTGGAATGAACCTTGATGATTTTTAGAACATTTGAGAGAAGATATAGATCTCAAAAAAGTTACACAACCCCATATTTAGACTCAAAACGAGGAGCTTTAGGATGAATACATTTTAACATGACTCAAAGAAGGATAATTGAAAACTAGAGGGGTTAGATAGGAAGTATAAAAACTAAATAAATTTATTTAAACATTTTAAAATTACCTAATACTCATCATGTGGTAAGAGATTTGTAACTGCCCTATCTTGCATAGTCATATGGTATGCATAATTTATTGTGTTTTTTCATGATTCATGTATTTAATGAATTAACAAGGATGACTAAAGTGATTGGAAGGTGAAAGGGTCCCATATATACCTAATTCAATAGGTTTGGGGTTTTTAAACCCTATACAACAAAAGATATTGAATTTATAAGGCTCTCAACCTATTTAGGAAACAAGAAACCCTAAAACTAGGGTTTGGGCCATTTTGGGAGATGTAACCATTAAAAACTCGTGAAAAATTGTAATATTATATAAATAAACTTTATATAATATATTAAATATTTTTTCGAGTGGTAAAAATTTTACAAGTATGGATTTGACATAGTGGTCTTGGAATAGGCCTTATAAGCCTAAAGAAAAGTGGATTTCCAAAAGAAGTGATAGATAGGAAAAGAATTGGGTTATTAAAATTTATACATAGTTTATAGGGGATAAATGAATCTTTAAAGTGAGATTATATCTTGAATATATATTCCAAATTGATCTAACTAAAGAATATTATTCCAAAAAGGGCTACAAGCCTTGAATGTGCATTATGACTTTGAGATACAAGAAACAGTAGTAAAGAGTATGTGGTTATTTTAAAATATGTATGCACATGTATGATGAGATCCTTTAATCCCATATAAACAAAAATAATGGTCCTTGAAACTTATCTCTAAATTTTGGTCCTTAAGACCTATAGAATAGTGGCCTAGTACAAGCACAAAAGCAAGAATCAAAGATGAATGAATAGAATAAGATGGATAGTGAATGTGAATGTCATCTAGGATGATTAATTACATGAAAATGTGTTTTTAAGACTATAAAAAACATATTCTTATTTCAAAAAGGATTCCAAAGTCTAAGGAGCTAAGTGAAAGAATGAACTAGACATGAAACCTTGAAGACCAAATCTTTGAGTGCATGTGAAAAGTGGATTGAGAATCAGATAGTGAATTTTAATATAAATTCTCCCCAATATCTCTGCATCAACTTCCTAGGTAAGTCCATTTACGCTTTATTTTTATACTAATAATTTCACTTTTTTGCATTTATAGCATAAAAGGGGGGTAAATTTAATCATCTAAAAGTGTTATTTGGATGCTAAGAGTTTTAATTGAGATAGCCTATTCATATGTTAGACCTAGACCTATCCTAGAGCCTTTATCACACTTTTTTAGCCATTGTGTAGACCAAAGACATCTTCTATTAGCTCACACAGTTTCTTAGGACAACATTCCCAAATCCCAACCCAGTCTACCAACTGGACATTAACACCACATTAAGGACACTACAACCACATGGTGTTAGTTTACCTAACTTGGTGTTAGTGTCCCTTGCCATAACTCTCTTGAATGGATACATTTTCAAATATGTGCCCCTCCTAAGGTCAACCTATGTATATTTTATTATTTGCACAGTATATAGATCTCTATAAATACAAGACTATTTGACCTTTATTCACTAGATAGAAAAATAAATGTAAAATCTTATCCAAATAAGAAATAAGTTGAGAAAAATTAAGTTATTTGATCTCTATCTTCCCTATTTATGTATTCTACCATCTACATCTGCCCTAAGCCTATATTTCAAACATTTTAAAGCTCAGGCACATTAAAGGGATTCAAGACCACTCTCATTCTAGTATTCACTTGCACTTACACCAAGCACTAGGTGGGAGAACTACATCATGTTTGATCCCTCCTTGGAGTATTGGTATGTATGCAACTCTCTTCACAGTGGGGTGTTGAATATGTGTATCCTATCCTACTAACAAACATACATTTTCAAATTATTGCATTATTGTAAGGAATATTAGGGTTTGCATACTAGATTAAATTTTCTAGGCATAATACAAATTTTTAGATTTCATGTTCATAAGAACAGGCCTCAAGAACACAAGTGCAAGTGTTTCCATAAAATAAGAACAATCTTGCAAAGAGGACACTAGTGCCATTTTGATAACATTATAGTAGTATGACACCACTATCTAGATGGGGTGATACAAACCCAAGGACCTATTGATAACACTCAAATATGTTTAAAACCTAGTTTTCAAAACCAAAATCTTTAATTATAGTCACTTTCTATATAAAAATCTATTTATGCATATTTATTACTATTTTTATAAATTCAAAATAATTCAAATCCATAAAAAATAGTGTTTAATTATTGTATATTATTTAATTAATTTAGACATCTCATCCCTTTAATCTAGCTTAGGATTTTACATATGTAAAACCCTAAAAGGTTAAATCATCTTCAATACCATCATGAAGAATACAAATTTTACTATCCTAAAATTTGAGCTTAAGACAATGTTGTAATTTATCAACTATAGCTTCCATTTCATGAAACCATTATTGACCCAATGTAGCACTTACCTGAATTTATGTTTTCATAACAAAAAATGTGTGTCCACAAGTTTGGGACCACATGTAACTATAATATTTCCTATTAAATCTCGGTAATATATATCTTTATGTAACTCCTCTTGATCATGACTTATGTGATGAAGAGATTCAAGTGTACATACATTTGTATCTATATCTTCATCTATTTACACATGGTGTCTATATTCATTCTCAATAAAAACTTGTATAGTCAAAGGGTTGCTTCTTGGATGTTTATAATTTCTACATATTTGACCTTATTCTTAACACTAATAGGTACTAGTATGGGATGTGTAATTTTAATAGTGTATTTACCCTTGTATTTAAAAATTTATTGTTAAAATTAAGTATCAATAGCATGCCCTATGATTTTTTTAAAATTATAGAAGGATTTTCCCTCTTGATTACATAATTTGTTAATATATAGGTCTTATTGTTGGCAAGATAATTAATTTCCTATCAAGTAACATCAATAACATAATATGTGGTCTATCTTGGGCACCATTATCTTATATTATAATAATTGGTTTTATATCCATGATCTCCACTTATTTAATGGATCTACTAAAGGTAACTTGTTCATACTTATAATGTATTGGTTTATGTATTGTGCCTCTTGTTATCTAGAAATGCTAGGTTTGACAATGATGTTATTCTATGGTACACTTGATAGAGTAGCATTTTTTGTGGTGTGTGTGTGTGTGTGTATTACAACAAGTATAATTTCCTTTAGTATCTAAAATTATTACTTTTCCTTTATTTGTGTTTTTGTGAACTATTATCTTCAAATCGTCTATATATTTACTTGGAGCAACTGATGTAAAACTCAAACCACATAAATAATCATCAATGTTCATGTGTATTGCATATTTATCATCATCAAAACTAGCATCAAAATCATCATCAATGTCTTTTATAAATATGAAATTAAGATCTTATGAATTTACTAATAATGGTAATTCTTTGACATTTTCATCTTGTTCTACCTTTTTAGGTGAATATGGTTGATATGGAGCATTTGACTATGTGTATTGGATTCACAAACTCATATGCCTACATTTTTTATATCATTATAATCTCTCGTGGTCGCACTATAATATATTGAGGAGCTTCCAACTATGATTTATTCTCAGTAGTAAATTATGTAATCTTATAATATATAAATGGTTGATTATTAATGGGTCATGTATATAAATATAAATTTCATTTAAGAATTTGACACGTCGATGCAAATTATAAGGTATAGCTTCTATTACATGTATCCATGGCCTAGGCAATAATAAATCATAGTGAAATGATTAAGCATTACTTGAAATTAAGTAGATAATATTTTTGGCCCTACCTTGATATCCAAAATGATAGAACTCAAAGTTTCGTGAACCACATCATCAAATCCTTTGATATTTTTATATGTATTTTGAAGACAATCCATACTAATACCCATTATATATAAAAATGTAAAATTACAAATATTCAAACCTAAACCATTATCTATCAAAACCCTTTTTATTGCTATATTCCTTATTTGAATTTGTATAAACAAAGGAATATTTTGATCAATAGTAGACAAGATAGGCAAATCATCATTTATAAAATATATAACATCCTTAATATATTTCTAGGTATTTATAATAGATGCAAACTAATAAGGCTCTATGTCATGTGGCATAGGTTTCTATTTCAATGTTTAATGTAAATAATCCTTGAAAATGGTAGCTTTCTGAAGTAATTCTAACATAAAAATATTAGTTGTCATTTTCCTTAACTAATCATACCCTTTATATTGATTAATTAATTGCATTAGATTTTTATGGGGACATGGAGGGATTATTTGAGTTTTTTTCTCTTGTCTTCCCTAATGGGCACTCAACTTTGTCTAGTGACAACAACTCAAACCATGGGATCTACCATAATCCTAGGGTGAATAATAGAGGTGGGATATGAGATGACATAGTTGGGAGGCCTAGGGTTCAAGCATTTATTAGTAATAGGTGACAACTCAAACTTAGGCATTCAACAATAGGCATCATAAAACTATACATTGTTATGTTCTTTATTGATATTGAATTTTATCTTTTCCTTTAAAACATGCATCCATGGGATTACATGTAATTTAATTATTTTACATATTTAGGCAAATAACATGTGAGTGAGACCAAGAAAATTTGAGCCAAAAAATAATAGATAGATTTAGTCATTATGATCATGATTATTATATTTTTAAAAACAAAGAAATTTGAAACCCTAAAAAAGTGTTAAAATTATAGAAGGAGAATACTAGGACAAACTAGGATTTTACAATATTCAATAATAAATGAGTTCACCAATATGTTTTATCAAAATTGCTGATTAAGAGAATAAATCTAATCAAATTATATAAACAACTAAGTAAAATAGATTTCAAGTCAATAATAATTTACACACAAATCTATTTGTAATCATATAGAATAATTAGGGTTTTAATCAGAGAGATGAAATTTGGATTAAGTACTTATATATAACATGAATTTATTAGATTGTATATGAGTAAGTTTGAATTTGACACTATTTGATATGCCTTCATATCCATAGGTATGACTTCTTGATTGATTTCAACAAAGGTGATGAATTTGGACAACTACGACCCGTGCCTTTACCCTGATGGCATGGTCTTACATGTGTTGACTCTGGAATAAATCTAAAAATTATAAAAGTTTGTGATATTACGTGTAAATTATTTTCAACTCATTGGATATATTTGATCTTGTGTTATAGCCTATAATTTATCTTCTTTTATTCCACACACCCTAATAAGGTTCTACGCATGGAAAATAAATCATAAAATGGGGATAATGGGTAAGGGGAATAACTTAGTTGGCATTAGAAACCCCCTATAACTGAGTACCATCTACATAATCCCAAAATCAGATCTTGAGATCATGTAGTTATCCCACTATTTTGTGTGTGGCTAGATCATATGCAAATGTGAATCTAAATGCTTTTTCACCTAGGCCCTCTTTTGGTCCAAAGCATGTAAATGTAGATGCAATAATATAAAACTTATAATAATCATAATCATGTATAAATCTTACTGTAGTGTGACTTTTATTAAATATTGTTTTTTTGGATAGATAAGTGATATATGTAAAATAATTATTAGGACTCTCTATATATAATACTTTGTTGAGGTCAACATACCCCCATTTTTGAAAAATGGGGACCCTTGAGTCAAAATGTGCAAATTTGTACCTTGAAATTGAAAATTCACTTGGTCAAAGTGTTATTAACATAATTTCACATTATTTTTATTTGAATTTCATCCACACCATGGTCTATCTAACTTATTTGATCATGGTTTTGGCTTAATCTTATCTAAAAGTACTAACATTGGATATTTGTCTTCCAAGTTGTAGGTTTAATGGAGCCCATATGGGAATGAACATGCTTAGGGTTTTTATGCTTTAATGTTTAATTTATATTCTACTAGCCTTGGTCTATAATTGATTAATATTTTTAAACCCTAGCTTAATGTTTTACCTGGACCTTTTAAATTCAAATTTGAATCTGGCAAGAACTTTCATTTTAATTTTAAGCGAGAATGATTTAAATGTTGTGGACTTTGTTTAATTCTTTGTCCTAAGGTTTGGTCATATTTTTCAACATGACCAAACCTTAGTCTAACATCCATCCTTATTACCTTTTTATGTATTGATCCCCCTTTTGGTATTTTTATTATTCGCAAGGTCATTTTTTTATGTTTCTACCTTTTGGACTTTTCTTTCAGGACTTTATCCTAAAAGAATTACCCTTCGGGGTTTATGCAAAATACTTTGTCCAAGTGCTTTTAGACTTTTATCTCAAGAATTTTTTCTGAATATTATCCTTTAGTATTTTTATGAAAGGCACATACCCTTCAAGTTTTCTAAAATGATCATTCGAACCCTCAAAACATTATCCTTCAAGCTTTATGTTTAGGCTTTTTATCCTTCAGACTTTTTGTTCAATCCAATTACCCTTTGAGCTTTTCTCTAGGATTTATTTCAAACATTTTATCTAATAGATCTTCCTTTCAGGACTTGTGTTTTAAACATTCCATTTCCTTTAGACATTTTGTCTAACAAAATTTAGTCTTTAGGGGAAATGTATCAGACATTTTGTTTGATACAATATCTTCGAAAGAAATGCCTTTCACCAAGTTCTCTAAAAGATATGCCCTTCACCAAGTTCCCCAAAATAAATGCCCTTTGCCAAGTTCCCCAAAAGAAATCCCCTTCACCAATTCCTCAAAATAAATTCTCTTTGGCTTCTTCGAAATGATCCTTCGGCTTTTTGACTTGCCCTTCGAGATTTTTGTAAGGGGCACCTTATCTTCATACTTGCTCTTCAAGTTTTTTGAAATGGTCCTTTACCTTCCTCAATTATCCTTCTAATTCTTAAAAGTGCCCTTTGGGCTTTGTTTAAAGTACCCTTCAAAAGTTTTGAAATGGAAATTTACCCTCCAGTTACCCTTTAGGATTTTTAAAATGGTCATTTGCCCTATTGCCTTTTGGCCTTTTAAAAGTGCCCTTTCCCCATGAGAAGTGTCCTTCAAGACTTTTATCCTGGGTAAATTCCCTACCAAGTTTTTGTGCCATAATCATTTTAATATGTTAGCCTAAGACTTTGGATTTAAGCCTTATTTTTCAAAGCAAAATGAGAACATTAATCTAAGGCTTTAGCTTAAGTGAACTAACTTCAATATTTCCTATTGTATACAAGAACAAAATCTTGCTTAGGTTAATAGACATGTTTTGGATGATCATGGTTTCACCCCCTTCTAATGTCACTAAAACTTGTTACTTGTGGTGAAATATCAATGGAATATCATTTGGGAATAAGCATGTTTAGTGTTTGATCTAATATGTATTTACCATTGGGTCAAGATTAATTGGATCCATGTTCAAACCATGCCTAATGTTTTAACCTAGGTCCCCTTTTGGAATAAAATTCAAACTTGCATAGGGATAATTATCATACCATGGACCTAGTGTAATTTTTATCCTAAGACCTGGTCATGTTTTTCAACACAACCAAGACTTGAGCTAAAAATCTTAACTTGTTCTAAGTAATTGCATAGTCCCTTTGTTATAAATCCTAGCCTAAAGCCTTATCTTAAAGTTTATTGTATTTATCAATATAATGAAAACCTAGGATAAGCCTTTAGGCTACATCATTTTAATGTTTTTAGGGTCCTTTTATTATGTTCCTAGCTTGGTCTATCTATATTATTTGCATGGTCCCTCTTATTATATATTTAAACTAATATCTTAGTCCCAAGGCCCCATTCATGTTTATTAACATAAATAAGACCTTAGTCTAAGACTTTATCCTAATTTATATATGTATCCAAGCTTGACTTAAACCTTTTACATTTATGCAAGATCGATGACTCATGGGTAATCAAACATATCTGATCGAATGGAGCATAACTAGTCAAAGTTTCAATAAAGTCCTCCAAGATAATGATAAGGTGACAAGTTTCACGATTGCAACCAAAGAATATTGAATATCCAATGGATGTCTATCCCATAGACCATGATCAAGTGAATCATATTCACTCAGATGGAATATATCTGACAAAGTGGGTTCAATGTTAAAAATTAAGTAGTGGTCCCCGGCTTAAATCCCAAACAAGTTTAGATGATCAACGGTACACATCATAATGTACACATCCAATCAAATGAAGTGAGATAAATAAATACTTTTCAAATGAAGCTCTGAGTTAATTCAAGACTTCCACATGGTGAAATCATGTGAGCTAACAGAACTGATAGATACAAATCTTAGAAGACCTGTAGGACTGCTAAGTGGCACAACCTTGGGGCTTAATACACATTAAAGCTCTAGTACCTTTTGAATATCAATGTCTTGCACTAATTCAAACCCACTAGATCGAATGGTGTGTGATCAAAGAGGACTTTTCAACATATCTTAGAGCAAATGTGATAATGACATGTGTCATAACTGCATAAAATATAGTAGAGGCATCCAATGGCATTCAAATCTTGGGATTGAGATTAATGAGTGGTGTTTATCCATGAAAATTAATTAGATGATGTGAGATGAAGGGAATATTTTAAAAGGTAACAGTCATATTTTAAACATTTATGAGTAAATTGCCACAAAAGTACCATAAGGATGCCATGCAGGTGCTAGGATGACACAACATAAGCAGAAGATTAAATACCATTATAGGATCTAAGGCATAATGCTCACTTAAGCCTAAATGTTTATACCATTTGATCACTGTGAAATCTTCAAGTAAGCCCCAGCTTGACCTTGTATTCACCATAATCAAGTATAAAGAGCTGAATTATCACTTATATGAAGATGATAAGATCTTGTGGCAGCTAGTAGGTCCTAAGTCATGTTAAATAGAAATATTCTTGGTGTAACCAACATTGTATGATATTTTGAAATAGGATATTATTGTATATAAAAATGTGCAATTTTTAAGAGCACAGATTGTCTACAGGTTAATTCACTAGAAAAGATCATTTGTTCTAATACATTTGAAAGGACACCTATCCTATACACTTGTACAAATGAACTTAAATTAGGACTGATTGACATACTTCTTTACATCCTATAAAAGGAGCATTTCTAATTTTAAAAAGAAGAGTGAGTTCTTAGAGCCAAATTACTTTGTAAACTTGGAGTAGTTAATATAAGTAAAGAATTTTGTAAAGATTTTCTAGTATTTTCTTGTGTGAAGTGCTATATGGTTTCTCTCTCAGTTGTTTAGTTTCACTTTTGGATTTGAATGGTTATTATGAATTCTTGGTGTGTGCATTTAGTTACAGAGTTGTTAACTTATGTTAATGCTAGGTTAATTGAAGGTTCCTTAGTTTGTTTCATTTTATTTATTCTACATTTATAGATGTGCATTAGCTATCTACTTATAGGGGTAAATATTTAAAGTAATTTTGGTTCTGATTTGAATTATTTCTCATAATCCTTAGAATTTTTCTTGATACGTGATATGATTTGGGTTAAGTTGTTTCATGTTACACATTGGTTGAGTACATATCTAGATGAAATCTGAACTTTGTCATAATGTCTCAAACAAGACCAACAACATCTTTCTTTCTGCCCTACCTTTCCTTTTGTTCTTTTTTAAACTAGATCACCTTAATGTAATGGTAAATGTGAATATCCATATTAGATTAGTTCTTGATCATAATTCACTTTTCTTAGCATAGTTACTACATATTTCATATGGATCTATTATTTGGCCATGGTGGCTCCCAACCACAAACTAATATAAATATTATGAAATAGTCACTTGTTCTACCTTTATTCCATCAATAGGTAATAGGATTACCACAACCCATAACTCATGCACTAAATTCATAAAATAATAAAATAATAAGTGTTTCTTAAACACTATGGGTACCTATAGTACACATTTAAGCATCAACAAGAAGAACCTCTTTGGTGCTAGAAGGAGGGCCTTTAGTCAGATCTTTGTGAATTTGTAGAATATTTGCCCATTAGGTGAATTATGTCCAAATATTAGTGTATTCTTTGCATATTCAAGTTCACAATCTATAATTCCCCAAGGCAAGGCTTATGTGATTAAAACTCTCAAAGTCTCAAACACTTCACCAATTCAAGGTACTCATGTGTTCAAGGTATGGCTTGACTAGGTGGTTCTTAAATCAATGTGTTAGGTATAGTACATGATCTTTACCAAAATCCTGAAAGATATTTACCTTATTTCAATCTTAATAATGTTATCACTACTGAAGAGCATATTAATTCATTCAATGTTGCTTTGAGATTATTAAATGTAGTCTATGAAGATGTAACATGTAGATTGTTACCATTTACTTTCAAAGATGTTGTATATAAATGGTTCCTTAACCTTCTAGAAGACTAAATTACTAGTTGGGATGACTTTAACAAGATATTTATTGATCTATTTGTAAAAAGTATTAGTCATTGTGCCTTGTATCAGTGGTTCACCACAATTGAAAGGGATGTTAATGAAACCATCAGAGCCTTTAACACTTGATTCCAAAAAATGTTTAGTATAACCATAGCCCCTTAGAGACCCAATGAGGATTTAGCCTTAGAAATTTATAAGGATGTTATATATCTCATGACCTCTATATCCCTAAAAAGGTCTCTTCTAGTCATAAACACATTGACCCAGGCCTACTCTAAAGTTGTGATCATTAATGAGAAAATGCAGCCTCAAGGTCAAATGGCATATTTCATGCCTAATATAAATTCAAATTGGCCCATCTATAATGTTTTTTCTAGTATACTTACTTTAACACTAGTTCAAAACCATTTTCCCTTGTGTCTTACATATCCATCCCAAAACCTAAAGTTCTTGAATAACACTATTAGTGGATTTCATCCATAAAATCATAGAACTTTAATGCCCACAACCAGTGATAATTCTCCAACTCATGAGCTTGAAGCACCAAAAATTTCAAATGACTTTATATTTAAAAATGGTCTAAAAATTGAGCACTAACTTTCTTTAGTTGTAAAAATAAATAGGAAATACAAGGGAAGGCTCTAAAAAAAACTATGCTTCTCAAAGGTTTGATCGGCCTCCAAGTAGGTCTCATGATAAAAACAATAATGTATCATCTGAAAACATACAAATAATTTTTTGTGATATTGTTTTGGTTGATCATTGCAATATTTCTAAAACCTCTAAAATTATGCCTAATCAAGACTTTACTGCAGGAACATCTAGATTTATAGGAACATCTCAAGGCTATGTTCAGGCCTTTGATTTCCCATTTGAAGATGAAGATGAGTGATTTAGAGCTATGGGGAGAAGACTCATGAATCAACATATTATGATGCTCAAGCCAACTAGTCTTAATCTACTTGATGGTTTGTCATTTAGAATTCCATGTCTAGCTCAATCTTTCACTTTTTAGATGAGGTCTAAATAGTTTCTTTGATATGTAACTATGTATTTTTATCCTTAAATCCTTTCTTTATAGTATTAACCTCTTTGTGGTGTCTAATAATGCATTCTCTATCTTTACAAGTCATTCCTTCTACAACCTCATCCTTATGTTTACACTAACTTTGACTGGGTAGCTCATCTTAGGTCTTTAAGTGGAAACTCTTACTTTAGGTTTCAATAATAATGGATTTTTTTTATATGACCTTAAAGAGTCATATCCCATCTTACCCAATATTTTCTAACTCTTGGAACTCATCTTAACTTTATTTTCTACATATTAACCTTTTTTCCTTCTCACAAGGCTTGTAGCCTTCCTTTAACTAATTCCTCTTTGTTTCATCAATAAAAGATAAATTCCCAAGGTTAAATTAAATTTATGGGATTAATTAATACCCCCTAATGTATGGGTAAATTTTCACACTCTGACACCTAATCTATCTAGTACTCCTTTGTAAATTCCTCCTCTTTTAGGCCTTATTTGCCACCTCACTACCCAAATCCATAACTTTATGTACCATACCAAACCCAAACCACTTTCATCACTTTTTTCACCTTTAAATAATTTTTATTACAAATTTTTATCTCATTATAATAGTTACAACTCTCTAAATGACTTAAACCCTAATTATAGGGTTTCATAAGCCCTGTATAGGTTGAGAGCCTTATAAATTGCATATATTTTGTTTTATGGGGTTTCAAAGACCCAAAACACTTTAATTAGGTATTTTTAAACTTATAATAACTCCCCAAATAGTATTCATACCTTATTTAATGCATCAAACTCTTAAAAATAACCTTTTACAATTAATTATACATGTGTTCAAGGACTGAGTAGGGTTTTTCTTAATGTGTCCTCATTCATAACATTATAATGTTTATTAGGTGATATATTAACCTACATCCACCTCAAGGAATTCTTTAATTACCTTTTCAAAATTATCATTCACTCCTTATATATATTCTTCAAAATATCATAACATTCAGTTATGAAACAACACTGCTAGAATAGAAATAGGGACTGTGTTTCAATCTAGAGTCTCTTTATTTAAATAATGATAAAAAAATATCCCATATATTATTTATTCACATTAATAACCTATTATAAAAAAATTATTTCCTCTATCCGAAACTATATCCATTCTAATATCTAACAACATAGTGGTTATGCACTATATTCAAGCTTTAGAAAACGGTGTATTAAATGTCTCCTTACTCTTAGGTTAGAACAATAAGTATTACCAATAAAATTACCAAACATCACTTTAAAATATTTGACACAACACTACTCTCATACCCACTCCTCTCTATAATGAGTGGTCCTTTCAATTCTTCCTAAAACAAGGTTTCAAATTATGTAAGTAGGGTCTATTTGTACTAATAGGGTTGCTTTTCTTAACAAGACTTATCTTTTACCATCTGAGCACTAAATTATTTTAGTCAACCATATAATCCACAAACATAGGTAACAATAATTCACACATTACCATCATATGTAACTCAATAAACACATAGTTTGTTTGTATACCTCAAATCCTCAACACTGTGAATAGGGGTTTATGAATGGATTACCTTTTCTATGTTTTCCTTGCTTTGAAGTGTTTATTTAATTATCTAAGGGTTTGTATAACCCTCAACAACTCCCCACAATGTTCCACAATGATTAATTATATTCTCTTCCCTTTATATCTATTATTCAATGTTCTCCCACTTTGACTATAATCAGTAGTCAATGCAAATCTGTATATTTTCAATCACAAGGTTATGCATACATAGCTTCAAAACTCATCTAAGACAAATGTTAGCATATAAAAAACAATCCATACAATATTTAAAGGAAACCAAGACCAAGATCACTTTCTTAATTTATTAAATCATTCATACAAATTAATCCATAGAGGAATTCCTCATCTTTCTATGAGGGTTTTCTATTCTTTCTCATTCTCAAACCCTCCTCTTCTCCTTCATGGAGAACTATCTCCTTTCCTATGCCAACCTAACCTCAATACAATGATTATTCTCCCTCATTTCAATGTAGACTTTGATTTGGTACACCAACTCTTTGCATAACTAACCCTCAATGTATAAGGGTACTCTTACCTTGGTTTAGATGATCTGATTTAAGAATTTAACAATGAAATACACTAAAATACCTTCCTCATGAATTTAATTTATCTCACAAACTAACTTTATTCACCTAACCTTTTCAACACTTGCATTCTACCCTCTTAGACTGAATTGCAACATTTGAATCTTTAAATTCTTAATTTTGGAGGGAAACTCATATAGCCTATAGAACTTACTCTAATGATCCCAGATGGACACTAAAGACACAAATGGACCTAATAAGGTCCCTCAAACACCTTGACATTAATTTTGACTAGATTTGACCCCTTTCTGATAACAACTCTAAAATAGTGCTTCTTGGCTTGATGCTTTTGCATCATACTCCTGAGGAGGGAGAAAACTTGAGCCTCCATATTTTTTTCTTACCTTTAAACTTATCTTTTGAGGGTCTTTCATACTTTTTTGACTTATATTCATCTTGCCTGGTTCCTTTCTCCTTACCAAACTCTTACTTTTCTTCCTCTTGGCTTTATCTATCCTTCTTATCCATGTATCCTCTACTTCCATGAAATGTTCTCACTATCATAATCTCTTATTTTTTACATGTTCCATATTTTCCAAGTCATTTTTACCTCCATCATACTCGTTTTCAACCAATTTGGTTTCATTCATTGTCCTCATGTTTGTTTCATAGCTTATTTTCTCATAAATCTCACTTGATTATTGCATCTTGAGTGATGTTTGTTCTTTATTCATGTTATCCTCTTCTTCCTTGGGATATAATTGCCTCTCATTAATGTCAATATCTATCCTTTGTTCATTTATATTCTCTTTTTCTGCCTCTTCTTCAAACCTTTTGACATTTTGCTACATTTTTCTATCACCTTGCTCATTATGCAAGAGCAACTTCTCATTATTTTCTTCCCCACCATATTACATCATTATTTGACCAATATTTAGCCTCTCGTATTCATTTTTATCAAATACAATCTCATATTTATCTTGACCCATTGAGCAACTCACCTTGTGTACTTGTCTAGACTCTATTTGCTTGTTAACTAGCTTGTTTATTTGCATCTTTGTTTACACAACTTCTTGTGCTTCTCTTTGACACCCTTATCTACTCTTTCCTTTATCTTTACCTATTTTACCTCACCTATTTTCATCCTCTTTGATTTAATAAACATTTCCTCTAACATTCTCATTTTTTCTTGCAACTTGTGTGCATCTATTTCTTCTAAATCCTCATTAAACTTTGGTATACATTACTCTTCACTTACTTCGGTAACTTGTTATTTATCTTATCCTTGTACTCCCTCATTGGTGAGAGTCACATAAACCTCCGAATACTACATACCTTTATTTTCAAACACTATTTGAGGTGGTTCTTTCTCATCTTGTCATGCCACACACTCATTCATCAATGTCATTGTTTCCATGTACAAAATGTCTTCACTATTGGAGTCAAATTCACTTATGTCATCATATATAACATTAGAAAACAAATATTACAAATACTCATCTTCTTTTATGCATTATTTTATTGTATACATGTTTTTACCTTCATTTCATTACCTTTGTTTGCATGCACTATCTGTTTTGCTTGCTTTTAAGCTTGTTATCTTCCTCAACCTTCATGTTTGCTTGGAGTACACTTGCATCTTGATCCTTTTGGTCTCTTTTCTTTCTTTTTATCACCCACTTTTTTCCTTATATCTTCTTTGGCTTCCAATTTCTTCTCATTTCACCTCTTTCATGCTCCATGCCTTTGTTCTCTACCATGCCAACTTGGTATTCCTTGTCATTTGTTCTTGGTTTTGATTTTTGTACTTATTTTCTACTTACAATTTTGCCTCATTTTACCTCTTGTTTGATGTTCATCTCCTTATTATAATCACCTACTTGTTTAAGCCACTTAAGTCATACATATCCATACCCTTGTTCTCCTTTTGAGGGCTGAAATTTATTCCTCTTTTCCTCAACGTGCATATTATCTTTTCCTTCTTCATTCATGCAATCAAAATCAAATTTTAGGCATTCATTTACCTCTAATGACAATTGTTGCACATGTGTTTCTTCATTCATGTCTTTTTGGATGACCTTCATATCTTATTGTTGACATTTATGTCCTCTTGGTGTACCATTTCTTTGGTTTCATCTGCTATGCATGGTAATGCATCATATAACTCCTCTTTCTATTCATATTCTACATATGAAATACCTTAAATCTCCTTTACTTTCTCTTATTCAAGAGGTTCTTTATCTTTGTCATCTTATTTCCATTTGATGGGTGATGCTCTTGGCCCATTCTTCATCAACCTTGAGGCCTCATGCTTGGCCTTCTCCACACTTTTCTTCATACCTGCAAACATAAACTTAAAATCAATGTTATCATAAAAAACTAGAGACCATATAGTCTCTTTGAATGTCCTTGGAATTGACATTGTCCATCTTCTCTTTTTGTTTTCATCATCATGTGCTCTTCTTGGCACTTCTAATTTCTTATTCTCCTCAATGATAACTCTCTCCTCTATCTCTCTTTATTGTTTCTCACTTGGTAACATATCTCTTCTCATGCCTCTTTAGGCTTCTCTCTCTTTATTATTCTCACCTCTTAAGACACCTTTCTTGTGCCTTCTTCTCACAAGTGACTCTAGGAGCCAATTTATTCTTCTTCTCACAGTTCAGCTAGTACATTGAATTTCTTGTTCTCTAATGAGATTTATCATGAGATCTATCCTCTTTATTCCTTTCCCTAATTATCTTCTTATGTATGTCACTTCTCTTTCTATATCTATCTCCTCCATTCCTCTTTATCTTATAGGCCTATTTAGACCTTCCTCTTAGCAAGTTTCTCAACCTTACCTCTTATACCTCTAATGGGTCATTCCTATTATTTGAGTCCTCTATTGGGATCTCTTATTAACGTCTTGACTCTCTCTTGGATTATTATTTCTTTCCTCTCCTCTCTTGGAGCTTCAATGCTCTCTTTTCATTTTATGTTTTCTAGCCTTCTCTTAACTAGCTTCTTATCCTTCTCAAAGGAATTTGGGGCTTTCTCTATTTTATTTATCATTATTCTATTCCTCTATGCTGACCTCAATATATCATTCTTTTAACCTTCTCTTCTCCCTCAATACCCTGCAAGGTGTCATCTCTCATGCATATCTCATGTCATTATGCATTAAACTCAAATCAATAAGTTATAAAGAAATCAAAACACAATTTTACCCAAGCATACCTTGACTTAATATGATACCAAATTGTGTATATATATTAGTATAAGACTCATTAATCAATATATTTTGATGCTCAAGACAACTAGTCTCAATCTACTTGATAGTTTGCCATTAACAGTTCCATGTCTAGCTCAATCTTTCACTTCTTGGATGAGGTATAAATAGTCTCTTTGATATGTACCTATGTCTTATTATCCTCAAATTATTTTTTGATATAATTAACCTTTTTTTGGTGGTTGATAATTCATTCTCTATCTTTATAAGTCATTCCTTTTACAACCTCCTCCTTATGCTTGCACTAGCTTTGACTAGGTAGCTCATCTTAGGTCTTCAAGTGGAAATTCTTGATTTAGGTTTAAATAGTGATAAATTTTATCTTATATGACCTTTAAACAGTCATATCCCATCTTCCCCAATATTTTTTGACCCCTATAAATAATCTTACCTTACTTCTGTCTTATAAATTGCATATATATTATTTTATTGGGTTTAAAAGACCAAAAAAACTTTAATTAGGTATTTTTAAACTTATTATACCTCCTAAAATAGTATTCATACCTTAGTTAATGCATCAAATTCTTAAAAACAACCTTTTACAATTGAGTGTACATTTGTTTCAAGGACTGAGAAGGGTTTCTCTTAATCTATCATCCTTCATAAAATTCTAATATTTATTAGGTGATATATTTACCTTGATCCACCTCAATTCCTCCTTGAACTTTATTTTCACAATGATCATTCACTCCTTATATATATTCTTCCAAAGATCATAACACTCAACTATGAAACAACACTGCTAGTATAGAAATAGGGACTATGTTTCAATCTAGAGTCTCTTTATTTCAAGAATGATAAAACAATACCCTATCCTAGTTATTCACATTATTAAATTTCTATAACAATTTTATTTCCTCTATCCATAACTAAATCCTTTCCAATATCTACCAAAATAGGGGTTATGCATTATGTTTAGGGTTAGAAAATTATGTATTGAATGTTTCCTTACTCTTGGGTTAGAACAATAAGTGTTACCAATAAACTAACCAAACATCACTTAAAAATATTTTACACAACACTAATCTCATACCCAGTCTCTCTATAGTGAGTGGTCCTTTCAATACTTCCTAAAATAGGGTTTTGAATTGTGTAATCAAGGTATATTTGTACTAACAGGGTTATTTTTCTTGGCAAGACTTATCTTTTATCGTCTGAGCACTAAATTCTTGTATTCAACCATTTAATCCACCAAAATAAGTAATAATAATTCACACATTACCATCATATGTACCTCAAGAAACACACAGTTTATTTTTATACCTCAAATCCTCAAAACTGTGAATAGGCATTTATGAATGGATTACATTTTCTATGTTTTCCTTCCTTTAAAGTGTTTATTCAATTATATATGGGTCTATATAACCCTCAACAAATCCCTGTAATATTCCAAAATTATTAATTCTAGTCTCTTCTCTTTATAGCTATTATTCAATTTTCTCCCACATTGACTATAATCAACAGTCAAGGCAAATCTATAGATTCTCAATTACAAGGTTATGCATACATAGCTTCAAAACTCATCTAAAACAAATGTGAGCATATAAAAAAAAATCCATACAATATTTAAAGGAAACCAACACAAATATTAATTTATTAATTTATTGAATCATTCATACAAAATAGTCCATAAAGGACTTTTTCATCTTCCTATGAGGGTTTTCTATTCTTTCTCATTCTAAGACCCTCCTCTTCTCCTTCATGGAGAACTGTCTCTTTTCCTACACGAACCTAAACTCAATATAATGACTATTCTCCGTCATTTCAATGTAGACTTTGAGTTGGTTACACCAACTTCCTTGCATAACTAACCCTCAATGTACAAGGGTATTCTTAACTTAGTTTGGATGATTTGATTTAAGAATTTAACATGAAAATACACTAAAACATCTTCCTCGTGACTTGAATGTACCTCACAAACTAAATTTTCTCACCTAACCTCTTCAACACTTACATTCTACCCTCTTAGATTAAATTGCAACATTTGAATTTTTAAATTCTTGGTTTTGGAGGGAAAACTCCTATAGAACTTACTCTAATGACTTTAGATGGAAACTAAAGACACAAATGGACCTAATAAGATCCCTCGAACACCTTGACATCAATTTTGACCAGATTTGACCCCTTTTTGACAACTCTAAAATAGTGCTTCTTGGGTTGATGCTCTTGCACCAATGAGGATGAAGATGAGTCAATTAAAGGAGTTGCATCTAAGGGAACTTGTATTCCTAAAGATGTAAAAGAGATTTCAATTAAGGATCAATAAGACATCATCATTAAGACATCTACAGATGAAGAAGAAGAGTGGCTAGAAATGGATACAAATCAAGTACAAGATGATCTTTCATCAAAAGGTAGCTAGAAATGTAATCCATGTAGATTTATTTCCAAAATTGAGAATACACCTAAAGAATATGATCACTAGCAGAGGCCATAACATGATTTACTAAATGGATTCAAGGAACTATAGATGGTATATGATGGGATAGAATAACACATGGATGCTTCATATGAGTATTTCACCAATGATCTAGAGTTCTTAAAAGATGATATTATCTCAGAGGTCCTAAACCAAGACAAGTTGAAGCCTAGTTAGATACAAGAGTTTCCTCTCTCCACCAAGGATGAAGATGAAGTGGGTGAATTAGATCAAGAATTATCATGTGACTCATCAAAAAGTTAGGAATATGAGACCAACATGTTTATGATGATGAGATTCTTGATGAACTCCATTGAGTTGATCAAAATGAAGAATCCTTTTGGGATGACTTGGAATATTTTTGTACAAAGATTGGTAGTCCATGTTCACCTCAGAAAGAACCCAATGAAGACATCAGTTTGAGGATACTAGCTGAGTTACCATTATTGAGTGAAGATGATATAATCCACTATCTGTTTATGGATGAACTATAAATTTCACTTCTAATTCAAAGTAGAATAATTTGGGAAGAGGATGAGTGAATATTGGATTCATATCTTTGATCCATACATCTAAGAATGTTGATTGGCAACCAAGCTACATCACTTGGAAGATACAAACATATAAGTGCTCTTATCCACAAGAAGAGGCCATTAAATGGAAGTAAGCATGATTTAAGGTTTTGTAATAGATTAAATAATTTTCCATTTGATCCTAGAGGTATTTAATTTATGTATTTCATATAGGGATGAGTTTAGTTTCTTTCTTATTCTTTATTTTTGGCTTTTTTAATTCATGTCCCTTATTTGTATATAGTGCATGTTTATATCTATTTATTTTCTCTTCTTTTATTCCTTTCTTTTAAATAGGTCCTTTTATAAAATCCTTAGCTCAAGTTTTATCTAACTACCCAAGATCTCCATAGTTTAGAAATGCAGGTATGATTTCTCAACATTGGTTGATCATGGATTATTGAGATATGAGCTTGATGTTATAGTCTAGAGAAACTAGCCAAGACTGATAGATAAGTTGATTATTCCTTGAGATTTTAAACCTTATTATGATCTAAGTTTGGTCTTAATAAGGATTGAACATATAGGATGAAAGTTTAAATTATTGAATCAGAATCATGTTTGCACTTTAAAAACATTAATTGCCTAGGATAAAGTTTACATCCAAGAATGATTGTCTGAAAATCAAACACTTGACCAAATCCCTAAACCTAGTTAATCTAGTTCTCAAGCTTTACTAGAAAGACAAAATGACTTAAAAATACATAAATAATAAATTTATTACAAAATTTAAAGACATTTCTAAGTAGAGGTGATTCAGGTAATCTCCATTAGGGTTATGGTCTCATGGTTGGCAATGGAGTAAGGCCTTGAGTGGATCCAAAAGCATCTCTATCAAGGATATGGATGCCTGGTTAGAAGTAGAGCAATGCCCAAGCCTTCCTTGTGATAAATCATGGTTCTTAATTAATATTCAAACATGCTAAAATGTAGTGTTAAATGATTAAATCCATGACCCTAAAATTTGTTCTCTAAATCTTTTGACAACTAGTAATTGGAATCAAAGCACACACATAGCATGACTGAGATTTGATGTTTGATCCTAATTATGCATGTACAAGATTTATTTCAAACATGAATTGATATTAATAATGGTTCTTGATCAAATGGAATAAGTAGCTTAATTATTAGTCTAAACTAGAGTCTTTGAATTCTAACATATTACTATGTTTCCCCCAAAAGTTGCCATTTGTTGAGGTCAATATACCCCCATTTTTGAAAAATGGGGACCCATGTGTCAAATTGTGCAAATTTATACCTTGAAATTGAAAATTCACTTGGTTAAATTGTCATTAACATAATTTTACATTATTTTTATTTGAATATCATCCACACCATCATCTAACTGACTTATTTATTCATGGTTCTGGCTTAATCTTATATAAAAGTACTGACATTAGATATTTGTGTTCCAAGTTGTAGGTTTAATGGAGCCCATATGGGAATGAACATGCTTAGGGTTTTTGTGCTTAAATTTTTAATTGATTTTCTACTAGCCTTGGTCTATAATTGATTGATATTTTGAAACCCTAGCTTAATGTTTTACTTGGACCTTTTAAATTCAAATTTGAATTTGGGATGATCTTTTATTTTAATTTTAAGTGGGAATAATTTAAATGCCATGGAATTTGTTTAATTATTTGTCCTAAGTCTTGGTCATTTTTTTCAACACAACTAAACCTTAGTCTAACATCCATCATTAGTCCCTTTTTTATGTCCTAAGCCCCCTTTTGGTATTTTTACTATCCACAAGTTCCTTCTGTTATGTTTCTACCTTTTGGGTTTTTCCTTAGGGGTTTAT
Source organism: Torreya grandis (assembly GCA_037957365.1). Lineage (NCBI taxonomy): Eukaryota > Viridiplantae > Streptophyta > Pinopsida > Cupressales > Taxaceae > Torreya > Torreya grandis. The sequence goes on along the minus strand of JARHVA010005443.1, from coordinate 267,539 downwards.
GCAAAATACTTTATCCAAGTGCTTTTGGACTTTTGTATTAAATTTTTTTTCTAAAGATTATCCTTTAGGATTTTTTTGAAGGGTACATACCCTTCAGGTTTTTTAAAATGATCCTTCAAACCCTTGAAACATTATCCTTCAGACTTTATATTTAGGCTATTTATCCTTCAAAATTTTTGTTTAAGCCAATTACCCTTGAGCTTTTGTCCAATATTTATTTTAGACATTTTTTCTAACAGATCTTTCTTTTAGGACTTGTGTTTTCAACATTCCATTTCCTTCATAAATTTTTTTTGACAAAATTTGGTCTTCGAGGGAAATGTATCAAACATTTTGTCTGATACAATTTCTCTGAAAGAAATGCCCTTCGCCAAGTTCCTGAAAATAAATGCCCTTCACTAAGTACCCTGAAATAAATTCCCTTCAATTTCTTTGAAATGATCCTTCAACTTTTTTACTGACATTTTGAGCCTTTTTTAAGGGGTACCTTACCTTCAGACTTGCCCTTTGGGCTTTTTGAAATGGTCCTTTACCTTCCTCAATTATCCTTTAGATTTTTGAAAGTGCCCTTCGGGCTTTGTGTAAATCACCCTTCCAAAGTTTTGAAATGGACATTTTCCCTCCAAGGTTACCCTTCAAGATTTTCTAAATGGTCATTTGCCCTATTTCCTTTCAGCCTTTATAAAGTGCCCTTTCCCCATGAGAAGTACCCTTTGGTACTTTTGTCTTGGGCAAATGCCCTACCAAGTGTTTGTGCCATGGTCATTTTAATATGTTAGCCTAAGACTTTGGATTGAAGCCTTATTTTTTTAAATTAAAATGAGAACATTAATCTAAAGCTTTATCTTGAGTGCCCTAACTTCAATATTTCTTATTATCTACAGGAACTGATCTCACTTGGATTAATAGACATGTTTTAGATGATCATGGTTTCATCCCCTTCCAATGTCGCTAAAACTTGTTGCTTGTGGTGCAAGATCAATGGAATATCATTTGGGAATAAGCATGTTTAGTGTTTAATCTTATATTTATTTGTCATTGGGTCAAGATTAATTGGATCCATGTTCAAGCCATGCCTAATGTTTTAACCTAGGTCCCCTTTTGGAAAAGAATTCAAACTTGCATAGGGACAATTATCATACCATAGACCTAGTCTAATTTTTATCCTAAGACCTGGTTAAGTTTTTCAACACAACCAAGCCTTAAGCAAAAAATCCTAACTTGGTCTAAATAATTGCATGGTCCCTTTGTTATAAATCCTAGCCTAAAGCCTTATTATAAGGTTTATCATATTTATCAATACAATGAAAACCTTAGGCTAAGCCTTTATGTTATGTCATTTTAATGTTTACAGGGTCCTTTTATTATGTTCCTAGCTTGGTCCAACTATATTATTTACATGGTTCCTCTTATTACAAATTTAAATTAATGTCTTAGTTTTAAGGCCCCATTCGTGTCTATTAACATAAACAAGACCTTGGTCTTAAGACTTTATCTTAAGTCATATATGTCTTTGATCTTGACTTAAACCTTTTACATCTATATAGGATTGATGACTCATGGGTAATCGAATAGATCTGATCAAACAAAGCATAACTAGTCAAAGTTTCAACAAATCCCCTCAAGACAACAAGAAGGTGATAACTGTCATGGTTTTAATCAAATAATAATGAACATTCAATGGTGGTCTATCCCATGGACCATGATCAAATGACTCACATTCACTCAGATGGAATAGATCTAATAGAGTGAGTTGAATGTTAAAAATTCAAGCAATGGTCCCCAACTTAAATCTTGAGTAATTTTAGATGACTGATGGTACTCGTTACAACATACATATATGATCGAATGAAGTGAGATAAATGAAGACTTTTCAGATGAAGATCCAAGTTAACACGAGACCACCACATGGAAAAAGTGCATAAGCTGACAGAACTGACAGATACAAATCCTAAAAGGCTTATGGCAATGCCAAGTAGCACAACCTCAAGGCTTAGTATACATTAAAGCTTGATCACCTTTTGAATATAAATGGCCCATATTAATTTTTACCTACTAGATCAAATGGTGTTTGATCAAAGAGGATTTTTCAATGCATCTTAGAGTAAACATGGTAATGACATGTGTCATAACCACATAAAATATATCATAGGTAGCCAATGGCATTCAAATCTCAGGGTCAAGATCAACAAGTGGCATTGATTCATGCAAATCAATTGGATGGTGTGAGATGAAGGGAAGATTTTAAAAGGAAACAGTCATGTTTTTAAACATTGATGAGTAAACTAATATGAAAGTGCCATAAGGATTCCATGTAGGCACCAAGATGATGCTATATAAGTAGAACCATTACAGGATCTAAGGCATAATGCTCACTTAAGCCCAAATTTTGCCACCATATGAGTACTATGAAATATTTAGGTAAACCCCAACTTGACCCTATATTCACCATAATCAAGTACAAAGAGATGAATTTTTGCCTATATGAAGATGATAAGATCTTGTAATAGCCAATAGGTCCTAAGTTAGGTGAAATAGGAATATTCCTATTGTAACTAGCATTGTATGATATTTTGAAATAAGATATTATTTTATATAAACATTTACAATTTTTAAGAGCACAGATTATCTATAGGTTATTTCATTAGAAAATATCATTTGTTCTAGAACATTTGAAAGGACACCTATCCTATACACTTATACAAATGTAATTACATTAAGACTAATCGACATGCTTCCTTGCATCCTATAAAAGGAGCATTGTCAATTGTAAAAAGAAGAGGGAGTTCTTAGAACCAAATTAATTTGTAAACTTGGAGCATTTAATATAAGCAAGGAATTTTGTAACTATTTATCCAGTATTTACTTGTGTGAAGTGCTATATGGTTTCTCTCTCAGTTGTCTAGTTTCACTTTTAGCTTTGAATGGTTCTTATGAATTCTTGGTGTGTGCATTTTATTGTATATTTTTTAACTTGTGCTAATGGTAGGTTAATTAAAGGTACCTTAGTTTACTTCATTTTATTTTCTCTACATTTATAAATTTGCATTAGTTATCTAATTATAGGAGTAAATATTTAAAGTAAGCTTGGTTCTTATTGTATTATTTCTCATAATCCTTAGAAGTCTTCTTGATGCATGATGTGATTTGGGCTTAGGTTTTTTCATGTTACACATTGGTTAAATACATATCTAGATGAAATCTAAACTTTGTCATAATGTCTGAAATAAAACCAGCAATATCTTTCTTTCTACCCTATCCTTCCTTTTACTCTTTTTTAAACAAGATCACCTTAGTTTAATGGCCATTATGAATATCCATCTTAGATTAGTCTTATTAGTTCTTGATCATAATTCGTTATTTTTAGCATAGTTAATGCATATTTCATATTCCACAAATAGGTAGCAGGATTAACACAACCCACAACTCATGCATTGAATTCCTAGAATTCTAAAATGAGAAGTGTTTTTTAAACACTCTAGACACCTGTGATACACATTTCAACATCAAAAGACTCTTAATTCAAATTTTGAAAACTTAATAGAATTTCAACTAACTCAATTGGGGTAAAATGGTCATATAAGGAAACCCAAATGAAATGTATCTTGAAATAAGAACCTAAAAACATGTTGGGACAACACTACAACTTATGGAAAATGATTCAAGGTGTGAGCATCTAAAAGGAATGGGTTTCTATTGACATAAGAAGATATTAATATAAAAATATGAAAAAGGTTTAGGGATCCCTATGACACATCCAAAAATCAAATGGAACAACAACACTTATAAAAACAAAATGAAAACATTGGTGTAAGAGATCAAATTAAAAATACATTGGATAAATACAAAATAAGCCAATAGAGTCTCATATGTTATTAGAAACTTCAAAATATAAATTCAAAAAAAATATAGTACATGTTTTTGCTTGACCAAATTTGGGTGTCTACATTTGACCCCCTTTTATTATAGTAATGCAATCAAATGGAAGTACTAGATTAAATGGATTAAAAGTGATACCTACACTTATCTATATTACGTATGTTTTCTTGTGATTGGAGATGACATGGGTCTGACATAATCAACCCATGTAAAGAGAAGATGATCTTTAATCTCATTCTCTCCTTGGTTAGTGTATATTAGGAAATATACTTTTTTATAGTCTAAAGTACTTGAAATAACATTCTTTAAGGATAAGCATATCTATGTTCACACATCATTATCCATAACTTATTTATTATAACTTATTTATAAGTTAATTATAGATTGTAGTATCTATATGGTAGTTATCTTATAATAAGGGTTTATGTAATATGAGAAAAATCCCTAAAATATAGAGTCTCTTCCTATCCTAAACCTCCTTACTTATCCTTATAAGAAGTTGGAGGGTATGGATAAAGTTTGACTCTTAAAGTTTATTTATTATTGTATACATCATGTGAGGAGGATCTCTAGCTCTCCTTCACATATGTGCATTAATTTCAATCTAATAGTCATTATAACTTAAACATATATGTGTTACTTCCTTTATGTTAATACTTATATGATGCATTTTAGGTAAAGCCTTGAGGTTTTTCATAGATCCATGGGCCTATTTGGGTGATCGTTATCTTTATCTCCCTATTCCTATCTTTCTATTTTAACAATTGTAGTCAATATATATTAAAAAATATAAAATATGTGTCCTTAAGTTGAGACATTCATACATATAATAATGATGCATTGTCTAATCTAATAAAAAAGTTAGGGCTAAAATGAATGTTTGATTTCTTTTAAAATAGAGTAGTAAAATCTATAAGCACTTTTGATTTCCTTATATTCTTTAATGTCTACTCTAAATATTTGAATTGATTGATTGCATTCATTTCTAAAATATCTTTTAAAGGGTGTTTGGAGAAATATGTCAAAATGAACAGCTTGATGAGAGGATATAATCAGAAAATCACCAAATAGGCAAAAAATACAAAAGTTCTCCAAAGATACATGTTAAAATGATTAGCTTGATGAAAGGATAAAAATAATGTACTTTCCTTATGGTGAAAATGTTTTGTATAGGCATGTTTTATTTTCCATAATGGTGTAGTTTCATTTTTTCAATCTATGTGGAACTTTTTTTGGTTGATTTTTTGGATAGTGTTAGTCACAAATTTCAAATTCCAAAAAGGTTAAAATTTGTTTAAGAATAACCATTTTCTATAAAATATGCCATTTACACTATCATATCACTATATTGTTCTAAAATTAACCCCCAAATAGTAATACTAAAACTAAAATTAGAGAGAATATTGATGTTGTATGAAGGTCAACCATATGTAGTCACAGTTGTTTTGGAATTTTTAAGATGGGCATGTTTGATCTGTAGGCTCTCGAATCTAAAATATCAACTATAATTAGTTTATAATACTAAAGTGAATTGACTATGAATGGATCCACTATACCAATAACTACATTATCCCATCTTTGAAGTACATGAAGAATAATTTCCCAGTGTTAAACACATATCAGTGCACTATAATCTCAAATAACAGATGGATTCCTCTTAGAAAGAAATAAAAAAGCTAGGCACTTTTGATATAACTTGAGGTATATGGAAGATAAAAATAATGAATAATATTATCTAATACTTGGTTATTATAGGAACCCCCCTCACTTCACATGCTGAAAACATCATGTGTAATCAATAATGATATCTCCTATGATATTTTAAAACCCTAGTACAAGGTTTCTAACTTAGGGGATTTCTACTAAAAATTTTTTAAACCCTTAGTACCCTACTACATTCACCAATTTCTGATCAACCAATATTCCTTAAGGTTGATCAAGTTAATAAAATTGTTTATTTATTGTAGGTCACTAAATTTTGGGCTTGACACTTGACATGACGGGGGGGGGGTGGGCGGGAAGGAGAGATTACATATCTAATAATGGAATAAAACTAGATAAATAGAAAAAAGTGAAATTTGTAAATCTGATCTTCACACCTATTATGGGCATGAAAACATAAGATGTATATGTTCCACATAATTTTAATTCATGAGTTGAAACTTTTATAGCTTTGATACCATATTAAATTATTGAAATAATTCTAGAATCATCGTAGCTATCATAAGACATACACCCACAATACATACAATATATCAATATATGAAAGCTTAAAATAAGACAACATAATTTTTTAAAGGTAACATTTCTATCTCTTTATAATAGGAGTTTTGGCATAAATTTTTTGATATAAAAATGGTAACTCTTATCCACAATGTACTTCACATACTAGCCCTTTATGCTCTTATATAGGTAAGAAAGGGGGCTATGATTAGGGTTAGATTCTTAAAGAGTGGTTACTTGTAGAACAAATCTTTTATGTTATTAGATAAAAATCAATGAATTAAATACATAATTGATAATATTATCTAATAATCTGTTATAGATAAGTGTGCACCAATTAGTTCTTATGCACAAATTATATTACTAATGAGTATTATAAGTTCATCTTAAATCTTAAAAAAATGTTTGAGTAATGAAATACACTAATAGGTACAAACATATGTAACCACTTAAGCTATATTATAATACCATCGGTATCATAACCATGGGCTAAGAATACAACCCATAATGGTTCCCATAAAATTATGGGTCATAACAACACCTATATAATAGCATGAGTTAGAACCACTCGTATATGCATGACATTACATGTGTGTCTTAGACAGGTTCCATTCTATATTTATAGTAAAAAGAGTATAAATCATGTAGATTATATAACACCTAAATGAATAAGTGATATGTGTAAACTATTTGTTAATATAACCTTTGTATCTCTAAGAATGAGTTTTTTATTGACCATATTATGACATGTCTTGAATAATTTTATGATGAAACCAAGAAAAAAAACAAATTCCAATAGCCATTAATTTACAAAAATAATTTTTTGAGCTGTAAAAAATAATTATAATTAATTATTAATTATTTAAAATAATACATAAAATTCTATAAATAAATTACAACTTATAATTAATAGTTTTCATGCACAACTAAAAATCTAAATAAAAGAAAAAACTACCTAGTGTCCACTAAACCTGTTATTTTTATTAGTTGTTATTTTTAGTAAATTTGCAATGCAAGCTCAGTGGATTAATATTTATCCCTTATTCTCTACATGCCTAAAATAAGAAAAAATGTGACTTGTAACCCAAGTTCACCCCTGACTACAAAAATATCAAATTTTAATTTTTTTTTAAAAATACCAAAAAATATGAAATGTAAATTTTGACTATTAGATGGTTTATTTCAGCTCCCAAAAATGTCAAAATAGACCCTAATCTACTAAATCAGGTTATGGTGCCTTTACAAGATGGGGTCCCGCATCATTTTATTTATTTATTTTCCTATAAGTGGTTGATCTATAAAGAATCTACTCATAAAAATTTCAACATTCATATTCACCATCATGTGCAATGTGTTAGTGGGTCTCTGACAAAGCCCCTTACCTCACAGGATTCACACATGAAATAAAAGCATGGCTCTAAAATAGCATGGCTTTGTGATGATTTTTGTTTCACAAATAATAATGACAAATAGGCTAGATTTTTTTGAACATCCTTGAAAACAAATGTATTTAGATTCAAATATATATAAAATATTGGTCATAATGGTAAAGGACTTGAAAATATAATAAGGCATAATAAATCTAATTATTTCAAGAACTTATCCATGAGTCAAGAAAATAATTTATCTTAACAATGATGACAAGACATATAAAGATAATAAGTGTGGGAATATGAAGGATCAATGAAAATGCTAGAACTAGTAATATACATTATGGTATGAATAACATATTTAGGTGCTCAAAATCATCCAAAAATTATTAATGCTAAAAAATGGTTCTAAATAAACTAATGTACACATGTATTTATAGACTTCCTGAATTTGAATCAAGACCCTATTGGCCCACAAGCCAATATAGCAGTAAAAAATGCTAACAAATTAAGACCCAATAATTCACTTTTACGACTAATAAATGTCATGGAACCAATTGTAAGTGTCTACACAAATCCAAAGTTTGATATATATGTGTGTACACATACATGTCAAAGTAAAACAAGAAAAGGACGGACATGAAATTTAGCACTCTTGAATATCTAATTTTCATGTAAATTTGGAAAATACTCTTCAGTCACTAACAACAAAATCAATTTTTTTAGGGTAAGATAGTAAGATTCCAAAAAACCCTTGGTGACCTAAACACATCACTAGAACCATACATTCAATTTACTAGTAACTACAATTATACACTGCACTTTTTTAAAGAGAAGAAAAAACTAATTTGATGGCTCTATTCATCATGTATAGATCTCTAAAAATCTCAAACACCTTTTTTAATTCTTCATAGCTATCTAGGAAATTGGTCTTCTTCTTAAAAACCATAAAGGGTAGTTCAATATGAAAATGGTTTATAAAAATCATTTTTTTGGCTAATGCTCAATGTTAGTTAGGTTTTTAAGAATCAACTACTTATCAGGCCCCTCAACAATTCATAATAATCAAAAATAATATGCTAAGTATAATAAAATTAATCCAAGTAGTATAGTGTGATGCAATGTATAATATACTATGAATTTTATGGCTAAAATAATTTTTTAATTTCTTATATAATCTAGTAGTAATCAATATATAATATAATTTAGATTTCCTTATATTCTTGATTGTCCACTCTAAATAATTGAATTGATTATTTGTGTTCAATCATTGTATGTCCTAAATGTTTTGATGCACATGTATTTATAAAATTTTAAAATCTAAATTAGGACCCTGATTACATTCAAGCCAACACACAATAAATGAAAAATACTAAAAAATCAATATCCAAACCCTAGGGGACCTAAAAATTGGTCATAAAAGTGCACATCTACAAACATGCACTATATGCTTCTGGGAAATAATCCATAATTCTAGAAAAACATGGGGAGAGGATAAATAAGAGGGAATGATAGAGAAAGAGAGTGGGGACATGATAGGAAAAAATAAAAAACATGAGGAAAAGTGGAAAGCTAATAGAATCTAATATGGACTAACAACTGACAAGAACACATGTACTCTAGAATAATACACTTGTATGATTAATAAATTCCCTAAGACCAATTTCATATATCTACATAATTCCCTCATTAATGTGTGTGTTTGTATAAACATATCAAATTACAACAACAAGATGACCTAGTTAAAAACATGTGTGCTCTTGAATCTCCCATATTAACTTTAATGCCCTTATGAAACCTGCAAAAGACATTCACATGTCGATAATAAATAAAAACTCTGTTAAAATCTATAAATATTTTTTTTTAATGATACACCTACTTTTTCCAAAGGTGTTATATTTACCCATGTATGAATCCTTAGCATCTTTGAATCTTTTCTAAAAAAATGTGGATGTTTGTGTGAAACCTGCAAGAATAATCATTCATAGATAAATGTTCATGCAATAAACTGTTGAAACTTTACAAATAAAAAAATGGAAATGATACACCTACATTTACTAAAACATGAGGGCACAATATATGATTTCCCTAAATCTCTAAAACTATGCAACATCATGATATTTCTGATAAGGATGTCTTTTTAGAATTTATGTTTTTGAACCTATACGAAATCCTACATGCATTTTGAAGAACAATTTTTAGAGACAAAAAAATTAAGTCTAAATAAATTTGTTGTAATTTAAAATAGTAAGGTTATGATTTATATTTTGAATGTATATCATAGTCATAACATGTTACATGTGATAGATATATGCCTAGGAATAAGAATAATGGCATTGTCTTTATCTAGAGGAATAAAGAAAAATGATAAATGTTTGGAGTCTTCAAGTCTATAAATAAATATGGGTGGAATATGTTTCCCATATGTTACACATGTTGTCAATAATGAAGGAAAAAATTGAAATTATAATCACACTAAGCATATAGAACCTAAAATGGTACAATGAGATGCCCACATAATTCCCCCATAATTGTCCTTAAGTGATTATGAGATGTGCCCCTATCTTAATATGATTATAGAGACTATGTGATTAACTATGTGACTATGAGATCACAATAAATCAATAACAAGGGTTTGTCTTAATCTAGGATAAGGTTGTGTTATTCTATATAATGTTGGCATACACAGTAATTTTTAAGTTATGTCAGTGTCTTTTAGGGTTTTTCCCTGTGTGTGAATTCTTTAAACACGCTTTCACTTATATGTCATATGTGTATGATAAAATTCACTTGAGTTATAAAGAATCTAAAATATAATTAATAATGTTTTCTAATACTTTTTTATTACGGGAAACTCCCTCACTTCACATGCTGAAAATATCATGTGCAAGCAATAATGATATCTCTTATGATATTTTAAAACCCTAATATAAGATTTTTAACTTGATGGATTTCTATAGAAAAAAAGCTTTAAACCTTAATACCCCACTACATTCACCAATTTCTGATCGACTAATATCCCTTAAGGCTAAATCAAGTCAGTAAAATTGGTTATTTGTAGTAGGCCACTAAATTCCAGGCTTGAAACTCGACATGATGAAAAAAAACTACAAATATAAAAATGGAATAAAATTAAATAAATAAAGTGAAATTTACAAATCTTATCTCCATACCTATTATGGGCATGAAAACATAAGATGTATATGATCCACGTAATTTAAATACATGAGGAGAATCTTTTGTAGATCATATACCATATTAAATTATTGAAATAGTTATAAAATCATCACAATTACTATATGACATACACCCATAATACATAAAATATATAATATGAAAGCTTAAAACAAGACCATATTTTTTTAAAGGTAGCATTACTACCTATTTAGATTCAGATTTTTGGTATAAATTTTATAACATAACAATGGTAACTCTTATCCATAATGTAATTCACCTACTAACACTCTATGCTCTTATATAGGTAAGAAAGGAGACTATGGTTAGGGATATGTTCTTAAAGAGTAGTTACTTGTAGAACAAGTCTTTCATATTATTAGATAAAAATCAATTAAATAAATACTCAATTGATAATATTATCTAACAATGTGTTATAGATAAGTGTGCAATAATTAGAGATTATCCATAAATTATATTATTAATGAATATTATAAGTTCATCTTAAACCTTACAAAAGTGTTTGAGTAATAAAATACACTATTAAGTACAAACATATGTAGCCACCTAAGTTGTATTACAATACCATAGGTATCAAAACCATGGGCTAAGAATACAACCCCTAATACTTCCCATAAAATTATGAGTCGTGACAACACCCATATAATAACGCGAGTTAGAAACTACATGTTCATCTCGAACAAGCCCCATTATATATTTATAGTAAAAAATAATGTAAATCATGTAAATTATATAACACCTAAATGGATAAGTGGTATGTGGAAACTATTTTTTAATAGCCTTTGCATCTCTAAGACTGAGTTATTTATTAACCATATTATGACATGTCTTGAATAATTTTATGATGAAACCAAGAAAAAGAAAGCAAATTCCAATATCCACTAATTTACAAAAACAAATTATTGAGATGTATAAAATAATTATAATTATTTAAAATAATATGTAAAATTCTTTAAATAAATTACAACTCATAAGTAATAGTTTTCATACACAACTAAAAATCTAAATAAAAGAAAAAACTACCTTGTGTTCACTAAACCTACTATTTTTAGTAGTTGTTATTTTTTGTAACTTTGGAATGCAAGATAAAGTAGCCTAATATTTATCACTTATTTATTACATTCCTAAAATAATCCAAAAGGTGAGTTTCAACTCAAGTTCATGCTTGATTAAAAATATATCAATTTCTAAAAAAATCTAAAAATACCAAAAACTATGAAATGTAAATTTTAACCCTTATATGGTTTATTTCAACTCTAAAAACATGTCAAAATGGACCCTGATCTACTAAAGCAAGTTATGAAACCATGGAGATATTTAATAACTTTTCGTAAAAAGGAGGGGGCTTAATCAATTCCTAGATCAAAAGTTATATCCTCTGCAAGATGGGTTCCCACATCATTTTACTTATTTATTTTCCTAAAAGTTCTTGATCTATAAAGAATCTACTTAGGATATTTTCAACATTCACATTCACTTTCATGTGCACTGTGTTGGTGGGTCTATGACAGAGCCCCTTCCCTCACGAGACTCACACATGAAATAAAGGCATGGCTCTAAAATAGCCCAACTTTGTGATGATTTTTGTTTCACAGATAGTATTCATAAATAGGATAGTTTTTTTTTAAACATCTTTGAAAACATGTGTATTTAGATTCGAATATATACAAATTATGGGTTTAAATGGTAAAGGACATGAAAAAATATAACAAGGCATAATAAATCCAATTATTTGAAGAAACTTATCCATGAGTCAAGAAAATAATTTGTCATAACAATGTTGACAAGACATATAAGGATTATAAGTGTGGACATATAAATGATCAATGAAATGCTATAACTAGTAATATACATTGTGGCATGAATAACATATATTTAGGTGCTCAAAATCATCCCAACATTGTGAATGTTAATAAATGGTTATAAATGAACTAATGTATGTGTGTATTTATAGACTCTTGAATTTGAATTAGGACCATATTGACTTGCAAACCAACATAACAATAGAAAAGGATGACAAATTAAGACCTAATAATTCACTAAAATAGATCACATTTATGACTAATAAATGTTATGGGACCAATTTCAAGTGTGTACATAAACCCAAAATTTGATATATGTGTGTATACACACACATGTCAAAGTAATAAAAGTATAGGATGCACATGAGATTTATCACTCTTGAATATCTAATATGCATGTAAATTTTGAAAATTCTCCTCATTCACTGATGATAAAATTAATTTTTTTAGGGCAAGATAATAAGATTCCAAAAAAACTCATGGCAACTTAAGTACCTCGTTAGGACCATACATTCAATTTAGTTTGTAAATGCAATTTTAAACTACACTTTTTTTGAAGAGAGGAAGAAACTAATTTAATGGCTTTATTCATCATGTATAGAGCTTTGTAAACCTTGATCGTCATTTTCTAATTCTTTATAGCTATCTAGGAAATTGGTCTTCTTTTTAAAAACCTTAATAAGATAGTTTAATCTACAAATAGTTTAATAAAATAATGTTTTTGGATCATGCTCAATGTTAGTAAGGATTTTAAGCACCAACTACTTGTCAGCCCCCTCAATAATTCATAATAATTGAAAATAGCATGCCAAATATAATATAATTAGGCCAAGTAGTATAGTGTGATGTAGTGTTTAATCTTCTATGAATTTTATGGATAAAATGAATATTTAATTTATTACATAATCTAATAGTAAATAATATATAATCTCATTTAGATTTCCTTACATTCTTGAGTATCTACTTTAAATGCTTGAATTGATTGTTTGTGCTCAATCACTATATGTCCTAAATGTACTAATGCATATGTATTTATAGACTTATTAAATACAAATTAAGACCCTAATGGCATGTAATACAACACACAATGAATTAAATATACTAAAAAACCATGATATAAACCCCATGGGACCTAAAAAATTGGTCATAAAAGCCCACATCTAGAAACATGCATTATATGCTTCTAGGAGAAAATCAATAAATCTAGTGAAACATGGGGAGATCATAAAGAAGAGGGAGTGAGGGAGAAATAAAGAGGGGACATGATAGGAAAAAATAAAAAACATGAGGAAAAGTGCAAAGCTAATAGAGTATAATCTAGACTAATGGTTGATTATAACAAATGTACCCTAGAATAATATACTTGTATGATTGATAAATTCCCTAAAACCAATTTTAGATATCTACCTAATGCCCATGTTGATGTGTGTGTTTATACAAACTTATCAAATTATAACAATAAGATGACCTGGTTAAAAATAAATGTGCTCATGAATCTCTTATGTTAACTTTAATGCCCTTAAAGAACTTGCAAAAGACATTCACATGTTGATAATCAATAAAAACTCTGTTGAAATATATAAATAAAAATTTAAACTAATACAACTAATTTTTTCAAAGGTGTTAGAGTGACCCATGTACAACTCCCTAACATCTTTGAATCTTTTCTGAAAATATGCAGATGCTTATGTGAAACCTACAAGAATAATCATTCCTGGATAATGACAATAAATTGTTGAAATCTTAAAAATAAAAAATTAGAAACGATACACCTACATTTACTAAAAACATGAGGGAACCTTATATGAGTTCCCTAAATCTTTGAAACTATGAAACATCATGATTTTTCTAATAAGGATGTCTTGTAGAATCTTATGTTTTTGAACCTATACTAAATCCTGCATGCATTTTAAGAAAAAAAATTAGTCACAAAAATTTAAGTCTAAATAAATTTGATGTAATTTAAGAGATTAAGGTTAGGAAATATTATGAATTTATCTTGTAGTGGTAACATGTCTCATGTGACAAATATATGCCTAGGAATAAAACTCATGACATTGCCTTTGTCTAGAGGAGCAAAGAAAAATGATAAATGTCTAGAGTCCTAGAGTCTATAAATAAATATGGGTGGAATATATTTCCCATACATCACACATGTGATCAAGCATGTAGAAAATAATTAGACATTAGAAGCACACCCAACATATAAAACCTAGAATGGTACAATGAGATTCCCCCATAATTACCCCTAAGTGAGTATGAGATGTGCCCCTAGCTTAATATGATTACATAAGCAAATATATATACTTGTTACATATAAAATATTAAACATATATCAAAAGTTGCATCAGTAGTATGTATGAAATTAGTGAAGTAGGGCCTCTATTTATAGGCATAAGACATGAATAATATGTATTTACCCTAGCATAATCATGAAATAGACAATATTTTTAGGGAACTTTAAGAAACAAAAATAAATCATTTCTTTATATAGAGAGTGTTTTTTTAAATGGAAAGTATATGCACATAAAGGAGGAAAAGCATTTTGATTATACAGTTGATCTATATCATTATTATTTTTAAAGATGTTATTTCATAAGAAAGTATACATGCACAATTATTTACATTATTTGATGATAGTAACATATGAGTAATTATAGGAGATTGAAAAGTGACCATGTGGTAGGGTATATGTTTATATACAAATTTTTGTGAGACATAAATTATACTCAACTTTCTGAGATTAATCCATTCTATAATTATTAAAGTGGACATCAAGGGGTTTATTAGATTATGGATGGATTTATTTGTTTACCTACAACATGTTTTTATGCTAGCAATAGCAGAGAAAAAGATAATACATAGTAAAATTTAAAGAAAGTGAAAAATGGAGGATTTAAATATTTATGATGCAAGAGATTATCATTTGCATAATTGGTCATCCAACTATTAATATTCCATACTTTTAACTTAGTGCATTCTTACATTATTTAAATAAGAAGAGCCAATATAATAAGTAGCATACTGGCTCTACATCTTATATCGCATGTAACCTCTTGAATCATTGTACATAACTAGTGCATAATACAATCTTGCAACTTACAGTTTGAAGCTAGTGTATAGTGTTATGTTGTTTCCCTTTGTCTATTAGCATTCATATTATATATATTGGCATTTATCATTTCATATAAGCTTCCACCATAGAACATTTAATTTTGTAAGTTGGTCTATCCACCAAGTACCTCATGAGCATTAAACCAGTGGTATCAAAGCATATATACTTCATATCATAATCCATCATATTTTAATTTTATAATTGAATCCTTTTTTTATACCCACTCACATGAGGTTTAATTATATGAAGTTATCACATAAAATTCATGACCCTTCATCATACCTTCCTATACGTCCTTAGATGTAGACAAATATGCTTCAAAGATTCCAACTTTAGACATTCTTTATAAAATGATAGATAATCATTTGCAAAGGCAATGATAAAATTTGGATAAAGACTACGCACTTGAGAAATTTGGAATCAATGAAACTTCACCCAAATTCTTAATCATGTTCACATTCTTTCCAACATACCTACTTCAAGCCAACCATTTCATTATAGATGCCATTTAAGTAAAATTAAATCTATATATCCATAGTTTTGAAGGAAAAATAGATGTGGATACCATATATAGTTAGTTGAATCTAATGTGGTCATACTACTTAGTTAATTAGTTCTCTAACAAGGAAAATATAACATTTACTTTTATAAAATAAATTTTAAATAAAAGGTGGGATAAATATTACTCCACTCATGAAGATGATAACTTAGACTCCTTTATGGATACCTTGAATGGTTTCATAGAAGCATAGACAACTATTGATTATCATGTTGGGAATTATGATGACCAATACATCAAGTTTTCATAAATTTTCCAAGTTAATGATCAATCTATTAAATAATACATAGATACTTTTCACACTTTAGTTTCCAAGTTGAATTTCTAGGATCAAAACAAAATATCACTTTTAAATATCTATCACTATTGAGACCATACATCCAATTCAACATGGGTTGCCTACCACTTTTCTTGTAAGTTTGAAGCAAAATCCAAAAATACCTCTGAGAAATAATATTCAAAGTATTAGGACAAGATGCAATCTAATAGTTCAAAATCTATAAATTTTTATAATCCTAAGCAAAGAACTATCCTTACACACCATCCTCTAAATAATAACATGCTATCAAATGATCAAAATAACTAGTTAAAATTTTCCAAGAGGTTCATAACTCACAACTCTAGAGATCACTCCAATAAATAATGTGAATCTAGGAAATATCTAATCACACAACTTGAAAGAGTGTCTACTACAACTACAACACTTTATAAGGGCAAGGAAATCATGGAATTTTAACCTTGTTATATGGTATGTATCATCAACATTACATCTTCCTCAAATATACAATCAAGGATGAGTAAAAATTGTTCCATTCTCAAATGTGGATCAATGTACAACCTATTTGCATCATTTTTGACAATGAAAATTAAAAAAACTATGATTTCTCCTAAAAAAATTTAAGGATTGAATTGTCCACTAGCACATCACCCAAAACCATACTCTATTGGATGGTTTAGTGATATAAGGCCCATGAGGAAACTCGGTGGAAAACCATACTTAATATATTAAATGGGTTATTTAAAAAGTGTATAAGGAATGATAGTGGGGTAATAATATACTATAGTGTAGTAAGATAATTGAAATGTCAAAGAAGATAATAGAAACCCATTTATAACTATAATTGTAAAGAAAATTATGCAAATTTTTGTACTAGATATGAGAGATTAAATGTGTGATGTTTTTGTAATAATATAATATCTTGGTATCACTAACTTATTACAAAAAATATAATTATGTATTAATAGACAACATAGGAAGAAGAAGTATCAATTGGAGTGTTACAATAGTTGGTAACAACCAACTCATAAATAAACATTACTTTTTCATCTTCTATTGATATTATTATAAATCTATGTAGTATAACACTTATATTTTAGGAGTTTTGAAAAGTATTAGAAGAGGTGTTAGGACTTAGAAGTATGCATGTGTTGTGTGGGTGATGTTGAATCTACTAACGTATTTTCACATGCTATAGAACAACATTGATATGTCATAACTCAATTATTGGCTCAAACTATCTTAGATCAATTGCCCTTCCTTGAAGAGAAATGGTTTCCATTATGTGAAGTTGTATTAAAACATGTGTGAAGAGGTTGGAAACCTTTACTTATATAAACCATTTTCCCTAGGAAGGTATTTGACCTAATTTGATGATCTAAAATAGAGGGATATATTTTTGGCATTTATGTTCGACCTTGGTCTCAATTATTTGATTTGATTCTATTGGTACATCAAAATCAATATTTATCTCTAATTGTTTAATTGTCTCTATAAAATTTGAAGTGTCCATCAAAGATGGAAACTTTAGACATAAACTAACATTCAAGTTAAAATAGTGAACTTATGACCACTCTTTTGACACACCTAGCCCATGACCTATTTTATGGATTTTTTATCACTTCCTTCACTATCCACATGACAACTCACTCCTTCAATAAACCAAAATCAGTCCAAAATGTCCCTATTCGTATCACTCATCAACCTAAGCTCACTAGTAGATTGATTCATACCTTCAGCTTAGTAGTTTTTCCTCTAGGATAATAGTGCTCAAGTGGGATAATAGTGCACCACACTATTATCTACTCCCACTAGTAGTGTCCTCCCACCAATTACCAGCTATTTTAAAAATTTTAAAATTTGTATAAGGGTTGTGCCTCAGTTTTAGGAATCCCCATCCAAAGGAATTCAAAAAATCCCACTATAAAACCACACATTTTAAACCATTTTGCACACAAGAGGATTCCACACTGAAAAACACCAAAATTCTAAGTATGCATTAAGAGAAAATTTAATATCTCTCCCAATTATAGTTATATACAACCCTATTATCCCTAATAAAAAGTTTGAATACACCTCCAAGGTCACAAGTCACGGTTGAAGCCCTTAATCACACTAGGATTACACCACCATCTAACATTTTTTGCCAGTTTCACACACACCATCATAACGTGGGTAAACTATATGGAGTTTGATCCCTCATCAAAGTATTTGTATGTAGGCATCACTCAACATCAAGGTGTTGAGGTCAAGCATATCTTCAACCATTGACCCATTTTTTATTTGTGATTGCATTTTATCTTCTCATCTATTAAGCTAGGATTTCAAGTGGAAAAAGAGTTACACAGTGGTCGCCACATCATATCAAAATATCCCACATCATCTATAGAATAAATGGGAAAAGGTGAACATAACCTATAAATATATGATCCCTATTTTCTCTTGGATAAGGTGACCTTATTCAGATAATAGTGCCCCCACTACTATCTAGTTACAACACTATGTCCAAGAACCCTACTAGCTCCTGTTATGGGTTTGCACTTAGTCAACACATTATGTCAGTCAATATTAGATCTAAAAATAATGTGCATCTCAATTTTATGGATAATTTTATATTTCTATATTTTAATTTCCATATTTAGTATAGTTATAGATTTATCAAGTTTAAAATCAATTTGTATCATTTATTACAAATTTGTAGCAATCTCATTTTACACAATAATTTGTCATATTGGGTAATCTATTCCCTTATTATTCCTAATTTTGATAAAACATATCAGTGAACTCATTTATTTTTTGAATATTAAAAAATCCTATCTTTTCATTAGGGTTTTACTTCCTAACATTTCTATCACGATTCTATATTTTTTATTTTTCTTGATTCCCTGATAAGTCATTCATCGATTTACTTCTCGTTAGCCATATTTATAGTGTTTATATTATTTCTTATCCTTGCCTATATTTCTTTTGTATCATTCTAAAAATTTCAAATTAGTAATCAATATTAAATACAAACACAATATTCTTCAATGAATCCTTCTAGTTCTTTTGTTACTCCTCATTTACATAAGGATGACTTCACAAATACTGATGATGCCAAAAATAGAATATCTAACAAGGTCATGATGAATCACATGAAATCACTTAATAATTAAGTATAGAACTTGAATATTAATCTATAATTAGGGTTTCATTCTTAGTATGGGCTTGGATTAAAATATTTACAAATTATGGGACACACAAACAACAAATTTGAAATAAATTAACAAGACACGATTGAATAACCCATTCATACAAGAAAACATGGGATTATTATATACACCCAACTCTAAAGTACAATCTTCAATAAGCATTCTCATAAAAAATGTCAAAATAATGGTAGAAATTCAAATTGATTCCCTTAACATAGAATTGGTCCATTATATAGGTAATCATTATGAGATTGGTGAAAGACCTTCAAAACTATTTATATCAGTGTAAATTGAAAATACTTTGATTAAAAGAGTTATGGTTGATAATTGTTTAAATGAAAATATTTGTGATATCTCATTCTTGCATATATTTGAGGTTGATATCAATACCATGAAAGCATTAAATACATTAATTACTACATCAAATCATGAATTATGGCCATCAATCAAATCTATTTCATTGGATATCACATTAGGGCCTAGAAAAATATCTATGGTATTTCCTGTCATAACTCATTTTTCACCTTATAATTTGATCTTAGTTTTACCAGGGATAAAATACATGGTTGCAGTGCCTTCTATATTACACATCTTACATGTTTATATGACTCACACACACACACACACACACACACACACACACACACACACACACACACACACACACACACACACACACACACACACACACACACACACATATATAATACTAGCCATTCAAATACTTTGATGCACTAAAATGTGTTATTGTACATAATACACAAGAAAATCAGCACAAATAACTTCAAATGATATCAATTCTTTCACAAATACATTTCACAGCTTTACCAGAAGATACTTTTAGGATTTTACCAAAAAAATTGCAATGTAATCTCATATCTCTTCCTCTCATTAATGAGGTTGATGTGAGTAAGCCTCTTGCACAAATATTTGAACAAGATTCTTTCTATGGATTTTATATAACAACAAGGCATACTACTAATAAGTGCATCAGTTTAAGGCACAAGATTTAGGATTTGATAGATACAATCATCATCACCATAGGTAATGTTTCTAAAAAAACAAACATTATTACATTAGATCTTATATGTCATAATACTATGCAAAACATATAAAACATTATAGGAAATCCTCATATATATGGGGATAACATTATAATATAAAATCATATTTTAGATGCAGATATGAGACCAAATCTTACATAGGTCCATTGTTCCAATAACCTTTAACCCACTTTTGATTCAAGACCCATGGATTTTGATTCCCTTACAAGACTCAATAGTTACTATCTTTTTCCTATTTTTTTATCTTTTCAATTTACATATATATGCAAAATACAAAAAAATGGATATTCCACAAAAATACATTATCATGACCTATGCATGCTTATATTTATTTTGTTTACATAGGTTAAATTTTGCATAGTATTTAGTACTTATTTATATCTAGCTTTCATATCATATATGATTCACAAGTGTACATGAGTGAGTGTAGAGCATATAGGTTGACATTCCCAGACCTAGTTCCAAGTCACTTCAGTGTATCAAACATAGAAACCAAATTTAGATAGTAGTAACCTATTTGGACAAGAGTGCACCCTGATATTTTCCAATCATCCTGATATTATCTTGATGATCACATGATTTCATTTATAATATCTATACCACTAATAATCCTTATGCAACTTATGCACACATCAACAACCTCACTAGGTCTATCATACACAAATTTTATCTTTCTTTGGTTATCCCTTATTGCTCATAACTCACTTATTTGCATAGCATTACATCTATTGGTATTTATCACTTATCAACACATTGATATACTCTTTATTACCTAAGTTACTAAATATGATAGTGTTACTAATTGCTTATGTTGATCAATTATATACATTCACTCATGTTTTTCATATTTATTTTCCTACTACATATCTTGTGTGCATTCTCTATTTGTATTGAGGATAGTTGAGCATGTCCTTATGTGTGGTTCTAATCCTTCATTTTATGTTGTTATGCATGTGAATGACATTTTAACATGTCCCTTGTATGTGGCCCCTTGGCCTTCTATTGTGTGTTTTGTGTGTGCTCTTTGTTCATGTGTTTAATTTATATGACACTCACTTGATTTATTGCTCATATTTCAATGTCATTATGGACATAATGCATCCTCCTAATTTTAAATGCTTTTATGGATATCATGCATTCCTCCCCAAGTAATTATATTTAGCATTCAATATTCAGTTCTAATCACTTATCTACGTACCTAATTCCTAATATCTATCTTGCAATATCACTATGTATGTCAGTTCCTACATGCATCTCACATTACTATTATACTCAGTTTATCTATATGATGATGTCATGCTTCTCCATGTTATCATTACTATTCAAGTTTACATATTTTACATAACATTTACGCATAAATTTTTATGTTGAGTTAAGTATTACATAAATTCAATAACACACCTCAAAAGAGGGGGCATACATAAATAGTTATTTTAGATATCAAGACCCTACAGTATAGTGCATAGATATAATTTTATAGACCTTGCCTAGTGAATTTTAAAAAGCACTCAACAAGTTAGCTTGGACAAGAGTAGTCCATTTGTATAGGAGCACCCTCACTATTGTCCAAACAAGGTGATATTATCCTAGAACATAGAAAACATTCATTTATAGAATCTATCAAAATCTTGGGTAGTTTACTATTGATTTCAATAGGTTCATAGTTTCAATTCCTATAAAATATTCATATTTTGTCTTAGATTTTCTTAGTTTGGGGGAATCATGTGTAACATGTGTTCCAATTTAACACATTTTTTTTCTTAGAATTATAGTTGTTATTACTAAGCCTAAAAATCCATATACACCAGATATTAGATTGGGGAATGTGCATGGCATATGAATTCCTCAGTTTTTCACTAGTTTTATAGATGGAATGACAATGCTTATCATTATCTGTGTTGTATGCACCAAAATAAAAATTTGCACTAATGTTGCACTAGAAATGAGCCTTATTCCATCTATAGTGGTTGGTTCACCTTTTTCACCAATTTTCACACTATAACAACTTATTGGGATTCATACAGGGGTTCCAAACTACTTCACTACTTTGGGTATGCAATGATGGAGTCAAGCATAGCTTAAATTCTTAAGCACACTCTCCTAATCAATGGATATTTGGTCATACACAATCCAATCAAAGAACTTCAATGTGAATGAAATTTCCAAGGTTTCAACCCTCTATAATCACCAGTTTTACACCATAAACAAAATAGTTTACGTATGCTGTAAATTTAGCATTTACATTTGTATATTTACTGAGAGGTAAATATTATTTATAGGTTAGTGTATAATCGTATGGATAATACGGTAAGATATTATACTATCACATTTATGTTTGAGATTATTTTTAGAAGATTGGAGGTTAATAGTTGAGAGTTTGTAGGGATCTATAATCCCTTATTATAGGAATTAGAAGTCCTATGTATTTTTAAGAGTGCTTGAATAAATTTAAGAGTGTGAATAATATTTTAGTGTGTTTTATATATTTATTTATATGTATTGTTTGGCTCTACATATATTAATATTTTTTGTCAGCTCTTTATTTTTCCATTATTGGTATCAGAGCTATCTACCAACCCCTTGGTTTCCTGTGTGAAAGTTTTTTTGTACAATTACATCCTAGTTTGTCTTCTTTTGCATAGGTGATGTTGTTAGCATTGTATGTCCATGTTTCATTCACATCTAAAGGATCTAATTGGCATCTTGATGTATCATGTGGATATCTGTAGTCATATCTCTCTATGGCATTTCTCTTTCTAGCCACAACTTTTCAATCAAGTATTTGTAATTAGGTATTGTTTATTAGTTTTATGTATTCTATATGCAGTCAAATAATTTTTTATAGTAAATAAAAATTCAATGGTTTATGTTTTCTATATGGATCATACCAGAACTAAAAATTCATTGTCAACACAAGTTATTGTGACATTATTAAGTGGAGTTAAGTCATGAGCCATGTTTTAGTAGAGTCATGCTATATATAAGTGGAGTTGTATTATAAAAGAATGCAGTCTTGTTCATATATATAAGTTTTTTGAGTTAATTTTAAAAAGTAATATCTTATTATTTTTTAAAATGTCTATGTATAATTAAGTCTAAAGATCATTATAACTATCATTTATATTAGTTGTTGTAATAGGGTCTTTGGCCTTGTCATTTTTGTGGAGAGTATTCATGGATAAAATAAGTCTAATTGAGAAATTTGAAGGAAAATACATATGATAGAAAAATATCTTTGAGATGTTGTCAAGCCAAAATCAATGACACCAATAGATGCTAATGAACTTTTCAAGTGGAACATCAAAAATCAAAAAGGATTGGGGACTATTGGTCTCAGCTTTGTCAAAAGCATACCTACATCATGTGGACTTCATGCAAGAGAGATTTGGGATAAATTAAAATGGATCTTTGGATCTAAAGTAGAAAATTCCAAGACATCATTGAAGCAGAAATTGTATGGATTGAATACGAAAGGAGTGAAAATGGAAAATCATATAAGTAAGTTTCATTCCCTATTAAATCAGTTAGTTGGCATTAATGAGAAGGTAAAGGATGATGATGAAAAATCAATACTTTTGAATAGTATGCCTAAGAGTATGTCCAGTATAGTGTTTACATTAAGTAAGGTAATAATCAATCTTGAAGGAGTAATCTTTACTCTACTTGATCAAAATGAATATTCAGATTCATAAGAATTATTATATACATAAAACAAAGCAAGTACATCTTCAAAAAAAGGCAAATCAAAACATGTTCCTCCAAAAAGAAAAATCAAATGTTAGTATTGTAAAAAATAAGGGCACATGTAATTTTAAATTGTTAAAAGAGGGCACAAGATCTTCTAGATGATAAACTAGATGAAAATTATTTCTTAATTGAAGAAGATGAAAATTTTTACTTTGCTGAAAAATCTAATTCAGAATAATATTCAAATGATGAAGAATATCTTTCCCTAGTGATGAATATATTTTGTTTTAAATAGTCAAATGTTGGAGGTCATAGGCATAGGAGGTTGGAGGCTTCTTACAGCTCTCATTAGCCACTAGTGAATGGGTGCTTCTACTATGTGGCACATTTTTTATTTTTTAGTTGTGTGGATTTTAGTGTTGTGTGTGAAAATAAAACTTTGTAGTCATTCCTCTATAATGTTGGAAAAAAGGAGAATGTACATGTGGAATAGTTGTATAAGAGGGCAACTAGCTACTATTTTTTGTTGGAAGGTGGTCAGTCAATGATAAGTTCACTGGAAGTGAAAGTAACATGAGATCTCATACAGAGGTGATCATGTGTAAATATCAATATGCAGACCTAAAAGTATGCATTGGCATATGATTTTGTTTCCAGTTATTGAGATGTACTTTCTCCCCATGTAAATACTAAAGGGAGAATGTTGGAAATTTATCCTTTATATTTGTCTATTTATCAAGAAGTAAATATTTTTTACAGGTTAGTGTGTAATCGTATGGATAATACGGTAAGATATTATATTATCACATATATGTTTGAGATTATTTTTAGAAGATTAGAGGTTAATCGTTGAGAGTTTGTATGGATATAGAATCCCTTCTTAAATGAATTATAATTCCTATATATTTTTTAGAGTGCTCGAATAAATTTAAGAGTGTGAATAATATTTTAGTGTGTTTTATATAATTCTTTTTGTGTATTGTTTGGCTCTACATATATTAAGATTTTTTATCAGCTCCTTATTTTTCCATTAACATACCCAATTAGGTGTATTTGTCTATGTTATTAGATATATATTTTTTCTTGTCTTTACTTCTTGAGATTTTATCTTAATTATATTGATTTTATGTATGTTTCATTATAGGTTTGCATGAAACATAGTTCAACATTCTAGCCTACATTCAAGACTGCACTTCACAAGTAAGTTTAGGTATGTAATTTTATTTTTACTCTATCAATTTTTATTTTGATAGATTTATATAATACAAAGGGGAAATTTAGACACATAAATTAACATTTAAGCTAAAATAGTGTACTTGTGACTACTCTTTTGACACACTTAGCTCATGATCTATTATATCACCTTCTGACCACTTCCTTCACTCTCTACATGGTGACTCACTCCTTTAAGGAACCCAAATAAGTCTATAATGTCGCTATTTAGATCATTAAACAACCTAAGCTCACTAGCAGACTGAATCATACCTTCAACTTAGTATTTTTTTCCTCTAGGACAATAATGCACCCTGTTATTGTCTACTACTAGCAGTGTCCTCCACTAATTAATAACTATTTTATAAAATTCAAAAGTTTTTAAAGGGTTATCTCATAATTTTATGGAGTCTCATCTGAATAAATTCCAAAAATACCACTATGAAATCACATTTCAAACCATTTTTCACAAAATAGGGTTCCACATTGAAAAATATTAGAAATTAATTTCACATTGAGATAAAATTATGTAGTTCTTCTACTTATAATTACATACAACCCTAAAATCCCTGAGTTAAATTTTGAATACACCTCCAAGGTTATAATTCATGGTTGAATCACATAATCACATCAACATTACACAAGTATCTATCATTTTGCACTGATTTCACACACCACCACCATAGCATGGGAGAACCACATGGAGTTTGAACCCTCTTTAGATATTGGTATATAGGTAGTGTTCAACATAGAGGGTGTTGAGGTCAAGCACAACTTCAATTGCTGATCCATTTTTACTTCAAGATTTCAATTTATCTTCTTATTTTTTGAGTTATGGTTTCAAATGGAAAAAGAGTTATATAATGGTAACTACATCAGATTAGAAGCTCTCACATAGTCTACAAAATAAATGGGTGAAGGTGAACATAACCCATAAATATCAAAGCCATATTTTTTGTCGAACAAGGCCACCCTATTTAGATAATATCACCCTCCACTATTGTCTAGTTGTAATTTTATTATCTAGGAACCCTACCAACTCTTGTTTTAGGACTGCACTTAATCAACATGGTTTATTAGGCAATCTCAAACCCAGAAATAGTGTGCATCTCAATTTTCTAACTAAGTTTATATTTCTCTGTTTCACTTTCCATATTTATCAAGTCTTAAATCTATTTATAGCATTTATCACATATTTTTAGCATTCTAATTTTACATAGCAATTTATCATATTAGGTAATATTTTTCCTTAGTTTTCCAAAATTTGATAAAATAGAAACTAATGGAACAATATTTATGTGTTGAAGATTGGATGCAACCAAATATAATAAGTAATATTAAGCTCTAAATTATCATCTTCTACTTCTTTGGTGATGTTTTATGGCCCATACCAAAGTAGATAAATTTCATAATAAGTTTTTATTAGTCTTTCCTTATACAAGTGAATCCATACTCAATCACCAACCTAAAATATGTGTGACATTCTATGTTGATCATGATATTTCTTTTACTTATCATTTTCCTACTATAGAATGGTATGTATTTGTTTATGAATTTATAGATGTGATCAATGAACTAAACATCTTTGTCAAATCTCTTTTGAGTTGGAGGAGTTATTATGGTAGATTTATTCTTAGCTCTATTATAACTATGTTGAATGCAAGGAAGGCTTTCATCCCATGTAGGTTATTTCATTGAAATGTACATTCTTATAAGATGCATTATCTTCCTATTTACCAATTTCATTTATCCATCAAGCTAAGGATGGAATGTGGTAGACTTGTTGAACTTTTTATCTAGCATAGACCAAAGTGTTTTTCAAAAATTTCTTAGGAACCTTTTATATCTGTTAGAGCTGATGCTTTCTAGGATTATAAGTTGGATCTAGACATGTTGAAAATAAAATTTATTTATTTATAGATTTGAGATTGATTTATTAAAAAGTATAATACTTTCCATCTTTTATAATCTATCTACAAGTACATAAACATAATCATTATAAGTATTGGCCTAGTAAGGTAGCCTGAGAGAATGTCCATGGAAACATATTCTCATGGTCTCATTGTAAAATATAGGTGTATATATAGCTTGTTTCTCATTAACCATTTTTTAAATCACATGTGGTACAAGACATGATGTATTTTACAACATTTGACCTAAGGTGTGGCTAAAAGAAGTAATTTTATAACACCACAAGGATATTTTCAACTCCAATATATTATGTAACCTTTTTGAAATGAGATTCCCATATAATTTTTTAGCTTTATTGATCTCTAAATGTTTTTATATTCCACACATAATTCAACAATGCAAATAATATTAGACTCCTAACACATACATGATTGTTCATTTAATATTATGCATTATTTTCTTACTAAGCAGAGATATAAATTGTTGGAAATGTAAAAGACTAAAAGTAACATGTAAGTAAAAATTACACACATGACATAATGGTTTAGCCTAGAGAAACTCAATATGAGAAAACTCCAATAATGTGAGGCACTTACTCCTCCCCTTTCCACCATATCATTCTCAAGTACAAGTTTAGTACCATCAAATGGATTTCATGGATAGATATTTGGTACACACTTGCCCTGATCCTACACAATGCTTATATTATTACCACATTTCTTAGATAATCATAACATAGATAATAATAAACACCAACTAGGAAAGTAATGGAACATTGACTCATGGACTCAAGACTTGAAGCTCCATTACTAAACCCAACTTCCACTAATTGTTTATGCACAACCCAAGGGTCTATATTTATATTAAGACTTAGTAATATGATATACATAGATCACCTAGGAGATGAATAAAACCTACATAAAGTATATAATAAACCCACATTTACAACCATTAATTATTGAACTCAAATCACATGATTTTTTAATAAGTTGCGACCCCACTATGAATTTTTATAAAAAGGCATAGCACTGCCACAATTTCTTCTAAAAATCCATGACATTTTATCTGCATAAAAATAAAAGAAAGCATCCAAAGTTTATAAATCACTCTAATACTTCATCTCACTCTATAAATTCCTCATGTTACTTTCTAACCTAAAATTGTACATGAATTATCTTCAATAAGTTGAATACAAGCATTTGTTACATAGATGATAATAATGGAAGTAGTTATCTCATATGATTAGCATAATAAAAATGAAATTCAGATCATGCCTCTATAAATAGAAGTTTTTTCTCCCCAAAATATTCAAAACTCTGTAAATGAGGAAATAACTTCCCAACTTATTCTTTAGAATACCATTTGGCCTTAATAGGTAGCTTACCTTTTACACCAACTTGCCACCTTTCTTGTACTCCCCTCCTTGGTGTCTTTTTTGTCTTCTATAGCACAACATCCTTATCCAATTATAGGTGACCATCAAGAGAAAGGTATTAAATAAATAATATAAATATATCTCCTTCATTTTATAGTATTGAAGGCTCAAATAGATGCAAACTCTCAACATTGAAAACTAAATATATTATTTTCATATAAGGAGCCAAATCCAATCTGAAACCATTCTTTTTCACTTGTTCCAAAATGACAAATGGACCATATCTAAGAGGCTAAAGCTTATTAATTTTAATTTGGATCCTTTATCTACTCAAGTATAGGAATATGCTATCTCCAACATAGAAATTATGTTTATTCCTATGTTGATCATGTCTTTATTTGTACTTGGCATGTGACTCCCTCAACCTCTCTTGTACTTGTAGGTGAATTTGTTGAATATTATCAATGAAACTTTTAACCTTGAAGACTTCATGGTCCACTTTCCCATTTCCTTTATATGGTTATCCCAAAAAAACATAAAATTCACATAGAGGTAAGTAACCAAAACAAGTTTCAAGAGGAGATTTATTGGTAGAATAATGCAATTATTTATTATAAAATTGCTAAATATACACCAGATTTTCATCCCAAATCTTATGATGCATCCTATTGTACCTTATCAAGATTTTCACCAAGGTTATATTTAACACTTCAGTTTGTCAATCAATTTGTGGATGAAAATGGGTAGATTATTTCAATATAATATCCATTTTTTCCCATAATGTAGTCCAAATTTTTTGAACAAATCTTTAATCCCAAATTGAAATGATAGATATAGGTAACCAAAAGTGAACCCACATGTTAGCAAGAAATAACTTAGTTGCATAATTACCTTTAAGTGTCTATTTACAATGACTAAGAATACACATATTACTAAACCAGTCCACAACTTTAAACAAATAGTCACATCCCTTCTTATACATAGGAAACCCACTAAAACAATCCATGGAAATGATTTCCCATGGCCTAGAAGAAACCAATAATGAAATATATAAAACCAACCTCCTATTACTAGGCTTACTTGAGCTACACAATCCACATCCTCTTATGAAACTTAACAATGTAAACTTGCATATTTTTCTAATAAACATACCTTTGTAAATGGTCCACTATCTTTCTAACTCCAGATTGATTACAAATTTTGAAGTATGTGTGTCTCTCATTAGTTGAACTCTTCCTCCTTTAGGCACACTAAGTTTACCCATCTTATAAATAAACTTATATTGAAGATGGTAAGCCCACTTGGGCTCAAAACCTACACCTTTGGGCCTTTTTTATTGAATAAATGATTCACAAAAAAATGCATCATGCTCATATCCTTATTCATAATAATCATGCACAAAAGGTTCAAGAAGGATTATTGTTCCCGTGGCTGAAATCAAAGGAGGTCTCGATAACATGTCTACTAACTTATTAGTCACACTTTTCATATATTTGATAACCATATGAATTTTTTTTAAGAGACCCATATGTATCTAATGTATATTTTATTGAAGTTTAGTTCTTTTATGAAATATTGGAGAGGTTTGTGATCCATACAAAATATGGTTTCCTTACACATTAGATACTTCTTTAACTTCTTAATTGATTGAACAATAACAAATGGTTCTTTTTCATATCTACAATAATTCATTATTACACTATCAAATAAATTTAAATGGTAATTTAATGGTTTATCTAATTTTAATATGATAACCCCCATAGCATAGTTACTAGCATTTGTTTCTACCTTAAAATGTTGTTATAAACTAGCTAAAGCTAAAAGTAGAGAATTTTTAATAATGCTTAAAATCAACAAATTAATCTTGTTGTTTATTTCCCAAAGTAAATACTTAACCCTATTGTAAATTAAATCCTTGATTAACTTCTTTAAATATTTAACTCTACCAACAAAACTTCTTTTTTCAGTCACATTGGAAGGCCTAGGCCAATTCATGATAGCGTCTATCTTTTCTGAATCAATTCTAAAAAATTTATCTCGAACCACATGACCCAAATAGATAAGTGATTATTGTGAAAACTCACATTTATGT
This sequence comes from Torreya grandis, assembly GCA_037957365.1. Classification (NCBI taxonomy): domain Eukaryota; kingdom Viridiplantae; phylum Streptophyta; class Pinopsida; order Cupressales; family Taxaceae; genus Torreya; species Torreya grandis. Next base: position 236,587 of record JARHVA010005443.1, on the reverse strand, counting down.
TCATTCAATAATAACTTTTTATACTTCAAAAGTTTTAAAACTTGTTTTAAATGAATTAGATGTTCATCATAAGTTCTATTAGAAACAATAAATAATCCAAGTAAACAATAAAAAAATCATCTATAAATGAATTCAATACCTCATTCATCAAGTTTATGAAATTAGATGGGGCATTGCATAACCCAAAAGTTAAATCTAACCATTCATATAACCCTTGCCTTGTCTTAAATATTACTTTCCATATGTTTTATTATTTAATATGTACTTGGTGATATCCATATTTCAAGTCTAACTTAGAAAAGTATATATCATGTTGGAGTTGATCTAAAATATCACCAATTTGGTGAAGGGGATACATCTTCTTGATGGTGATGTTATTGAATTCTCTATAATAAACACACATTCTCCATGAGCCATATTTATTAAGTAATAGAACAATTGGATAACTGCATGGAGAAGTACTAGGACATAGTATACCTTGATTAATCAAAGATTGTAACTGTTGTTTTACCTCATTGACATCCACTAAGTATTGTTGATAAAGACCTATATTTGGATGAGGAAAACATGGTATCAACTAAATATCATGCTCAACTAGCCTCATTAGTGTCATATATGTGGGCTCTTGTAAAAATATATTGAACTATTTCACGTATTCTCCACAAATGGATGGATAGAAAGTCCCTCAAAGATTTGTGACAAGTTATTCCTAAATGTCAATAAGGTTATTAGTATCCTTTTATTAGGTAATCAATATTTTAATTATGCTTAGGAGTTTTAGCTTTCTGAATGGGAATTTTTCCATTTTATCAACATTTATGTAGTCAATACAAGTCTCCATGTCAAGAATATAATGGCATCATATATTTTTAATTCACACAGTGGTTAGAGATAGTGATAGTATATATGCATTGACTTGAGTGCCCAAACTAGATCCCACATTAGCCAACTTGACCATTTTTTGATAATATTGGAAGCCATTTTGTGAGTCATGAAAAGCAAAAATGTGTCCTCCCAACAATAAAAATACAAAAATACTACTTTTAATGAATATATATATATATATATATATATATATATATATATATATATATATATATATATATATATATTGTTATAAAAATTACACTTGTTAAAAAACATTGAAAAATGATTCTAGATAAGTGAAGAAAGTGCCTAGGGAATTCAAAAAATACAAACAAAATATAAAGTAACAAAGAAAATTGAAACTTTTAAGAACAAGACGTGCAATTACTAAAAACCATTATCACTACATAGCCATCAAAAATTATCCATAGTGAAAAATAATTTGACCTTGATCGGACTCCCTATGAGTGAAAATGATCACGTCAAAGTTCAAGAGTCAAATAAAAAATGCAACAATAGTGGGGTAAGTGCACAAATTTGGGGGGGGGGGGGGAAAGGGGCCTACCCATGGACATGTTTTTTTTCTAAAAAATGAGAAAATTCAACATGTGTAGATTATTTGAGATGGCTGCAATCAAATTTTGAAGATGATATATGAACATGAATTATATAATTTTGAGTCTAATTTCTAAAACACTATTTTTTAAAAAATAAATGGATAAGTATAAGTAGGTTAAACATCTAAAATTTGAAGAGGAACTCTTATTATTTTAGAAAAACATAGTAGATAGTTAGTTGTGTGGCCCGTCATTTTTTGAGCATTGTTTAGTATTATTTGAAACCCTTTGGCATAAATTTAGATAAGATCATCTAGATTGTGACCTATATTTAAAAAAAAAAGTGGATATTTTTGTAGGCCTCATTTTTGACCATATAATTTTTTTTTCATTTGAATCAATGAAAAAATTCATAAACATATATATACATGTATAGTTGTGGAAGATAATGGCCTAAAATGACATAGATGGAAATCTTAAAGTAGTCCAAAAAACTAAAAAAACATATATTTGGAAAGACAAGAGTGTGTTCGATGTCGTAGTAATAATTTTATGAAATTCACATTGAAATTCTTAGTGTTTACGATAATGTCAGTTGTATTATCTTATTTTTAGTCAAAAAAATTTGGTAGTGTGTTTGCAAGTCTCATCCTTAGTCTTGGCAATCCAAGCCATTTTTGAGCCAAAAGGTAGGTCTTTAAAATTAAACATAACAAATTACATACAAAAAATAGCATGTATGTGTTCCTGAGAGATGAAAGCATGGAGCTTTATAATTCAAAGAGGTTATCAATTAAAAGGTAGGGGGTGATTTACTAAAATAAATATTCCTTATACTTTAAATTTATTCTAATAAATATAAGAAATTTTGGTCACTCTGAATATTCTAAAATTGGTTTCAAAACTACATAAATTACAATTTGGGAAATGGTTTTTCAAAATATAATTTATTAGTAATTAGTCATTTTTAGGATTCTAGTATTGAACTTAAGGATTTCAGGGCATAACTTTTACAACTAATGTCTATTTTGAGTAAACATATAGACATTTTTTAGGTTTTGGCACCTACTAGATTATTTTTTGGCATTTCTATGAGTTCTCAATTTTTTAAAGTTAAATTTTATAAATAAACGCACACTCAATCACTCCTTTATACCAATTTAACTTATGATTAGTCCTTTGTAGGCAAAAAAGTGACACAACAACACCATAATCATTTACAACTAGGGTAAATAGGGATAATTTGGGCCAAATTTAAGTGTGGTCACCCAATTGTATTTGAATTCATGCTAAAATGGCTTGCATGGGGAAACATAAGTTACATTGGTGACCCATGCACACCCAACCACCCTTTGATGTTGATTTTACTTACAATTAGGTCCCTTATAGGCCAAAAGTGAAATAAAAATATCATATCTACTTATGACCAAGGTAAATACAAATAATTTTAGAAACATTTGTGTATGACCACCCCAGTTTAGTACAAATCAATCAAAAAAAGTGATTGTGTAAATTAAGTCACATTATGACCCTTGCACATCCAACCACCCATTTATGATGATTTTGCTTGTGATTAGATCCATTATTGCCAAAAGTGACACACCAACACCATATACACTTGTGACCATGGAAATGCAAATAATTTCTAGCACGTGTATGAATAATCACCCTAATTCATTTTGAATTCAAGCCAAGGGGATGTGACTATGGAAACATAAGTCAAGTTGATGACCCATGCACACCAAACCACCACTTTATGTCATTTTTATTTGTAATTTGAGGGTTTATAGGCCAAAATAAATAGAAAAACACCATGTCCCCTTGCAATAATGGAAAATATAGACAATTTGGGACATGTTCATGCATGATTAACTCAATTTACTTAGAATTGAAGCCAAATTAATGTCATTGGGAAAATTTGGGTCCCATCAGCAATCAACATGCACCCAATATCTCATTTATGCTAATTTTACTTACAATTAGGTCCCTTATAATCTAAAATTAACATAACAACACCATATCCATGTGGTCAGGGCAAATGTAGATCATTTTTGGCATATTTGTGTATGATCACCCTAATCCACTTTGAATCCAAGCCAACGTGGTGTAATTTGAGAAATGTAAGCTTCATTGGTGACCTTAACACACCTAACAACCCTTTTATGTTGATTTTACTTTTGATTAGGTCCCTTATATAGGCCAACGTTGACACAACACTATATCCACTTGTGACCAAGGAAAATGGAGAAACTTTTAGACATATTTGTGCTTGATCACCCTAATTCACTTCAAATTTAGGCCAAAGTGGTGTGAGTTGGGTAACATAGGTTTTTATTTTGTGTATGTGGATCACCAATGAAATTAAGTGCCTCATGCCAAAACACACACAATAACTCCAATCCACTTGTTACCAATACAAATGCAAATGATTTGGGGAATATATATGTGATATCACCCAAATTCACTTTGAAATTAAGCCAAAGTGGTATGAACGGGACAATGTGTGTCACATTGGTGATCTACATATATCCAACCACCTTTTTATGTCATTTTAACTTGAGATTATGTGGATTATGGGCCTATTGGCATGATAATTTGTTGAGAAGACAAATGAATGTTACTTTTCAATAGTCATGAGATAAAGTCCCTCTCTTATTAGTAGGTGGAACTACCTTTATTGAAATCCAAAAAGGATACGATAAAATAAAATATTTATAGCAAAAATGGGTTTCATCATGGTAGTACTTTTAACCATAAAGTACAAAAAGGTTATATAAAGGGAAATATGAAATATAAAAATAGGGGAAAGAAGAACACTTAAGAAAGTAAAAGTTAACAAGTTAAATAAGCCAAATTCAAAGACCTACTAAAAATGTTAAAGCAGAGGATAATCTCTCTAATAGGCAATCTCTATCATTTAACGATGTGTGTGTGTGTGTGTATACATACATACATACATACATACATACATACATACATACATACATATATATATATATATATATATATATATGTATGTATGTATATACATACATATATATATATATATATATATATATATATATATATATGTATATACATACATATATATATATATATATATATATATATGTATGTATATACATATATATATATATATATGTATATACACACATATATATATATATGTATATGTATATATATATATATACATATATATATATATATATATATATGTATATATGTATATGTGTATATACATATATATATATATATGTATATATGTATATACATATATATATATGTATATATGTATATACATATATATATATATATATATGTATATACATATATATATATACATATATATATATGTATGTATATATGTATATATATATGTATATATGTATATATTTATATATATGTATATACACACACATATATATACATGTGTGTGTGTGTGTGTGTGTGTATAAGAACACATAGCATACACCAAAATAATTGTATATAATTGATAACAAAAAATAATAATTACTTTATATTTCCCTATGAAAAAGTGAAAGATTACTTTTTAACTCCACCGAGGTTTTAACAAAATGAAAAATAATAAATGTAGATTCAAAAATAAATAATACAATGAATTTTCTAAGTTTCAATTAGTTTATAATAACTATGATAACATTTTGAAAAAAAATATTTAAACACATGTAGATAGTAAACACATACATAATCTATGAAGAAATCTTGATCGTAAAGTTTGTAAAATGTCCTTGTATTGATCTTTGTTGGGTTGCAAATACAATCTCCACTTTCAAAAGTTTTTTAGGAAGTTTAACTATCAACAAACCCTTTACAAATGAACCCCTAACTTATATTCATAGGTTGAAATGGGTGGTTACGGTGTGTAACCACATTTTTTTCCTTTTTGAGGGCTTGTAAAAGCACATTGGCTAATTTTCACAACTTGAAATTTGCAAAAATGGTTAAGCAATTTAAACAACTTGAAAAAATGCATTGGTGTTTTTACACAACTTAAAAAGTACATTGAAAATTTTTCACAAATTGAAAAGGTGTGTTGGCAAATTTGCACAACTTAAAATTACAAAAATAAATTAATACATTTTCAAGATTTTATAATATGTGAATTAACTAATACAAGGTGTAATGATAATTACAATAATGACTCGAGAAAAACAAAACTATGAGTATAGAATAATTATTTATCATCTTCATTGATGACAATCTAAACCTCTTCTTTCCTAGGTTGTGCCTTTTTATTATGATATTCATTGAACTTTTACATGATTTCTAACACTTTATCTTCATCATGTCCATCCGAATATGTATAAGTTATTTTTGCATCATAATTTAGATTAATCATTTTTTGGTTTGTTCCTTGAAAATTATTCAACATTGCATCAAGGCTTTCCAAATTACTTTGATACTTTATTAGAGTCTAAATTGAATTGTAATCAAATGTGGAACTTGGAGTTGTAATATTTTTATTAAATTGATCAACAATGTCCTTTTTAAATACTATTTTCCCTTTGTCATCAGTGAGCTTGCATTTTAATTTTTCTAATTTTCCTAGTATTTCAAGGGGAGAAGCTCCTCCTATTAACTTAGAGTCCTCAAATTTATTAACACTTTCTTTAACAATGTGAACTCTAAATTTAACAACTCTTAGAAACTCTGTGAGTTATACAATTTGTTTTTTTTAGATGACATTTTCTTGAATTAGGTCATTTGGACATGTAAAAGATAAATCCTCCAACTTAGAAATCAATTCATTCCATTTTTGCATCTCTTTTTCATATTTGCTTTGAGTTTTTTTTGCTTGATTGTATTCAAATTGAATTTCAGAATAGATAGACAATATTGTCTAAAGAGTAGTACTACCTTGTTACAAAAAAAATTAGATCCATTCTTTCACTATTTTTACCCTATTGGGTGTGAATTCAGAATTCACATTTATTATTCATGGTTATGAGGTGGTAATCACTATTCATGGTGATGAAGTGGTAGACACTATTCATGGTGAGGAGTTGGCAATCACTATTCACTATGATGAGGTGGTAATTACTATTCACTATGGTGAGGTGGTAGATACTATTTATGTTGAGGTGACATGTGTGACATAGTACTCCACCAAGGCACATGGGTTTGTCTTTAATGGTTGAGTGGAGGACAAAGTGTTGTAAATATGTTGAATATTTTCATGTAATTTATCTATAAAAGTCTTTATGATGTAGATGTCCACTTACTATATATTTTAGCCCATGGTTTTGGTCCATGGTTTTCTTATTATTGTGGTTATATATTTCATGCATTATTGCATCCTTTCATTATTACAGGTAGAGGTGTGAAGATTATTTAAGTATTTATATATAAGCTTGGTGGTAAGATTAACATAGGTGCATAAAATAAAGGAAGCTAAGAGAAAGGAGAGAGGTGTGGCAGGGTGTTATCACTGTTTATTCTCCTTATTATTGATGAAAATGAAAGGCTGAAAATTTTCGTCGTGGATATATCCCATTGGGTGAACCATGTTATCTTTTATGTTGCATGTTTTTATTTAATTTATGCAAGCTATTTATTTATATTTAATAGCCTTTCTCTTTTAAATTTTGAGGATATGTTGTTATATTGTATTATTCTAGCAAGTGGTATAAGAGAAAAGGTTATGTTTATTGAATATTAAATTGTATAAATCTAAGGGTTATATCTTAAGTGGAAGCTATGGTAGATGATAGTAAATCAAAGGTGGATAAGCTTAATGGATAGAACTTCAAATTGTGGAAGATGCAGATGGAAGATTATCTCTTTCAAAAGAACCTCTACTTGCCAGTAGGAGGAAAAGCCAAGATGCCAACATCAATGTTAGATGAGGATTGGGAATTTTTGGATAGGAAAACACTCAGAACCATGTAGTTATGTCTTAGATATATGATAGCATTCAATATCTCTCAAAAAAAGACTATAACAAGTCTTATGAGCACATTATGGAAGTTGTATGAAAAGCCCTCTACTTCTAATAATTTTTTCTTAATGAAAAAATTGTTTAATATGAAAATATATGAACATGGTTTAGTAGTGAATCATTTAAATGATTTTAACATGGTTATAGGACAATTGAATTCTATTAATATTGAATTTGATGATGAAGTCAGGGCTCTTCTTATTCTATGTTCATTACCTAAGAGTTGAAATAGTTTGGTAATGGTAGTGAGCAACTCCATCTCCAACAATGCTAAATTGAAGTTTGAGGATGTGGTGGGTGTGATCCTAAGTTAGTATATGTGAATGAGAAGTACTAGTGTAATGTCCACATTGGGTAATGCATTGAAATTGGATAATAGGGAAAGATAGAAGAATAGAGGAAAAGGGAATGATGGAAAATCAAGAAGGGTTTTAAGATCTAAATCAATAAGTAAGATGGACTATTGGCATTGTGGGAAGACTAGACATGAAAATAAATATTATTGGCTCCTTCAAGAAAACTATCCAAAGACAAAAAATAAGGTAAAAATAAATAAAATGTATCATGTGATGTGTTACAAGATGATCTAATTCTATCTTTGGATAATATAGTTGAATATTGGGTTTTATATTCTAGTGCTTCATTTCATGCTACTCCTCATAGACATTAATTTCAATATTATGTTCAAGGTAATTTTAGGCATGTATATCTTGGTGATAATGAACCTTAAAATATTATTATTAAATTCAATGTTCAAGTTAGGTTACAAAATGGAAACACTTGGTTACTTAAGGATGTTAGGCATGTTCCAAGTTTGAGGAAAAATGTAGTTGGGTAGTGATAGTTGTATGGTCATGTTTACAAGTAACTCATATAAAGTTATTGTTGACCAAATTTTAGTCTACATACCAAAAAATATGCCTGGCCCAAGAGTTCTGTGGAAGGAGTGGGATATTCTTTTCTATAGTTGTAAGGAGTGGGTATCTGAACAATTTTTTATAGTTCGAGCCTTCAAGGATCAATAAAAATTTCAAGTGAAGTTCAAGGAAAAGATAATTACAAAACTCCTTTTAGGTTAAGTCTTTACTTGATTTCTTTTGGACCTTTCATTTGACTAAGTGTTAATTCTTTTGGGCTTTCCTTTTCTAAACCATTTTCTTTTGGGACCCCTTTTTTGGCTAACTATTGAATTATTTCAAACAAAATGTCCAAGACAAAGTTTTCAAAGACCTATTCCTTTCAGATAATTTATCTGAAGCAAAAGACAAAGGCCTATTTATTTTGGGAAAATTGTCTGAACAATTTTTCTAAAGGATAATTCTTCAATGAAATGGTCCTATACAAAATTCCCAAAGGGTCATTCTTCAATGAAGTGTTCCATTTTGAAAAGTCCCAAAAGGTCATTTTTCAATGCAAAGTGCCCTATACAATTTTCTCAAAGGGTCATTTCTTGGGAAACAGGTCTAGTTCAAGGTTTCTAAAATTTTCTTTGAAACAAAGTGCTGCAAACAAAAGTTTAGGATGTCCCTACAAGTGTCAAATTCAAATGTAGAAGATGAATATTATTTTTCAAATATGCAGTGAAGTTCACATGGATGTCAAATACATTCACATAGATATAAAAGTTTAGGCTATAAGAAATATCTGTTTATATTCAAATGGGTTTAAGATCAATGGTCTGCATTCAATCCAAGCAAAGATCTAATGTCACACATTAAGTCAAGAAGTCAATAAGATGCTTGTACAGATATTAAATTCAAACCATGGTAAGTATCTATTTGGGTTCAAAATGTCCTTAAAAGGTTTGAAGTTGGTCAAGATCTAATGGTCCACAAGATCCTTCATATTGACACATGAGATCTAATGATCAGTGTTGGAGTCAAATAGGTCAAAATGTACCCATGTTAAAGCCTTTAAAGATATATAAGTTAGACATGATCCAATGATATAGGATCATCAAGCTGAGATCCAATGGTGCATGTTCACTAATAAAAGGATGGGTCCAAACTAAGTCAAATGATTAGCATGAGCTCATACATATTGATCTAATGGAGTGTAAGAACTAACAAAAAATTAGGACCAAGGAGATCTAAAGGCTCACTTTTAATCAAGTATTTAGATCTAATGATGAGTATAGGTCAAAGTGTTAGATGATCCAAAGATAAAATGCGTGCATGACAAGTGGCACAAGCTCATTCAATTAGTAAAAGATCGATGACTCATGAGCATCCATACATAGGTAGATCAATAGAGTGAGGCAAAGTCAATAATTCAATATATCTATGAAACTAATGAGAATAAAAATATTTGGGCACAATGTAGATAGTATGAGTTGGCTATCGATAACCAATAAGTAAAAGTAAGCTTGGGACATTCTTGATGAAAGTTTCAAAGGTTATTTGAGACCTAAACAAAGAAAAAATCAAAGAGTTGAGCTCAAAAGTAGACTAGGGTTAAACTAGGGCCACATTTTAGAGACCAAGCATCACCATTATAATCTCCATATAGGTAAAATAGATCCTTTGGATCTAATACTGAAGGCAAAGATAAACTAGTGACTATGAAGCAAAGTCAAGTAGTTTGTAGACTTTCATAGATATTGTGACTGTATGAAAACTAATGGTCTAATTTTTTGGTTTTCACATATAGTGGACTTATGGCTGACATCATCATGGTTCACATTTTCCAAGTTTTGATGGCCACCTAATGCAGATGTGGCACATTTTAACCAGTTCCAAGACATGATCCTCATCAGTAGATCAAGTAAATAATTACATGATTCCATGAAAAGATCTGGTAGTTAGATAAGGGCAATGGACATTTAATTCTTTTATAGAGTTGGTTCCTTATTGATAAGATCATGAGTCAGTATCCTCGAGAGTGTTAATCCATCGAAAGAGGTTGGGCCTTTTTAAATGCATAGCTCTCTTTCTCTCCTTTTTTCTATAAGTACAGGATTCTAAGCCTTAATATGGATCGTTCCATCCATCTTTTTGGTATGACCAAACTCTGCTAAAATTTGTGTTGCAACACCTTTTTGATGTAATAAAGATTGAATTCCATCCTTTTCTAAGCTAGATTGAAGTTTTTTATATGAATTCATGCAATATTATTAAGTGAATGTATATCCCTTGCTTACGTTTGAGTTTTTCACCTTCAGGAAGTGCTTAATAGTTCTCACAGGTCATTGTAAGTGCAATTCATAGTTTATTGTCAAGTTTGAAAGTGCATATCTACCCTCTCTTGCTAATTTGGTAAATGATTAATGCCTTATTATAAAATATTTATGTGATATTGATGTTATTTGGTCTAAAAATCATCTCATAGTGTGTTTTGTGTGAATTAGAGTGATCAAATCATTGTTGCATCACCATTTTTACATGCTTTATAAGTTATTGTCAAAATCTCTCTCCCTTCTCCAAGAAAGTGTTAGTTTAGGTTTATTCTAGGTGATAGATCCAAAATTAATCCAACCTTCTCCAGAGTTCTAATCCATTATAAATATACCCACATCTTATGATCAGTCCCATATTGGACTAGGTTTGAGTAAAATACTTGAACAATCTTCTGCTCAACTAGGGTGTAAATATAAAAACCCAATAGTTTTGGAATGATCAGTGGTATAGACACTTGATTATTTAGTATAATTGAAGTTTGAAGATTAATAATAATGAATTATAGTAGTAGGAGAGATCTACCATCATCAAAAGCTAAAGATCCTTTAGGTTGTAGAGCTCATAACATCTTTCAGACAGTGCCTTTATGCCAAAAATTACAAGAGTAGTAATTAAGGTAATTATTTTGAACATATTGAATTGCCTTCTAATTTTTACAAAAGATCAAGATTCAATATTACAATGCCTTATCCTTCAAAACATAATTCATCTTATGGTCATTCTATTATTTTAGTCCAATATATTATCCCCATAAGCCAAATCTTTTTTACCCAAATAGTTATCAATAATCAAGTGTTTGTCCAATTTAATAGGGGTAGTCCCCTAAATTTGGCCCAATATGATGACATTCATATTTATACCCTAAAAATTATCCCTTTCTTCTTTAGAGAATGGGATAAAACTACTACTATTGAGCATATCCAAGATGTTGCTAATCTATGTTTTGTTCATCATGTTACTCAAGACACTATGGCCATCTAATTGCTTGCTACTTCCTTCAAAGGAAAAGTATTGCAATGGTATAAAAATATCCCTTTAACCTCCATTTCTACATGGGATGAGTTAGTTTTAGCCTTCATTAAGTAATTTGAAGAAAAGTCATATCGTCTATCTTTGGTTGAACAACTAACTACCATTAAAAGGTACCCCCATGAATTCATGTTTGATTTTAACCTCAAATTTTAAAAGACATGGATTAGGATCCTTACATTTGTTAGATCATCCCTAGAGTATGCATTTTTGTACTACCTTAAGGCCCTTAATTTTGATATAAGTGTCATGATACAGTCCATAGGTTGTAATAACTTGTCAAATGCCTATGATATTGTAATCAAAGAAAAAAACAACTTGATTCAAGCTGGTAAAATTTATCCAAGGCCTCTAATGCCTTTTTTCCTAGAATTACAATATGTTCCTCCTCCTCAAGTTCCTCAAGTTTCTCAAAATTTATCTATAGCTCCTATCCCATCTCCAAAAGTCCAAATTATAGCCCCTCCTAATCAATCTAGTGAGATTGGTGATCTGAAAAGCATGTTATAAGCTTTTGGAAATGAGATTATTTCATTCAAGAGACAAAAATATTAGGGTAGACCTTATCAGTATCAAAACTAGAGTACTTATCAGTCTTTCAACAACCAAAGACCTCCTTATCAAGGCTACCATGACAATAGACAATCTTATCAAAATCAAAGAACCATAACCCAAACTAAGCCATGTGCATCCCTTGACCCCAATGTACCTTCTAGTTCAAAATCTATTGTTCCCCAAAATAATTTGATACAAGATCTAGGTTGGTAGATTTCTAATCCAAATGATACTCAAAATCAAGTCTTGGTATCACAGGAGATTATTATGCCATAAATGACACAAGAATAATTCTCTCTTCAAGGTGGTCAATATCAAGACATGAATATGGAAGTCCAAGGAGAAGCTCAAAAATTTTCAAGGCAAACTGATGCTATTAATTTTAATTGGAATTTGGATGACCATATTACATTCAACCAAGTTGGTGAAACTAGAAACACAAATGGTCAAGTGACAACTCTGACTAGATCTAAAAAAGAGTAGTTGAAGAAGTTCAAGATGTGAGAAATACTTCTAGTGTTCTTAATTTTATGTCAAATAATGCCAAAGATCAAATTGTTATTCCTATAGCACATAATATTTAAAATATAGAGATAGTGAAAGTTCCCCAAATGCCCCTAACTAGAGAGCAACCAGTGGTTCAAAAGTTGAATCCAAAGGCTAGTGGAACATATTTTAGCATTATAGATTAGATGAACAAATAAAATGTTAGTGTTATCATTTGGTATTCCCTTTCCATTCTAGGTCAAAAATACATGTTGATTTAATAACTTTTAAATCTTAAAGTATCTAAAGAACCAACTGAAAAATAAGGAGTTATCTTGGCCAATTTAGACCAACAAATCAAACAACCTGATTAGTAGATACATAACATGAAAAAGATGGATAAATACAATGTAAATTCAAATAAAACCCCTCCATTTTATCTATCTTTGATAGTAGGTGAATGCTTAGTCCATAACTATATGGTAGATAGTGGAGCTAGTAACACTTTCATGCCCAAACAAATTGTAGATAAGCTTGGTCTTATCTATGAGATACATACCAAAGGAGTATTATGATTAGATGGCTCACCAAAAAATACAATAGACACAATCAAAGGCCTAAAACTGATATTACATGTTTTCCCTAACATTGTTATTTAGCAAGATGTAGTTGTAGTGGACTTACCTCCCTATTTTCCATGTCCTTGTCAAGATATTTTACTTCAAAGATTAGAGGATATTTGTCATCTGATTGGACCTATCTAATGTTCAGAACTAGGTATGGAACTAAGGTGATAATACATTCTGAACCTATTGCAATATTTCATTTGGAGCCATATATGCCATGCATGGTGAACGCTAATTGTGTTATTTTAAACAAGGTGCTAGAAAATAATGTGGAAACTAAATCACCTATAGATGGAGTCCTAAATATTTTCCTTGATGAATGCATCTTTTATTTACATGGACATGATCCCTAAAATTTAATTTGAGAATAAGTATTTGAAAATTATTCAACAATTCCAACATTGATGAAAGATGAGCAGTCTAGTGAAGGACTGTGGCATCTATATTTTGATAGATCTAGGAACAAACATGGCACTAGAGTAGAATGTTGTTAATTTATATAGATAATCAAAGGTATTTATTTTATCTCAAATTTTATTTTTTTCCCCAATAATATTACTAGATATGAAGCATTAGTTCATGTTTTGCAATGGGTAAAAAAGATGAAGGTTAGTTCCTTACAAGTCTTTGGAGATAGTGAACTAGTAGTTCACCAAGTAAGGGTAATTAATATATGCAAGAATCCACTATTTAATTATTATAAGCATAGAGTATGGGACCTGGTTGAGGACTTTAAAGCCTTCAATATTCAAGCCATATCAAGAAAATAGAACAAGCATGCAAACAGGTTGGTTGTTATTGGGTCACAATTCAGTATCCCAGATGACATTAGAAGGGAAAAAGTCTAATCACACGTCAAAATAGTTATGAGACCTTCTATCCCAAACAACCATGATAATTGGAAAATATTTGAAGATGATAGTCAAATTATTATATTATTACAAGAGGAAGTTAAATTTTCATCAAGAAACCAAGACAAACATTTACAATAGTATGATGACTAGATTATGCAGTTGAAGACAAACAAGTTGACTAAAGGACTGGTCACTGTGGAAAACATATTCAGTAGAGATGATGAATTAAGAAAATAAAATTTTTGTTTGTCAACCAAGTAAAAACATTACATAAATGTGGAGATTATAACTGGTAATAATTTAAAGCTAGGGAAAGTTTGCACATCTTCAAAGAAATAAGCTTTTATCAAGTTATGTACAAATTTTGTAGATGTCTTTGCATGGCAAAGCAATGACCTTAAAGTTTTTGATCCAATTATAGCTCAACATAACATTGAGTTAGATAATGAAACTAGGATATTTAGATAAAGGAAAAGGACAATTAATCCAAAGATGTAACCTCTAATGAGAGTTTAACTTCATAAACTCATTGATTCAGCCATAATATTTCCAATTAAGCACTGAACTTGGGTGGCAAACCTTGATCTAGTATGGAAGAAGAATGGTGAAATAAGTCTATGTGTTGACTTCCTAAACTTCAATAAATCCTCTCTCAAAGACCATTATCCATTGTCATCAATGGAATAGATTTTGTAGCTAGTACTAGGTTCAGAAAGGTTCTCTTTATTGGATGGTTACAGTAGATATAACTAGATTTTGGTCAAAGAATAGGACTAGTATAAAATAGCCTTCACCACAAAATGGGGGACATATGCATACAAAAATATGCATTTTAGTTTATAAAATGTTGGAGCCACATTTTAGAAGGCTATTAACATGGTATTTTAGGGTCTTTTCAACAAGTTTATTCTCATTTATTTAGATGACATACTATTATTCTCTAATAGTATAGATGAGCTTATGATTCATCTCAGACAAGTATTTGAAAGATGCAGGGAATTTAGAGTGTATTTAAACCAAAAAAAGTTTGTTTTATCTATTCATGAAGGTAGGCTTCTTATACATGTCATTTCAAATAATGGTATAAGTATAGATATGTTGAGGTCAACATACCCCCATTTTTTTAAAATTAGGACCCTTGAGAAACTCTGAAGATTAAACATGAAAATATGGCATGTTAGGATCATTTTTTAGAATTTGAAGATCATCCACTTTGTTACAAATAAGTTTGTTAATCATATTTTGCTTTAAATCCCATAACATTACTAATAAATTATCTTCATGTCTTTAGTTGTAGGTTCCATGGTGTTCTTCCTAAGAACTTCACGTTATAAAACCCTGGCAAAACCCTTAGTTCAAATTTGAATACTGGTGGGAACTAAATTGGTGGGAACCTTTAAAACCTATTTTTGAATTAAGCATAAACTTCATGTTTAAATCTTATTCATGTTTTTTAACACTACTAAATCTTAGCCTAAAATATGCTTGGGCCCCCTTTGTTATTTCCCCCTTTAAGTTCTTTATATTTCTAACTAGGTCTAATATTCATTTTACAGGGTCCCCTTTTAATATTTATTAACTTGGTCCCTTTTATTTATATCTTATCCTAAAATTTTAATCCTAAGGCCCCATTATATTTATTAATACAAATAGGACCTTAATCTTAACACCTTAGCCTAAGCCCCTGTTCTCTGAGTCCAATTTTATATTAGCTTGGTCCCTTTGATAAGCGTCTTAGCCTAAAGGTTAAACCTAAGGCCCTGATGTATTTATTAATATGAATGTAACCTTAGATTTAACACTCTAATCCTAAGTCTTTCCTTTAATCTTGAGTTTTGACTTAACTTCTTTGCTTCTCACAGATCTAATAGCCTACGCTTTATCATAGTGTTTGATCGAATGGAGTGAGAAGGACCTGAGTTTTAGCATAAAAGGCATGCAAATAGGATGATCTAATGATTCATGCTTCCTCATAACCTTTCAATTAGATGGTGTGATGGAGTACTGATATAATCCCACACACATCCCCTTAAAGTAATCACATTCAAGCTCCCAGATCATGATCAATAGTTCTCACTTCAGCACAGATCGAAGATTGGATGGAGTTAAGATATCATGGAAAATTCAAAAGCTCAAGAGCTTTGTGAGATCAACCCACATCATCCTTACATTCAAAGATTAAAATAAAAGGGGCCTTCTTGATAGAAACAACCAATCATGATCAAGTTCCCAGATCATGATCCTATAGCTTTTGCTTCATCATAGATGTTAATCCAAAGGAGCGAATTAAGTCCAAAATCCTAGGAAGCCCCACAGAGGTGCCAAGTGGCACTTTCACATTGGGTCATAGAAAGTTTCACTAGATTAAAATTGGCATTCATGTGACTATCATTTGATGTCCATGAGGATGTATTTGGCATCCATGAGACCATCAAATTTAAGCTAATAAGTTATTCTACTCATGATTAACATACATTCCAAAATGTTGCTAGAATCTCATGAATTACTTTGCAGATGTTCAAACACTATAAATCTTTAATCTATAAATATTAAAATGGTCTTATGGTCTAAGAATATAAAAATGAACCTATTCCAAGTCTATATATTAAGGTCCCCATTGCATTTTGTTTAAATACCATGAACCCTAAGCTATAGACTTGTACTAGGTCTTATTTTAAAGGATCTTTATAATGTAGAACTTAGACCAAATGTTTCTAACCAAAGGTTTTAGTGTGTTTGTTAATTCAATAAAAACCTATTTGACATTAGACCATTATATCACTTTGACCCCTTTGACCATATTCTATAGGCTTGACATAAATAATTTTATCTCAAAGTATACATTGTATTTATTTAACATAGCAAAAACTTTGGCCTAAAATATTTAGCCACGGTCTCCTTTGTATAAATCTAGAAAACTTAGGTATAAACACTTTTGCCTAAATTTTATTTCATGTTTAATAAACATAAAATAAACCTTAGCCTAAGAAGTTTAAACCTAAGTATCTACCTTAATAATATGCTAACTTAAAGCTTGGGCATTTTTACAAATCAATGGTGCATGCTTCATCATGGGAAGATTATCTAATGGCATGAAGACCCCAAAGACTTTTCAATGGAGTCCCAAGAGCCTACGAGCTTGACACATGATGAAAACACATTCAAAGTATAACTTATAGATCATCCAATGGTTTGTGCTTCATTACACTTCATGATCCAAAAACACAAAATCACCAATGAATTTTCAAAGGCCCATGAGCTTGCCACATGGCCAATACTCATTCAATAAAGGATTGATGTAGGATATTAAACATATGAAGGCATGCAAAGATGTTAAGTAGCACAACCACAAGGCATGGTATAGAAAGGAGCCAATCACAAACAAGGGCATCAATCATGATCAATGGTTTGTGATCACTCATAGGATCTTCATCCAATGGTTCAAAATAAAATAAATCATTTTAAATTCAGATGGCTTGTGCTCAAAGACATTTATGAAAAATGTCATGAAAGGTCTAGATCTTTGCCACATAAGCACCACCCAAGTAGAAATAGACAAAACAAAAGACCTTGTGTGCCCAAAAATGTGAAGGTATAAAGGTAAAGGTCCAAATCAAATCTCAAGCATGTATGAGTTAAAATCTAGATGAGATACTACCATTAAAGTTATACAACCCTAAACCCTACATAAAAAGACCCTAATTACAATTCAATCTAAGAGAAGCTTAATTATGTTTTTGAGTAAAAGAACATAATAGATATCAAATGCACTCTGGTGTGAATAATTTGTAGAAGTAAAACCCATGGTAGCTTGTAGACAATAATGAAAATAGGAGACATAACTCTATCTATCCCTAGATAACGAAGGCAAGATCTTCAAGGACACTGAGCTAGATACTATGGCACTAAATAATGGATGCAAGAGCTGGTCTAAAATTTTCTTCACCATAGAGGAACTACCACCTATCACCAAGGAAGAATAGAGAATTATTGTAGTTCGTAGGAAGCATTATGACCTAGTCATTGTTTAAATGGTTGACCATCATTATGCTACTACTAAGCATGATGTACTTCATTGTATTGATGTGCTTGCTCCTATATTTGTAGATTGTAGGATAAATAACAATTGGATCATCCATGAAGGAAATTCTAAGAAGGTAGCCTATAATTCCCATATGTCCTTCAAAAAATATTATAAGCTCCTAATTTTCCATGTAGACCCACCCAAAATCAAGGAGTGGACCAACAAACATGACCTAGACACCATCCTCTGACCATGGTTGCTCCAAGGGAACCATGTGTTCAGGGACCTTGAGGGAAGGATCCCAATTACATAATTCAAGGAAGAGATTATGGTAATCATGACCCTATTTAACTAAGCATCAGGATCCCCTTCCACCACATATGTAAACATGACCTAGGTTTTATATGTATATTTCATGATAGAGGAAAAACTTACCCCCTATTCGAGAGTTAATTAGCATTCACCTAGGGTGCCAATTTTCAACCATTAAGAGGAACACTTGTAGGTAATTATACATGATGTCCTATTTACTTGATGCCCTACTTCCTTCCATCAACTTCCTTGGCATCAAGAATTAGTCTCCACAGGATAGAACCACCATTTCCCATCATTACTCTAAATTACACATCTTCAAATATAGGAACCACATGTAATTTATTTGTGATTGTGTATACCCAACCCTATTAGAGACCATCATAGGATTTCCCATGCCTAGGATCCATCCACTAATCAAATAATATGTAGAAATGATGGCGTACATTTGGTTCTATCTAGACTGCACAATTATTAGGATTGAGGGAATCATGTCCTCACTCTATAGATTGCCTGTATATGTACCAAGTAAGCTATCAAAATAAGAGATTGCCTCCAACTCATCAATGGAGTTGATGGAATTTGTAATGAAAAGACTAATCATTGGAAGTACTATATTACAAGATTGGAAACAAGTAGAAATCATGTCCAAGCATAGGGACTCATTTGGGTTTTAATTTGATGAACTCAAAATGTTGGATCTTCAAAACATAGTGAGTGATCATTTAAAAGAGAAGAAGTTGCCCAAACCTATATATATGCATCAACTCAATGTTCATGACACCATCTACATCAAGGCAAGTAGCTTTGAATAAGTGTTAACTAGGCTCAAGGGCTACAACATCAAGCTTGAGCATAGGTTGACAAAATATGATAAGCCAATAGGATAGGTGTGTAAAATGCATCCTCTCCAATATCACTTGTTGTCTAGACCATCCAGGCCATCCCAAGAACAACCTCAAGTGGATCAACCACAGCCTCAAGGGTAAATTGTGCAAAGGCAATATGAACAAGGCCATAGTAAGGAGAATCTAGAAGATATACCTAGAGAGGAACCCTCATCCTCAACCCTGCCACAAAGTCCATCTTCCCTAATTGAACATATAGATATGATTGCCTTAGAACCAGATGAGATAGTTGAGGGTGCCCTCAAGGAACTTGCAGAGGCATATGACATAGATGAAGAAGAGGAATAGATTGAATAAACTCAAATGCAAGTAGGGGATCTTAGAGAAGAGAAAGGAAAAGAGGTTACTCTTGATTTAGTCCCAATGGCTCCTAAGGATAAGAGGAAGGTATAAATGGAATTTGTCCCTATTGGACCCAAAATACCAAGGTTGACTCTCACACATCCTACTAGTGAGATCAACCTATTTAGTGAAGAATTCCCCATTCATGGACTAGTCATCCCTGATTGGTTTATTTATGGGAAATTACAAAAGATCCCTTCTATCTCCCATTCATGGTCCATAAAAAAAGTTGTCAACATTGAAGTACATGATGCTATTAAGCTATAGGTTAGGGATATAATGATGAAAGAGGAAGAAAGAAGGAAAGTGGCCACCAGAGGGCTAGAGAGTAAGAAAATGGATGCTCCTAGAGCATCAAGCAGCACATGAATTAAGGTCCTAGAACCTCCCAAATTCATAGAGCTAGCCACCATTATCCAATTTAATCTAGAGACAGTTGGATTGGAAAGGGTCAGCACCAAGAAGGCCATGGTGGGAATTGAGGAGTTCACATTTTAGAAGGTGGAACCTTTTGTGGTTTTGACCCCAATTAAAGGACAATAGCTAGGAGAACATCCTATTCATGAGGAGGATGTTGAACATTTACTCAATGCCCAATCAACTCAGGCTAAAGCTATAATTAGAGGAATGAAGTAGAGAATTCACAATTTTGAAAAGGATAAAGAGAACCTAGAGACATAGGCCATTCTATCTATGCCTAATGATATTTTGGACATGTTTTAATCCTCCTTTTTTGATATGTTCAATTATATGCAGTCCATGAAGATGAGGCAAGATGCTTTGATCCAACAAAATAAAGCGGCCAAAGGAATGATAGTAGAATGGCAATATGTAGAGACAAAGTTGAGGGATCTCATTAGCATATGGATTTGGAATAAGCTTCCCAAATCCAAAACTATTAGCTTAGGCCATCTAAATACAACATTGGGGATAGTGGTGGATAAGGTTCAAAGTTTAAGTACTTGGTCAGTGGAATTTGATAGACTCTTCAAAGATGATGAAGAGTTGATTATCTGTATCAAGTTACTACTTGGAACCATGTTAGCCAATCCTGCCAAGACCACTACCCTTAGAATCTTTGATGAAGTTGAATACAAACATAGAGTCAATTTGGTAATGCAGTCAGTTAAAAGAAAGAGCCAAGGCCAGTTTGGTAGAGACAATAGAAGAATCTTGGACATGATTTTATAGCTAAAGAGAAGATAATAGAGGCCAAGAGCATTAGGGAAGCTATGGCCAGAAATGATAGGGACTTTAATCACTTAGCTGACCATGAAGATGTCTAATTTTTTAAGCCTATTTTGGACCTAGAATTAATCAAATATCAACATTAGAAGGCTATGAAGTTGCTATAGGATCAACAGGAGAGTTCAAATGCAATGGGCCCACCTTCCAGTTAATATTATTTTTTTGTAAGAACATTTTAATAATCAAAATAGGGAATATTATTTTGCAAGGAATATGTTAGTCTGTTAGTATATTACCTTTAGGTCAGTCTAGCTTTAAAAGATAATTGTATTATATAACTTTCTGAAGAAGGACAATTATCCTTATCTTTTGTACACCTGTATATTGTAACTGACTGGTGTACTACCTTGTCTCTCTATAAAAGGTAGTATTACTATATTCCTAAGGGGGAGAATTTTGGGAAAAAGTTTTATACTTGGAGCAATTAATATAATCAAGGATTTATACAAAGATTGTCCATATTTGATATGTCAATTGCTAACATAGTTTTTCTCTCAATTACTAGTTTTATGTCTTAAATTTGAATAGCTTCTTTTAATTTTGGGTTGATTTTTCTAATCACAGGGTTTTTAATTTGTGTATATACTAGATTAGTTGAAGGATCTTAGATTTGCTTCACTTCATTTTGCTCTATATTCAGATGTGCAAATTCTATTTGATTATAATAGTAAATATTTAAAAGTAAACTTGGTTCTTATTTATGATTCTTCACATTATCCTTCAAAGTTTGCCTAGTATATGGTGAAATCTAAGCTTAGGATATTTTGCATTATATATTAGTTTGAATGCATACTCATTTGTAATTGATGCTTTATCATAATATTTGAGACTAAGGTAGGCAATCACTCATTTTTTTCTACCTTACCCTTATATTTGCTCTTTTTTTGACACCAAATCACTTTAGTTTCAACTTCATTATAAATATACATCTATATTAATTTGTAGCTTAAGTTTGGATCATAATTCATCAAGTTAGCATAAATCCTTTGAAATTCATAAGGAATGAACCATGATGGCTCCCAACCATCACTTACTATAAATCTTGTTGAACACTCATACATATCTCTACCACTATTTCAACATAGGTAACATCAATTTTCCACAACCTACTACTCATGCTCTGAATTCTTGGAATTCTAAAATAAAAAGTGTTCTTTGAACACTAAGAACCTCTGTGGTGCATTTAGAGACATCAACAGGTTCCCTACTAGTACTAGAAAGAGTGCCCATTCATGAATTATTTGAATCTTTGTTAAACTTATCATGTTTTGATCTAATATTAGTGTATCTTTGTGTTTTTTAGTAAATTCTCTGCTTAGAAGTATAAATATCATTGATATTTATATTTTGTGTTGTACCGTTGTGCTTTCTCAGGTAGAGATCAAAGTTCTTTGAGATTTGATGCTTTTTTTTGGAAAATTTAGCTTAAGCTTTGAAAATACATACTATTTGAGGTTAGAATAGTTTATTTTGATCAAAGATCGGCATATCTCTCATAGATCTGAGTTAATTTGAGATTAAAATTATAAAGATAGATCATACTAGCATAATTAGATACATCTTTGAACTATTTTAGGCAAATATCAATGTATTTTACTCTTCTTTATGTAATCTTCATAAAATGAGCTTAATGTATAGGTTTAATCCTTATTTCTTATAAATATTATCTTGATACATCATATTTCAAATAGGATCTTCAACCTTCAAGATGGAATTACCAAAGATTCAAATCAGATCACAATCAGAGATAAGGGAACCTTTTCTTGAACTTAGAGTTCACAAAAAGGCTAGGCATGATAAATGTAGATGTAGGAGATCCAAATATTGCTAAATTCACCTCTTCAAGGTACCTTTGCCTTCCAATATCAGTTAGGTATGGTTTGGTTTAGATACTTTTCTATTAATGTGCCAGGTATGGTACATGATCTTCCTTGAAACCTTGAAAAGTATTTACCTACATTTATTCCAATAGGAATAGTAATTGTTGAATAACACATAAAATCCTTTAAATCTACCTTAAGGTTGTGGAATTTTGTGCATGAAGATGTAACATATAGGTTATTTCCCTTTACCTTTAAATATGCTGCTTATGAATGGTTCTTGAACTTGAATGACAACTATATCACCAACTAAGATGGTTTTACTAATGTTTTAATAGATCAATTTGGTAAGAATATCATTCCTTGTGTTATTTATCATCAATTTACCACTATCAGAAGAGATACAAGTGAACCTATTATTTTATTTAATAGTAGATTTTAGAAAATGTATAGCAAGACCATAGAACCTTATAAACCTAATGATTTTTAGCTCTAGAAATCTACAAGGATTCAGTATATCCCTTGACCTTTGTGTTCTTAAAGAGATCCATCTTAGTTATAACTTCATTGGCCCAGGCGTATTTTGAAATAATGACCATCAATGATCAAATACAACCCCAAGGAAAAATGGCTTATTTTATTCCAAACATTAACCCATATATGCCTACTCTAAACATCCTTCCAAATAAAAATCAAAATATCCCAACCTTAAACCAACTTCCAAACCTCAACCAATTGCCTCTGAGTCATGCAGCTCCCAAACAAAATTTTGGATTCTTGAGTTATCCTAATAATGGTTTCAATGCAAAAGATCAAAGAAATTTAGTACCAACTACTAGTGCTAACAATAACTAGGTACATAATTCTAAAATACCTAAAAATGAGAATGAGTCTATACTAAAAATGGTCCAAAAGTTGAGCACCAATTTTCTTTAACTGCAAAAACAAGTTGGAAATACTGTTGACCATTCTAGTAAATACTTCTCATTTCAAAGGTATAATAGGCCAAATAATAGATTTTAGAATGATTTTTTTCATAATAATAGGAATAATGAGCCATATTTTGACAAGAATACCATGGAAATTAACCTTACTGATATTGCATTACCTGATTATTATAGAGTACATTACATAGCCAAGCATGGTTAAATTGAATGCATTGAGTTTTGTAAAGATTTTGAGGCTTTCCAAGAAGAGTTATATACATTTGAAGTGGTCCCTAACAAGTAAAGTGGTGTAGGTGCTTCTGAATCCAATTCATCTGATCAAGCCTTCATGGTCGATACTTTTGATTTCCCTTTTCAAGAAGAGAATGAGCCTAATGAGATCCCTAAGGAGATCCAAGCCTTTCAACAGTTCTTGAAGAAGACCTACCCTTTGAGGAATAGAGAACAGAGGTAGCCCTTAACTACCTCAATGCCTCCAAACAATTTTAGAACTCTTCCAAACACTTCTTCAAACAACAATCCTAAGCTACCTAAAGGGAGTACTTCTAAACCTAACATTGATATTCCTTGTTCTTCTAAAACTAGATATAATATAGTTGAGGATATGAAGAAGATAAAGGCTAATATTACATTGCATGAACTTACGTATATTACATATCAAAGGAACCTCTTACTAGAGTCATTATCAAAGAAGTATAACAAGCCACCGAAGGTTGATCATGCCAATGTGTCTATGCACAAAGCCAAAGTTGAATCTCCTCCTTTATTGCTCACTGTCAGGATGTTTGGTAAGAATTTACATAATTAATTATTAGATTTAGGATCATCTACCAACATCATGCCAGCAAGTATATGAAAAAAATTGGGTTAGACCCCTATTAAGTCTGATAGGGTTGTCACCCAATTAGACAAATCTAGAGTTAAATTTATTGGGGAACTTTTAAATGTTCATATGTAACTAGCTTATTAGCCTAGAGTGCATCAATTCATTGATATTAAATTTATTGATATACCTGATGTTTATGGAATCTAGTTGAGTAGGGAGTGGACCAAGGCCCTGAATGATTACATGTCCACAGATTGCTCACATTTGTGGCTACCTTGGAAGGAAATTCTTAATCAAATTAGGTTTGAGAGAGAACCAAGGATGAAACACATGATAACATTTTATAATGTTGTGAATGAGAGGGTCAACATAATTGAATCAAAATTAGGGGTTTTCACCCTAGAGACTGATAAGGTATGTGATCCCAAGAGTGCTCATGTTGTTCTTGGACTATGGAAATTACATTTTGATGGTGTTAGGTGTAAAGCTAGATCTAGAGTAGGTATTGTCCTTACTAACCCTATTAGTAATAAATACCATTCTTCTTATAGAATCTAATTCCTTTTTACTAATAATCTTTCTGAATATGAATCCCTTATCCTAGGTTTATAATTTGCTTTAAAGAATAAGATCAAAGAACTACTAGTTTATGGGGATTTAAAACTAGTGGTCAACCAAGTAAGAAGAAAATACCAATGTAATCTATCATATATTAAGAGGTATAAGCTCAAGTTTTGGGATTTGATTAAGTCCTTTGATGCTTTTAGCATTACCTCCATCCCAAGAGAAGAAAACCAAGCTTCTAATGAGTTGGCATCTATTGCAACCAACCTCATGCCCAACTAAGATTCCCCCAATTTTAGAATTAAGTTGATCCCTTATCCTTTAGTGCCTAACAATGTTAACCATTTTCAAATTTTTAGTGATGATAAACATATATTATATTTCATAACCAATTTTGGATCATTTGATGCCCACATTATTTATGATACTAATGAAAATGCATCTAAGGTGGACAAGTTTGATGGTAAAGTCATTTATTTGAATGACAATAAGATCCATAAGGGGATGATTGCTTTAGAGAGACTATTTGATTAGGACAAACTAGCTAAGGTTTCTAAGATTTCCAAGGTCATAGAGAAGGACTATAATGCTATTAATCTTGGTCTCTAATATCAACCCCAACTAGTAATTATTAGAAAAGCCTGCACAAACATTGAGAACTAAAAATACAAAGAGCTTCTTACCTAATACAAGGATGTCATAGCATGGTATTATGACGACTTAAATATCTTTGATCCAAAGGTCATCACTCACACCATCCCTCTTAAATAAAATTGTAAACCATTCAAGCAAAAATAGAGCCATGTAAACCCTATCTTAGAACCAATGATTTTTAAAGAGGTTAAGAGACTACTAGATGTTAGGATAGTCTTCCCCATCAAGAATTCTACCTAGGTGGTTAATTTGGTGCCAGTCAGGAAGAAGAATGGTGAGATTAGGCTCTGTATTAATTTTAGGAATTTAAACAAAGCATCTAAGAATGATAATAATCCTCTTCCTTCTCTTGACTAGGTTATACAAGTTGTTTCAGGTTCAGCCATGATGTCATTTCTTGATGGATTTTTAGGTTATAACTAGGTATTAATTGACAAATAATATAGGATGAAGACATATTTCACCACCAAGTGGGGAACCTTTGCTTACTATAGAATGCCCTTTGGGTTAATAAATGTAGGAGCTACATTTCAAAGGGCCATCGAGCATGCCTTCCAAGGCTTGATAGGTAAATGCATCATTATTTATATGGATGATCTAATATATATTTTTTAAATAGGGAAGATCACTTCATGCATTGCATCAAGTGTTTGAAAGATGTAGAAGGTATGGGATTTCCTTAAACCCTAAGAAAAGTATTTTTTGTGTTACTAAAGGTAAGATGTTGAGACATGTTATAACCAAATATGGGATCTCTATAGATCTTGAAAGGGTAGAAGCTATATCTAGAATAGAACCTCCAAATAGAAGAAAAGAGATAAAGTCATTTTTTGGTAAGATAAACTCTGTGAAGAAATTCATTTTCGGATTTGCAGAGATTGTTAAGCCATTAAATGGCATGCTAAAAAAAGATGACAAGGTATCATGAAATGAAGAGTCTAGAAAGGCATTTAATGACATTAAGGAGGCCATTAACTAGGCTCCAGTCCTGATAAGTCCTAAATTATCAAAGGACTTCTACCTCTATTCATTTCCCTATGATCATACCATGGATGTTGTAGTAACTCAAAAATTTGAGGGGTGTGATCAACCAATAGATTTTATGAGCACTAATTTTAATAATGATAATTTAAACTATTCATTGATTGATAAGTATGCATATGCATTAGTAAAGGAAGTAAATAAATTTAGGAATTATATCCTTAGAAATAAAGTGCATGTTATTCTACCTAACCCTGCCATAAAGCTTATGTTAAGCTAGAATGAGCTTAGAGAATGCATAGGTAAGTGGATGTCAGTTTTGTAAGATTATGACATAGAAATGAAAACAAAAAAACTAGTAAGGTGCCAAGGTCTTATCCAAATGATTACTAATACCAACCCTAAATTAAGTATTATGCAAGTTGATCAGCAAAAAATTTAAGCTAGTAAATGGTATGATTTTATTATTCATTTGATAATTAATGGTACCTATCTTATAGGACTGAGAAGGGATCAAAAGAGGGCTCTAAGGTTCAAATCTACTAATTATTTGATTAAGAATGGAGCCTTATATAGGAAAAACTTTGAGGGATTCTAACTCAAGTGTGTTTCAAAAGAGAAAGTTTTTCAAATCATGAGTACCTTTCATGAAAATTCTATAAATGGACACCCATCAAGGAAGGATACTGCACATAAGATTCTTAGATCTATCTACTATTGGAAAACTATATTCAAGGATGCTCATAATCATGTGGGAAAATGCCACTCTTGCTAGATTTTTAGCACCAAGAATCCTAAGACAATAATGTCACTACAACCAATCATGGTTGACAAACCATTTCCACAATGGGGGTTAGACTTTATAGGAGTAATCAACCCAAATTCATCTAAGAGCCATAAATTTATCTTGAATTTCATAGATTATTGTACAAGGTGGGTTGAAGCTGTAGCCTCTAAACAATGCAAAACAGAGAAAGTGATCAACTTCATGGAGGAGAACATTTTTACTAGATTTGAAACTCTAGTCTCTCTAGTGTGTGATAATGGGTCTACATTTTCATCCATAGAGATGATTGAATGGGATTATGATAATGGTATCTATTAGAAGTTTTCATCCACCCATTATCCCTAAGGGAATGGAGTTTCTAAGTCTACTAATAAAAATTTGATGAAAGCAATCAAGAAATCTGTTGAAGACAAACCCAAGACTTGGCACAAGTTTCTCAAATATGTATTATGGGCAAATAGTATCAGGATTAAACAAGCTTTGAAGGCATCACCTTTTCTATTGGTGTATGGCCAAGAACCAATCTTCCATATCACTCTTAAGTTTCCCACATACAAATTCATGTAAGAATATATGGAAGAGGATCAAGAATTAGCAAACTCAAGATTGCTAGACATAATTCAGATGGAAGATACAAGGGAAAAAGCCTTTATTTGTTTTAGCAGGCATCAAACCATAGTGAAAAGATGGGTTGATAAAAGATCAAAGATTAAGGTGTTCAGACAAGGGGACCTAGTTATCCTTTGGGATAAATCATCTGAGCCTAAGGGTAAACATGGAAAATTCACAACTTTATGGATTAACCCCTATCAAATTGCAAAAACATTAGGGAAAAATACCTTCAAGCTCAAATATATACGAGTATATTTTACATTACCCACCAATAGATAGTACCTCAAGCACTACTTCTCTACTACTCCTCCTAAGGTCTTTATGGAGTAAATTGTAAGATGGTTAGATTTAATGTAGGTAGGCTAGTTAATTTCTTTCAAGTTCTTTCCTTCCTATCCATTATTTTTATATAAGCATGTATATATTTATTTTTTCCCATTTTATTTATTTCCTATTTTTTTTAATTTGTTTTCTTTGGTTGTCTTATTCCTTGATTCTAATAAGTCTTTTTGGACAATCCTAAGCTCAAAGTCAGGCAATTCGCTTGAAAATTCCTAAAATTTAGAAATTTAGGTGTATACCTCATACCTATGATGGATATGGTTTTGAAATGTAAGCTTAATGTTATAATTTGAAGAAATTGGTAAAGACCAATGGAAGAAGCCAATCATTCCATAATAACTTAAGCATTTTTTTGATCTCAAATTGGTTTTAAGAAGATTTAAACTTGTAGAGTAAGAGCTCAAACTATGATTATAAAGCCACACTAGTAGTTAATTAACATCCTTATTTGGTGTAAGGGTTGTAGCCATAGGTGATTATCTAAAAATCAAACACTTAACCAAATCCTAAAACATGTATATTTTGGTTCACAACCTTGCTGAAGGTATAAAGATCTAAAGAAAATACAAAAAAGAAGGATTCAATGCAAATCAAAAACTTTAGGAGCATAGGTGATTCTGGTAATCTCCACTAGGGCTATGGATGCCTGACTGGAATTGGAACTAAAGTCATCTCTATCAGGACTATGGATGCTTGGATAGTAGCAGAGCAATGCCCAAGCCTTCCTTAAACTAAAAGCATGGTTCCTAATGAACATCTAAATATGTTATAAGTCAATGTTAGTGATTAAAGACATGAAACTTGGAAGTTGTTTCTTAAACCCCATGGCAAATAGTAAGTGAAATCAAATGACACACATAGTATGGTTATGTCTTGATATTTTACCCTAATTTTGCAAGTACAAGGTTTGTTTCAACCATAATTTGATCTAGATAATGATATTGATCAAGTGGAGTGGATAACCCAATTACTTGTCTAAATCAGAATCTCTAGGTTCTAACATATTGTTATGTTTCCCCAATGAGTTGGCATTTTTTTAGGCCAACATACCCCTATTTTTTTAAAATTGGGACCCTTGAGAAACCTTGAAGATTAAACATGAAAATATGGCATGTTAAGATCATTTTTTAGAATTTGAATATCATCCACTTCGTTAAAAATAGGCTTATTAATCATACTTTGTTTTAAATCTACCTAACATTACTAATAAATGATTTTTGTGTCTTTAGTTGTAGGTTCCATGGTGTTCTTCCTAAGAAATTCATGTTCTAAAACCCTAGAAAACCCCTCAATTCAAACTTAAATACTGGTGGGAACCAAATTGGTGAGAAACTTTAAAACCTATTTTGGACTTAAGCATAAACTTCTTGTTTAAATCTTAATCATGTTTCGTAACACTACTAAAGCTTAGCCTAAAATATGCTCAGGCCCCCTTTATTATTTCCCCCTTTAAGTTCTGTATATTTCTAACTGGGTCTAATATTCATTTTGCAAGGTCCCCTTTTAATATTTCTTAGCTTGGTCCCTTTTATTTATACCTTAGCCTAATGTTTCATTCTTAAGGTCCCATTGTATTTATTAGTACAAATAAAACCTTAGTCTTAACACCTTAGCCTAAGCTCCTATTCCCTGAGTCCAATTTTATGTTTGCTTGATCGCTTTAATAAATTTCTTAGCCTAAAGGTTTAAACCTAAGGCCCTAACATATTTATTAATATGAATGGAACCTTAGCTTTAACACTTTAAGCCTAAGCTTTTCCTTTAGTCTTGAGTTCTGACTTGACTTCCTTGCTTCTTATAGATCTAACAGCCCACACTTCATCATAGGGTTTGATCAAATGGATCAAAAAGGATTCAAGTTTAAGCTTAAAAAGCATGCAACTTGAATGATCTAATGGTTCATACTTCCTCACAGTCTTTCAATCAGATGAAATGAGGGAAGTCTAATAGAATCCTGCATATATCCCCTTGAAATGATCACATTCAAGCTCCCAGATCATGATCAATGGTTCTCACTTCAGCACAAACCAAAGATTGGATGGAAGGAAGACATCATGGAAAAGTCAAAAGCTTAAGAGCTCTACAAAATTGGCATGCAACATCCATACATTCAAAGATTAAAATCAAAGGGACCCATCTGATAGAAACAACTAATCCTGAGAAATATCCCAAATCATGATCCTGTGGCTCTCACTTTATTGTAGATATTGATCTAACAAAGTGAATTAAGTCCAAGATCTTGGGAAACCCTATGGAGGTGCCAAGTGTCACTCTTGCATTAGGTCATAGAAATTTTCACTATCTTAAAATTAACATTTGCGTGACCATCATTTAACTTATATGAGGATGTATTTGATGTCTATGAGACCATCAAATTTAAGATAATAAATTATTATACTCATGATTAAAATACACTCCAAAATGTTGCTAAAAATCTCATGAATTGCTTTGTAGATGACTGGAATCCCTCAAAATATTCTTAAACATTGAAAATCTTCAATCTACAAATATTAAAATGGTCTTATGGTCTAAGCATATGCAAAATGAATCTAGTACAAGTATATACCTTAAGGTCCCCATTGAATTTTGTTTAAATACCCTGAACCCTAAGCTATAGACTTGTACTAGGTCTTATTTTAAAGGATCTTTGTAATGTAAAACTTAGACCAAATGTTTCTAACCAAAGGTTTTAGTGTGTTTGTTAATGCAATAAAACCCTATTTGACATTAGACCATTATATCATTTTGACCCCTTTGAGCATATTTTATAGGCTTGACATAAATATTTTTAGCTCAAAGTGTACATTGTGTTTATTTAACATAGTGAAAATTTTGGCCTAAAATATTTAGCCTTGGTCTCCTTTGTATAAATATATAAAACTTAGGCATAAACACTTTATCCTAAAGTTTATTTCATGTTTAATAAACATGAAATAAACCTTAGCTTAAGAGGTTTAAACCTAAGTATCTACCTTAATAATATGCTAACTTAAATTTGGGGCATGTTTGCAGATCGATGGTTCATACTTCATCATGGGAAGATGATCCAACGGCTCAAAGACCCTAAAGAATTTTCATGGAGTCTCATGAGCCTATGGTCTCAACACATGGTGAAATTGCATTCGAAGCAAAACTAATAGATCATCCAATGGTCTGAGCTTCATCGCACTTTGTGATCCAATGACATAAAAGTGCTAATGAATTTTCAAAGTTTGTTGAGCTCACCATATGGCCAATACTCATTCAATAAAGGATTGATGTAGGATATGGAGCATAGAAAGGCATACAAAGATGCCAAGTGGCACAACCACAAAGTTTGGTACAAAAAGGAGCCAATCACAAATAAAGACCCAAATCATAATCAATGGTTTGTGATCACTCATAAGATCCTCATCCAATGGTGCAAAATAAAACAAGACATTTTAAATGCCAATAGCTAGTGCTCAAAGGCATTTATGAAAAATGCCATGAAAGGTCCTGATTATTGCTACATAAGTACCATGTAAGTAGAAATGGACAAAACAAAAGACCTTGTGTGTCTAGAAATGCAAAGGTATAAAGGCAAAGGTCCAAATCAAATCCCAAGCATGTATGATCCAAAATCTAGATGAGCTATCACCATTAAAGCTCTAAAATCCTAAACACTACATAAAAGAGACCCTAATTAGATTTATTTGATTATAATTTGATTTGGGAGAAGCTTAATTATGTTTTTGAGCAAAATAACATCATACAGATCAATTATAAAATGGTGTGAATAATTTGTAGAAGTAGAACCCATGGTATCTCATAGATAATAAAGAAAAGAGGAGATAGAACTCTATCTATCCTCTGATAATGAAGGCGAGATATTCAAGGACACTGAGCTAGATACTGTGACACTAAAAAATAGATGCAAGAACTAGTCTAAACTTTTTTTGCCATAGAATAACTACCACCTATCACCAATGAAGAATATAGAATTACCACAGTCAATAAGAAGCACTATGACCTAGTTGTTGTTTAGATGGCTGACCTTCAATATGCTATTGCCAAGCCTAAGGTACTTCATTGTATTGTTATGCTTGTTCCTATCTTTTAAGATTGTAAGATAGATAATGATTGGATTATCCATGAAGGAAATTCTAAGAAGGTAGCCTACATTTCCCCTGTGGCCTTCAAAAAAATTACAAGCTCCCAATTCCCCATGTAGATGCCTAAAATTAAGGAGTGAACCAACAAACATAACCTAGACACCATCCTTTAACCATGGTTACTCCAAGGGAACCATGTGTTCAGGGACCTTGAGGGAAGGATCCTAATTGCATAATTTAGGGAAGGGATCAGGGTAATCATGACCCTATTGAATCGAGCATCAAGAGCCCCTTCCACCACATATGTGAACATGACCTAGGTTTCATATGTATATTTCATGATAGAGGAAAAACTTACCCCCTATTGGATAGCTAATTAAAATTCACCTAGGGCACCAATTTGCAACCATTAAGAGGAACACTGGCAGGCAATTCTACATGATGTCCTATTTAATTGATGCCCTACTTACTTCCATCAACTTCCATGGCATCAAGAATTGCTCTCCACAGGGTAGAACCACCATTTCCCATCATTAATCCAAATTTCACATCTTCAAATATAGGAACCATATGCAATTCATTTATGACTATATATACCCATCCTTGGTAGACTCCATCATAGGTTTTTCCATTCCTAAGGTCCATCCACTGATTAAGAAATATGTAAAATGATGGGGCACATTTGGTTCTATCTAGATTGCATAATTGTCAAGATTGAGGGAATCATGTCCTCACTCTATAGATTGCCTATGTATGTACCAAGTAAGCTAGTAGAACAAGAGATTGCCTCCCAACTCATTAATGGAGTTGATGGAATTTGTAAGGAAAAGAGGAAGGGTTTTCTCCATCCCTTCCCTCTAATCATTAGAAGGACTATATTATAATATTGGAAATAAGTATAAATCATGTACAAGCATAGGGACTCATTTGGATTTAAATTTGATGAACTCAAAATGTGGGATCCTAAGAACATAGTGAATGATCATTTGAAAGAGAAGAAGCTTCCCAAACCTATATATATGCATCATCTCGGTGTTCATGACACCATCTACATCATGACAAGTAGCTTTGAATAAGTGTTAACCATGATCAAGGGCTACAACATCAAGCTTGAGAATAGGTTGACAAAAGATGATAATCTAGTAAGAGAGGTGTGGCAGATGCATCTTCTCTAATATTACTTGTTCTTGGACCATCCAGGCCATCCCAAGAACAACCTCAAGTAGAGCAGCCATAACCTCAATGGAAAATTGTGCAAAGGCAAGATGAATAAGGCCATGGTAAGGAGAAGATGGAAGAGAGACCTGAAAAGGGATCCTCATCCTCAGCCTTGCCACAAAGGCCACCTTCCATAGTTAAAAATATATATATTATTGCCTTATAAATAGATGAGACAGTTGACATAGATGAAGAAAGGTAATAGATTGAAGAAACTCAAATCTAAGTAGGGGAGCCTGGAGAAGAGAAAGGAAAAGAGGTTACTCTTGATTTAGTCCTAGTGGCTCCTAAGGATAAGAGGAAGGTAAAAATGGCATTGGTACCTATTGAACCCAAAAAACCAAGGTTGACTCTCATACATCCTACTAGTGAGATCAACCTATTTAGTGAAGAATTCCCCATTCATGAACTAGTCATCCCTAATTGGTTTATTTATAAGAAATTAAAAAAGATTTTTTCTCTCTCCCATTCATGGGCCATAACAAAAGTTATCAACATTGAAGTACATGATGACACTAAGCCATGGGTTAGGGCTATAATGAAAGAAGAGGAAAAAAGAAGGATAGTGACCACCAAAGGGCTAGAGAGTAAGAAAATGGATACTCATGGAGCCTCAAGAAGAATAGGAATTGAAGTCCCAGAACCTCCCAAATTCATAGATACAATCATCACTATCCAATTTAATCTAGAGATAGCTGGATTAGACTAGGAAGGTCATGGTGGTAACTGAGGAGTTCACCTTTCAAAAGGTGGAACCTTTTTTGGGCCTAACCCTAGCTAAAGGATAATAGTCATGAGAACATCATATTCATGAGGAGGATGTTGAAAGTTTACTTGATGCCCAATCAACTTAGGCTAAAGCTAGAATTAGAGGAATAAAGAAAAGAATTCACAATTTGTAAAAGGATAAAGAGAACCTGGAGACACAGGCCATTCTATTTGTACTTGATGCAATTTTGGACATGTTTGAAGCCTTTTTTTTATATGTTTAATTTTTTGTAGTCCATGAATATGAGGCAAGATGCTTTGCTACAATAAAATGAAGTGACCAAAGGAATGATAGCAAAATGGAAAGAGGTAAAGACCAAGTTGAGGGATCTCATCAGCATATGGATTGGGAACAAGCTTCCCAAATTCAAAAATATTATCCTAAGCCATCTAAATGTAGCATTGGGGATAGTGGTCGACAAGGTTCAAAGTCTAAGTACTTAGTCACCAATTTTGGATAGACTCCTCAAGGATGATGAAGAGTTGATTTCCCATATCAAATCACTACTTGCCACCATATTGGCTAATCCTACCAAGACCACTACCCTTGGAATATTTGATGAAGCTAAATATAAATTTAGGGTCATTTTGGTAATGCATTTAGCTAAGAGCAAGAGCCAAGGTCAGTCTAGTAAAAAAAATAGAAGAATCTTGGACATGATTTTCATAGCTAAAGAGAAGATAACAAAGGCCAAGATCATTAAGGAAGTTATGGCTATAAATGATACGGACTTCAATGACTTAGTTGACCATGAAGATGTCTGCTTATTGAATCCTATTTTGGACCTAGAACTGATTAAAGATCAACATCAGAATGTTATGGAGTTTCTATAGGATCAATAAGAGAGTTCAAAGGCAATGGTCCCACCAGTAAGTTAATATTCCTTTATTATAAAAACATTATAATATTCAAAATAGGGAATATGATTTTGTAAGGCATATGCTAGTCTATTAGTATATCACCTCTAGGTTATTCTAGCTTTAAAATATAGGTGTATTCTAGAACTTTTCAAAGAAGGATAATTGTTTGTATCTTTTGTACACTTGTATATTGTAACTAACCAGTGTACTACCTTGCCTCTCTATAAAAGGCAATATTACCATGTTTCTAAGGGGGGATAATTTTGATCAAATTTTGTATACTTGGAGAAATTAATATAATCAAGGAGTTTTGCAAAGATTGTCCATATTTGATATGTCAATTGCTAACATAGTTTTTCTCTTAATTGCTAATTTTGTCTTAAATTTGAATAGCTTCTTTGAATTCTAGGTTACATTTTATAATCAGTAGGTTTCTAATTTGTGCATATGCTAGATTAGTTGAAGGATCTTAGATTTGCTTCATTTTATCTTGCTATGTATTCAGATGTGAAAATGCTATTTGATTATAGTAGTAAATATTTAAAAGTAAACCTAGTTCTTGTGATTCTTTACATTATCCTTTGAAGTTTACCTGGTATATAGTGAAATTTGAGCTTAGGCTATTTTGCATTATATATTGGTTTAAATGCATACTCAATTGTAATTAATGCTTTATCATAATATTTGAGACTAATATAGGCAATCACTCATTTTATTTTTTGCCTTACCCTTCTTTTTGCTCCCCTTTTTACACCAAATCACTTTAGTTTAAACTTCATTATAAATGTACATCTAGATTAATTTGTAGCGTATGTTTGGATCATAATTCATCAAGTTAACATAGATCCACTAAAATTCATCAAGAATGGACCATGATGGCTCCCAACCATCACTTATTATAAATTTTATGGAATGCTCATACATATCTTTGTCGATATTTCACCATTGGTGACATCAAGTTACCACAATCTGCTACTCATGCTCTAAATTCTTGGAATTATAAAATGAGAAGTGTTATTTAAACACTAAGAACCTTTATGGTGCATTTAGAGACATCAACAAGATCTTGATAGGACTAAATCAATTCTTGCACTATCATTACCTAAGCACAAGAAATCCTTGCAAATCTTTTTAGGCAAAATAAAATTCATAATGAGATACATTTTAAATTTTGCTACTTTAGCTAGGCCACTTATAGCCATGTTAAAAAAAGGTCAGAGTTTTAGTTGGTCTAAATAAGGAGTGAGAATCTTTGAAGAGATAAGAAAAGGTTATATCTAGTGCTCTTGCACTCCTGAACCCTGATTTTACAAAAGATTTATTCTTATACAGCTATGCTAACATTGACATAATTTCAAGTATTCTCATATAGTATAATACATAAACTTAGAGCATAATATAGCCTTCTTTAGTCAAGGCTTAGAGGAATATGAAACAATATATTCTTTCATTAAGAAGCACAATCTTTTAGTTACAAGGTCTCATAAATATTTTAGGTACTTGTTATCCAACAATAAGATACATTTGATGGTTGCACATCTAAGTGTTAAACGCTTCCTTCTAAACAAAGATATAAATGACAAAAGAGATAGTTAGATAACCAAGGTCATGGAATATGACATTGAGATCAAAGTCACAAAGTTGGTTAGAGGCAAAGGACTTTGTGAACATCTAGCCCAATACTTGCAAGATTTTAATGAACATGTTATGGTGTCAAATGATCAAGAACTTGCAAGTGATCAGGCCTCAATTTCTAGCTAGGTTTAGGATATGGTAAGGTATTTATAGAATGGTGTTTATCCTCCTCATCTCACTTCTTTAAAGAGGAGATATTTTAGATTGCAGTCAATTCCTTTTCTCCTTGTTGATAATGTATTATTTAAAAGGACATCAATAGTATACTACTAAGATGCATATAATTAGATCAAATACAGAGGTTACTTGAGAAGTTCCATGATGGACATGGTGGAGGACATTACTCATCAAGAATCACATCCCACAAGATCATGAGAGGTGGGTGTTACTGGCCAAGTTTATTTAGTGATTGACATGCATGGATCAGGAAATGTAGACAGTGTGCCATGTTTATTGGAAAGGTGAATCTTGTAGCCTTAC
This sequence comes from Torreya grandis, assembly GCA_037957365.1. Lineage (NCBI taxonomy): Eukaryota > Viridiplantae > Streptophyta > Pinopsida > Cupressales > Taxaceae > Torreya > Torreya grandis. The sequence continues at coordinate 199,076 of JARHVA010005443.1, read as the reverse complement.
CTCTCTAACTAATTTTAGATAATTAACCCTTCATTTAATTAGGACTGTAATTTATTGGTGTTATTAACACCCCATCAAGCTCAGGACACAAGTGGATTCTAACTGCCATATATTATTTTACCATATGTATAGAGGCAGTAGCATTAAAATAAGCTAATGAAACTAGTGTTTTGGACTTCTATGAAGGTTTGTTAACTAGGTTTGGGGTCCCTTAAACTATAATTTATTATAATGCTATGGCTTTTGTAGGATCTAAGATCAACCAATGGGTAATTCAACATAGTGTTTTCCTCAGTACCTCATCAAACTATTATCCACAAGGTAATGGCCTTGCTAAGTCTACCAATAAGAATTTGTTGAAGATCATTAGGAGGATTGTAAAACATAATCAAATATCATGGTATCTCAAATTGAATTCAGCTCTATGGGCTGACAGAATCACATATAAGAGGTCAATTTCCAATTTTTCATACAAACTAGTATACGATAAGGACTCAAGATGTTTGTTTCTCTTGTATTCCCTGGTTTGGAATTGATTCATCAACTTGAGCTTTTGACAACTAAGCCAATAAAAATAATATATTCTAAGCTCAAAGAGCTAAAGGAGACAAGGCATTAGGCCATGTTGGCCATAGAGGCCCATCAAGTAATGACAAAGAGATCTTTTGACAAAGGAGCTAGTTCAAGAGCTTTCCAAGAAGGGGGCTTGGTCCTAAAATGGGATGAGGATGGAACCAAGTCAAGAAAGCAAAAAAAATTGATTCTCTCTAGAGTGGTTTGTATACAATCTCTAGCTACAAGTCCTATAATGCTTTCCAAATCACAAGGATGAATAGTGAAGAGCTTCCTATCCCAATCAATGGGATACATCTCAAACACTACTATTAAGGAAAGCTAAGTCCCCTGTACATAATTAGCTAATTAGTTTTTTTTGTTTTCCTCCAAGTGTTTTCTAACACATTTAGTTTCCTTTCTATTTTGTCCCTAATAAGTGCTTCTATTTGCATAGTTGCTTAGTAGTTAGTTGCCTTTACTTTTTTAGGATAGTTTTCCTACTTTAGTTTGTTTCTTTCCCTATTATTATAATTCTTTTGTCTTTTCAAATAAAAATACGATCTTTCAGTCATGTAAATGGTCCATGTATTATCTTTTATGAGTCAGAGTCATGTATATGGTCTAAGTTCTCAAGCATAGCAGGCATGTTGCCCAGGCAAATTGCCAAAGATGTTGACCAAATTTTGGTCTACATAAAAAAAAAATGCCTAGCCCAAGAGTTTAATGGAAGGAATAGGATCTTATTTTATATAGTTGTAAATATCAGGTATCTGAACAATTTCTTATAATTCGAGCCTTCAAGGATCAAGTAAAATTTCAAGTGAAGTTCAAGGAAAATCTAAGTACAAAAATCCTTTTGGGCCAAGTCTTTACTTGAATTCTTTCACACCTTTCATTTGACTAAGTTTTAATTCTTTTGGGCTTTCCTTTTCTAAACTATTTTCTTTTGGGACCCCCTTTTTGGCTAATTGTTGAATTCTTTTAGACAAAATGTCTGAGACAGTTTTTGAAGACCTATTCATTTTGGATAATTTTTTTGAAGCAAAAGATAAAGGCCTATTTCTTTCAGGAAAATTATTGAAACAATTTTCTTGAAGGATAATTCTTCAATTGAATGGTCCTATATAAAAATCCTAAAGGGTCATTCTTCAATGAAGTGGTCCATTTTCAAAAGTCTTGAAAGGTCAGTTTTCAATGCAAAGTGACCTATATAATTTTCCCAAAGGGTCATTTCTCAAGAAAATGGTCCAGTTCAAGGTTTTCAAAGAGTTATTTCAAACAAAGTTCCCCAAATAAAAGTTTAGGATGGCCCCACAAGTGTCAAATTCAAACTCAAAATATGACCATTATTTTTTAAATATATAGTGATGTTTATGTAGACATCAAATACATTTGTGCAGACATCAAAGTTTAGGAATACAGAAAATAGATGTTTGTATTTAAATGGATTCAAGATCAATAGTCTATGTTCAATCCAATCAAATATCTGACAACACACATCAAGTAAAAAAGTCAATAATACATTTGCATAGCTATTAAATTCAAACCATGGTAAGTATCCATTTGGGTTCAAAAGGTCCTTAAAATATTTGAAGTTTGTCAAAATATAATGGTCCATGGGAGCTTCATATTGACAAATGAGATCTAATGATCAGCACTGGAGTCATATAGGTCAAAAAGTCCCCACATTAAATCTTTTAAAGATCTACAAGTTGGACATGATCCAATAGTATGGGATCATCAAGTTGAGATCCAATGGTGCATGTTCACTGACAAAAGGATGGGTTCAAACTAAATCAAATTATTAGCATGAGCTCGTACATCTTGATCTGATGGAGTGAAAAAACTGATAAGAAAGTGGGACCAGGGAGATATAAAGGCTCATTTTTCATTAAGCATTCAAATCTAACGATGAGTGGAGGTCAAAGGGCCAAAGGATCCAAAGATAAAATGCATGCATGATAAGCAGAACAAACACATTTAGTTGGTAGAATATCAATGACTCATAGGCATTTATACATAGACAGAGCAATAGAGTGAGGTAAATTCAATAATTTAGTGTATATACAAAACTAATGATCATAAAGATAGTTGGGTATGATGTAGACAATTTGAGTTGGGCCAATAAGTAAAATCAAGCTTGAGACATTTTTGACGAAAGTCAAAAAGGTTATTTGAGACCCAAACAAAGTAAATATCAAGGATCCAAGCTCAAAGGTAGACTAGGGTTGAACTAGGGCCACATTTTAGAGACCAATAATCACCATTAAAATATCCATATAGGTAAGATATATCCTTTAGATCTAATACTAAAGGAAAAGATAAACCAGTGACTGTGAATTAAAATTGAGCAATTTTCAAACTTTCATAGATATTGTGACCATATGAAAACCAATGGTCTAAGATTGGTTCTCACATATATTAGACCTATGTCTTGCCTCATCATGGTTCACAGTTTCAAAGTTTTAATGGCCACCTAATGTAGATGTGGTACATTTCATCCAGTTCTAAGAGATGATCCTTGTCAATAGATCAAGTAAATAATGACATGATTCCATGAAAAGACCTGGCAGTTGGATAAGGGCAATAGACATTTAATTATTTTATATATTTGGTTCCTTATCGATAAGATTATGAGTCAATATCCTTGAGAGTGTTAATCCATTGAAATATGTTGGGACTTTTCTAATGCACATCTCTCTCTCTCTCTCTCTCTCTCTCTCTCTCTCTCTCTCTCTCTCTCTCTCTCTCTCTCTCTCTCTCTCTCTCTCTCTCTCTCTCTCATCTCTCTCTCTCTCTCTCTCTCTCTCTCTCTCTCTCTCTCTCTCTCTCTCTCCTTATTTTTCTATAAGTATAGGCTTCTAAGTCTTAATATGGATCCTTATATTTGTAATACAATGCCTTTTGATGCAATAAAGACTGAATTCCATCCCTTTCTAATCTATATTGAAGTGTGTTCTATGAATTCATGCAATATTGTTAAGTGAATGTATATTCCTTTCTTATGTCTGAGTTTCTCACCTTCAAAAAGTGCTTAATAGTTCTCATAGGCCATTACAAGTGCAATTTACATTTTATTGTCTAGTTTGAAAGTGGATATTTGCCCTCTCTTGCTAATTTGGTAAATGATCAATGCCCTATTCTGAAATACTTATGTGAGATTGATGTTATTTGGTCTAAAAAGCATCTCATAGTGTGTTTTGTGTGGATTGGAGTGATCAAATAATTGGTGCATCACCAATTTTACATTATTTATAAGTTATTGTCAAAATCTCTCTCCCTTTCTCAAGAAAGTGATAATTTAGGTTTAGTTTAGGTGATAGATCCAGAAGGAAGCTAACCTTCTCTAGAGAAGTTTTATATTGATGATTGTGATATTGTGTGATCATTGATGTATGAAATACTAAGTTTTTTATGAGTGTATTCACTATGTCATGTCATGTCAGGTATCAATTGTGTCAGAGGATCATCTAGTCTGAGTCATTGCCATGTTGTGTCCATGTCAGGTAATAACACTATCACATCTTATATACTTGTGTACTTATTTATCATGATATTTTTCATGTTCATGGTTACATATATGAATTTTTATGAGCTTAGTGACATAATTTGTATCGTACATATTTTTTTTGTGTGTGATGCCATGATTTATAACATGCATATACTATGATTCTTATCACTGTGTGCTTAATTGATATATCTACTAGACATTGAAACTTAAATATAGATTGACTTGGATTACATGTCTCATATTTTTTTGAATGATCAAATATTTCTATGATAACACATATTATCATGTTTATATATATACTTTATATGATTATATTTTTTATATATAATACATGGTGTATAAAAAAGAATTATGTATAGGTGATTCACAGGGTTCATCCTTCATATCAAAAGGATGGTATACAATGGGTTTGTCTTTGAGATTAATGCCATGATATACAAATAATTCACATTATAAGACAAATTATGTGATTCAAATGGTTAAAATTGAGAAGATTGAGACATGTGGGGCATTATACATAATTATGAGGAATAATTGAGACATTATATGATATTTTGACAAACATATGTTGGCATTATATATCACTTTGAGGTACAAGTGGATCATATTGGGGCATCGACTTTGTTCATACAAAATACTATTCCATTTTATATATTGATGAATTATGGGGAATGTTGGTACTATGTAAGTACTTTGGGTCTATATTCATTTGTAATGGTTGGTCTTTTTACATAAAACCAACATAATTATGTTTGAGGATCAGAGTCAAAGTGTAGGTGTTTTGTAATGTGTAGGTGTTCATTATAGGGTGTGGTTTAACAACTTGTGAGATACAACATTGTGTAGGTGCAGGTGAAGTAAAAATTTTTGTGTAGCACTTTCTACAGGAGATTTTTTCTATCTCTGTGAGAGTTCATTATTATCTTATTTTAGATGATTGATTTGTTTGAGAACTTTCATTGGTGGATGTAACCCACATTGTGTGAACCATGTTATATCTATGTTATCTATGTTATTATTATCTTTCTCTCATTTATGCTTTCATATTGATGGTGAATTAAGGAATGTTTACGTGATGCATTTTATTACAAGGCTTTAGATCTGGTTTATGGTAATAGTAGATCTAGATTTTAGTGATTTATTCCTAACACTGAAGAGTATTGAAACTTATGTTGATAAGAATGAGAAGGTTGAAAAGAAGGTTGTAAATCATTTGGTTAAGATAACCTAGTCCATAGCTGTAGACTAGGTGAGTCCATAGCTATTGGTTGAGTTCATAGCTACAAACTAGGTGAGTTTGTAGCTACTAGTCGTGTCTATATCTTAGCCAAAATGTTATATCTTCTTTAGGATCTATTGTAGAAGATTTTAAAACTAATCCAATATTTTTCTTGAATGGTTATTCTTCATACTCCATCTTTTATAACTTAGTATGGACTGCACATGAACATATTTACATATTTTTCTTAATAATCATTAAAAATAGTTAACAAAGAGATAAAAAGGAATTTTAAAGAAATAACCATGATATATACTTTTTATTTTATTCTAAATAAATTATAATTTCAAAAACTACATTTAGATCCACTACTTATGAAATGAAAAAAGATGTGATTTCATGGATATAGTGAGACATGTTTTAGGTGCATCACGCTCCATGTCCATAAGGTCACCAACTTAGTTAGAGATAGATTTTGTATATCAAGCTGGCTGAACAGATCAAGATTACATAGAACCAATGCAAGAAGGCATTCTACCTTGGGATATGGATTATTTTATAAGTGTATATTATGACACACATTCTTAATTGGTAGAACCTCTGCCCATGGCTTTCTAAATAGAACACCAACTACCACACTAATTTACTAGCAAGGATGTTGGCTAGTTTATTCTCTGATTTCAACAATATGTGCCTTATATTGACTAAAGGGTTAGTGTTGTGAAATTAAGGTGAAATACAACTCTTCATTGATTCAATTAGGATAAAAAATATGCTTCTAGCATCACTACTACTCTATGAAAAGGGACCCTTATATGATGCATACTTGTCAATGAAAATTTTCTTATGGAGATAGTCAAATAACTTACCATATTTGTATATTCTACTGACTACAAATTTATCGCTTGGATCTCTCATGAACACTCCATATATCCCTCCTAGAGTCTTGTTTAACTTTTCATCTAGTTTAACCTTTATCATGTTCACTTGACACTCTTGAATCCAAACATTAGGAGTCATGAAACCTTTCTTAATTTTAAATGTACTTGAATCATTACTTGTATGCTATTGAGAATCATCAAGACTATCTTCTTTGTGCTCATGAAAGACTTCATAGTCTACCAAGGTTGTTTATTTCTTGGTATAGACCCAAAGCTCTTCCTCATGCTCATTAGATGCATGATTGACCTCCTCATCTAGTTTGTATTCCTTTTGAAGAGTTTTAGACATACTAACTTCCTCAAACTCATGCACTATGGCATTGAATTATTGACACATGTCATCTACCTCTTCTTGAGATTCATGCTCATGAACATGAATCTTTGGAGTGAATCTCATTCCTATTGATGCAATGATATGTTCTAGTTATTAAAATTTATTCTATCCAAATGTTACTTAGATCATTTTACACATGACTCATGGTCAAAGAGATGTTTTAATATTGTGTGAAGATAATGTAAATGATCTTCCCAATTTTTTATATAGAATAACTTCAAGCACACTAGGACAAACACATTACACACTTTGTCATTATCACTTAGGATATCAAAGCACTTCATCCACTCACCAAAAGACCTCCATGACATCATTAACAACACTCCAACATACATAAACCAAGCTACTATGTTTATAACTCATTTGTAGAATTATAAGGAGTGTTAAATCCCTAAGGAGATGAAACTATTATAACCATAATTTGAGAAGTATAAATGCCTCAACCCTAATTGGAGATCAATAACTATTAAAATTTTATAATTGTATAAATATCAACTGGATTATTCTAACTATCATCATAAATCATTTTTGGAACCTAAAATAGGTTTATATATAAAATTTGAAACCTAAAAAAATGTTTATATTAAAATTGAAACTTTGATTCAACTATTGTAGACAAATATTAAATCCAAAGTACTTACATAGTGAAATCCTTATACATCAATAGATAATACAAAAAATGTTTATATATATATATATATGAAATAATTTCATGCTCTAAATTTAATCCATTTTTGCCTCAAAGTAATATAGAATTCCTAATATTTTTATCAATTTGCTAAATCTTATAAATCTAACCCATATAATCTTTTTCATAATGTCATAAAATATCCCAAATATTCCTCAAAATCATGTAAAATGCCTTATATATGCTCAATACAAATCACATAATCTAACCCAAAGTTTTAATTATATATCTATCATGGCTTAAATCTCTAAGACAAACCCTATATATGCCCCATTTTGATGTAAAAGATTGATTTAACTTTTTAGGATTATAGAGTTTAAGCCATAGGTTGTTAAAGGGTGTGATTATAGTAAAATAGGGTAGAAATAGACAATAAAATGAAATAACATCATTTTTCCTTGCATAAGAAGTGGATCTAAGTGTGATTTTTGAACTTTTGATTTATTTAGAGTGAAATAGAGAACTATATCTTGGCAGTTTCTTTATTAATCATTGTCTTCTTGTTTGTTGATTGTTATTACTACATCTTTGGAAAAAGATATTAGTGTGTGTATATATAGCCCATAATAATATATATTATAATTGAGCATGAAGACCCAACCAAATATCAGCTTTGAAGTGAGCTATAAGCACTCTAGACATAGTTACAACTCACCTAATCTAGTTATGGATGCGCCTAAATTTACTATGGACTCACTCAGTTCATATTTATGGACTCATCTAGTAGCTCTAAATACATGTAGTTTGTTGATTGAAGACTAGTTCTAAATCATCAAACATCAAGGGAGCCATCATAGTCATCAACAATTCAAATAATGCAACTTGAAAAAAATCTATGAACTCTGTAGGTTCTAAAATCTACAGACTCTACATGTCTAAAATATATGAACTCTGTAGGTTTTGAAATGTACAGACTCTACAAGTCTAAAATATATGGATTCTATAGGTTTTAAAATGTATGGACTCTACAGATTCTAAAATATATAGACTCTATAGTTTGAAATTTGTAGACTCTGTAGGTTTTAAAATCTACAGACTCTATAGGTATATCTACGGACTATGCAGGTATATCTATGGATTGTGCAAGTCTATCTATGGACTAGTTAAATATTGTATCTAAATTTCAATTTTTATAATTTTATTCCATAAATAATTCTCTTCATATTTCATGAAGATTGAGCTTATGTTGTAAATAGATAATAACGTCTCTCTCAATATTTTGTGGAAGATTGAGATAAGCTAGAATATCTAAGTTGTTATGTTTTTCTCCATATTTGGTGGAGAGCATCTAGGATTATTATTCCTAAATAAGGAATTGGTTGGAAGAATGAGATTATAAATGCAACCTCCCACACCATTGTAATCAATCTTGGTTATCAATAATACATTTGGAAGCTTTGTGACATAAATCCAGTATTCTGATTAAAATCCTCTTTCGAAGAATGAGTTGGCCACTCATTCCAAGGAAGATGGATAAATGTATTTTTATTTAATTATTTATTATGTAATTATGTTTTTGAGTTTTTATTATTTATTTTTCATGTAAACATTTATTTTTTGTAAAGTTTTTTGTGAACCTACAGGTGTTTTTTGTGTTTATCATTTATTTTCAATTTAGCAATTTACTTTCCTTTATTTTAAATTCATTTGTTGTCTTGAGGTTCATTTGGTCAACCATGATGGAAATGACATATTAGAGTTTGGTCTACACTTGGTCTTGGCTGTGTAGACATCATGATTAATTAAATTTTCTCATGACCTTGAAATTCCTATTAATATCTAGTACAAGTCATGGAATATGAAGAGAGGTTATGGAGGTTGTCTTTGAGCTCAACCTAACAAAGAGAATACCCAGGCCATGGAAAAGGGAAAAGGAAGCTCAACTATTTTGATAAACATGCATGTTGTTTATCTTCTAGTTGATATTTTTTGTTTTAAATTTGGTTTTTAATATGGAGGGTTTTTTTAGAACCTTAAATAAGCCATAAGCCCATATGGTATGTTATGACACACCCATAAGAGCTTATGTTGTGTCCTAGGGCATGCTTGCATTAAAATTATTATTGGTTTAAGCTCATTATGAGTATGTTGTGGCCTAGGGAATTTTTGCTTTGACATTGTATTATGGATGGGATTCTATTTGTATTCTTGTCTTGTTTATGTTAATATGTTGTGGCCTAGGGAAAATTAAAAGTAATTAATGGCTATTTGGTTTCTAAGATTACTTGGCCATGGAAATAATATGTTTATAATGTTTATCTTTCTTTTTTTTTAATCTCATGGTAACATGCTACGGCCAAAGGTATTTTTTATTTGGCATTGTATACTAGATGGAATTTTGTTTGTACTCTTATTTTTCTTATGGTAATATGCTGCAACTTAGCATATATTACAAATATTTTATGGCTATTTAGTTTCTAATTTTGCCTAGCCAAGGAAATAATATGCTTGTAATGGTTATCTTGCTTGTTTATTTTCTCATGGTAATATGCTATGGCCTATGGCATTTTTGATTTGACATTATATGTTGGATGGAATTTTGTTTATACTCTTATTTTTCTTATGGTAATATGCTATGACCTAGATTAAGTTACAAGGCATTTATGGTTGTTTGGTTTCTAATATTATTTGGCCATGGAAATTATATTCTTGTAATGGTAATATTGCTTATTTTTTTTCTCATGGTAATATGTTACAACCTAGGTCAGTTCTATTAAATGGTTTTATGATTCAAGATAAAATTGTATGGTGGATTTGCACAACCTAGGAAAGTTTTGTTTGGTTTTATGCTTACAAAATAAAATTATATGGTGACTTTACACAGCCTAGGGTAATCTTGAATTCACCTTATTTGATGATTTAATATAAAATTTAGGTATGTTGGTTAAGTACTATGTGACTATGCCATGACCTATAGTCATATGGTTTGATTCTGCTTGTACTCTTTAATTTACACAAGAGACCATGCATGGCTTAGGTAAGATATAAATTATTAGTTGTTTATTTTTATAAATGGTGTTTTATGATTATGTAAATATCATTTAATAGTTCATTTTCATGCTTTTGATTTGCATTTGGACTATGCCACGAACTAGGATAGAATGTATGAATAACTGCTTATTTTAGTAAATGATGGCAATGTAAATGGAAACATGTATGTTATTATTGCAATATATGTTTTGATTTATTTTCATTTAGAAATTAAATTTAGGTTATAACCCTAATTTCTTTATTTAGTATGTTGAGTGTTTGTCTAGAAGACAATGTATGTTCTCTCCTATATGTTTAATCTATTGTGAACCTATTTGAGTAGTGAATGTGGATAATTAATTATGTGGAACTGGTTGTATATCTTTACAGTTATTGGTAATTTTTTGATCTTTGTGTAAGAATCAATTGTTCTTGATTAATGCATATTGTATTCTTGGGTAAGCTTTACCTTGGGTGTTATAAACCACACATATCTTTTTAATTTCATTTGGTATATTGTTTCTACTCCCATGTAGGACTTAATTTACCTATAGATGAATAATGAGGCTGATTTAAAAATTTAAATATAAAATAATTATTTTTATTACTTTGACATGAAAAATATTATTCAAGTAACTAGTTTTATATTTGTTATGAAACTACTCCTATGAGAAGATTAGAGTGTTTTCTGCATACTAGTTATGGTTTAGAGAATTGTATTTATTAATGATAGTTTTATGCATACCATAGTCAATGAGGTAGACTCTAATGTTTTAGGATATCAATAGAGGTAAAATCCATTCCAGGGTATGTGTTTTAGGTATGTGGTCTTTGACAACTTGTTGATGGAATAGCTAGTAGGGCATGCAAGTTGTTGACAAAGTTTTTGGATGGAGGTGTGGTTCCTAAAAGGTAGTGAATATCTATGTGAATTAGATGGATGGTTAGCTTCTAATCTAAATTTTTTAGGTCTCAAAATAAACTCAAAAAAAGAGGGAAGGGTAAGGTAGAAAATAAGGATCTATGGTTTTTAGGAACTACTTCCTTGGTTGGTTTCTAAACAGACCTGTGCTCTCAAAACCTATGCCTATTGCTAGCAACAATTGTACACACATAATCATACATGTTAAGAAGTATAAGGAGATAATGATACATGAAATTCATAGGCCTCAAATAAAGGTTGTTCTTTTTAGGGAAACTATTGTACACTCTTAATTAGGAGATTATGGCTTGGGTTGGTGAAGTATCAAGGTAGCTTTGGCACACACACTAAAAACTACATCAAAGAAATCACTAGTACACATTTAGAATTATAAATCAAATAACTTGACTATCTTAACCAATATATTTTACCAATGTCTTAACAACTATTACACATCTATAGATCAATACATTAATCAAAATAATCAAGAATCCATTCGTCGTTGTTGTACACTAAGGATTATTGAAACATACAACCAAATAGAGTAACAACTTTCTATATGATCCTTCATTTGATTATCAAACGAAGGAGTATAAATTTATAAGGTGTTTAAATTATATATGCAACACCAAACCATATGGAATAATAGGAGGCTAACACACTCTTGCTAGAAAATAAACATGCTTACAAAAATTAAATGACAGGATAGTAAATTATGTAAAAGGAAAAACTATAAGTTAATTTGAAGAAAAATTAATGACAAGAAATGAAATGCTAACCTAGTTTGAAATATTCCCATATTTAATTAAAAATGTATAATTAAAAATGCTCAAGAAATAAATCAAGCATGAATGTAAAGAGCAGATGCTATACCTACTCTATAAAAAGTGAAATATACATACACATAATGTAGAATGAAACTAAAATAAACATACACTAGTCAAAGGTGGGATTACCTTAATCTAAACTAAACTAACAAATGGAATTTTCACTAGATTTTTTTTTCAAATGGGCCCTGATTCAGTTGGAGTTGTGTTATAATCCCATGCCAATGTCAAGTAGTTGAAGTCAAGTGGATATGGCATTAGTTTTTATTTTTGTTAGTTTGGTTTGGTGTCATTATGATTTAGAATCAACTTGATTTGATGTCAGTTTGATTTAACATCAAGTTGATTAAAAAATAATTGATTTAAATTCAAAGTGATTCAACACCAAAATTAATTTAAATTTCAAATTGATTTAAATGTCAAAGTAATTCAGCATAAAAAATGGATTTGAATCTTCTGCTTAGTTAGGGTGCAAATGTAGAACCCCAACAATTACCAAGGGTGATCTGGTGGTGAAAAGAGGTAAAAAAGTGGATACTTTGTATTTATTCATAGTTAGTGCTAATGCATATTTTGATTTAGTTGCTTCAGGTACAGACATAGCTTTATAGCACTATAGACTTGGCCACATGAGTGAAAAAGGCATGAATATTCTACATAAAAAGGAGAGATTGTACAGTCTAAAATAAATTGATTTGGACCTATGTGAGCACTATGTGTATGGAAAATATAAATGTGTGTAGTGTCTCAGAGTTTGACCAACCAAAAGGAGTAGATGCTAGTGTTTGTGCATATAGATGTATGGGGACCAACTCAAATATCTTCACTTGGTGGTTTATTATATTATGTTACATTCATTGATGATGCAACTAGGAAGGTTTGAGTTTATTGTATTAAACATAAATATAATGTGTTTGACACATTTAAGAAATGGAGATCTTTTATTGAGAATGAAACATGTTTAAATCACAAATGCCTTAGGTTAGATAATGGAGGTGAATATTGTAGCAAAGAGTTTGATGATAACTATTCATAAAATGGAATTTGTAGGTAGAAGATGGTTCCAATAACACCATAACATAATGTTGTGTTTGAGAAGATGAATAGCACTATCATGGAATGTGATAAGAGCATGAGATTCCATGTAGGGTTTCCCTTATATTTTTGGGTAGATGTTTTAGATGCAATGGTGTACTTGATAAATATAGGACCTTCGATTGGTTTGGATGGTGGACTACCAAAGGAGGCATGGATTGGTAGGAAGGTAGACTAATCTTTTTTAGGGTTCTTTGGTTATGATTAATTTTCCCACATTGATAAAAATAATAGGACCAAAATAGAGTCTAAGTCTAATAAATGTACTTTGATTGGCTATGGTACTAATGACTTTGGATTCTAGTTATGGGATTTGGAAAATAATAAAATCATCAGGAGTAGAGATGTGATATTCAATAAAAAAGATGTGTACAGGGATCAGTTAATGGAAAATAAGTAAGAAGAATATATAGTTTTGGAAGACATACAGAATAACATGTCATAGAGGTACCAGTTTAAGATGTGCAACAAAAATAAGAACCCAAAACCCCTATTGTGAGAAGATATAATAGAGTAAGTAGGCCATTTAAACTATTTTCTCCTTCATTTAATTATTTGTTACTTACTGATGGTGGTGAGATAGAGATCTATGAAGAAGCAATGCAAGTTGATGCCAAAGAGAAGTGGGATCAAGCTATGGATGAGGAGTATGACTCTCTCATGACAAACCAAACATGGGATTTGGTGAAGCTTCCAAAGGGAAAGAAGGCATTACATAACAAGTGGGTATATAAAATGAAGGAGGGGATGTAGGTAAAAATAAGTACAAGGCTAGAATGGTGGTGAAAGGTTTTACATAGAAGAAAGGTATAAATTTTAATGAAATGTTTTCTTCATTTTTGAAAATGACTTTAATTAGAACTATATTGAGTTTAGTTATAATTGGAGATATGCACTTAGAATAGTTGGTTTTGAAGACTACTTTCCTTAATGGAGATTTGGAGAAATATATTTACATGAATTAGCCACAAGGTTATGAATTCAATGGTAAGGATAATTTGGTGTGCAAACTGAATAAGAACTTGTATGGACTAAAACAAGCTCAAAGACAATGGTATAATAAGTTTGGCATGCTTATATTGGAACATGATTATTCCAGATGTCATTCTGACCATTGTGTGTAATTTAAAAGTTTTGAAAATGGTAGTTATATTATCCTACTTTTATATGTAGATGATATGTTTGTTGTAGGTTCTAACATGTAGGATATCACTGTACTCAAGAGATAATTAGGTGATTCTTTTTCTATGAAAGATCTAGGTGATGTTAAATTTATCCTTGGTAAGAGAATATCCAGAGATAGAAATAATTAGAAGCTAACATTATCACAAGGAGACTACATTAGGAAAGTGTTGGAAAGGTTTTGCATGTAGTATGTAAATCTGGTTAAGACACCTTTGGCAAACCACTTCAAACTCACAAAGGAATAATGTCCAAAGACACAAGAAGAAAATAATCTCATGTCCAAGACACCTTACTCATCATCATTTGATAGTTTGATGTATGTAATGGTGCATACAAGGCTAGATATTACACATGCAGTGGGATTAGTGAGTGGGTTCATGAGTGATCCAAAAAAGGAACACTGGAAGGTAGTCACATGGATCCTTCATTACTTGAGAGGGACCATAGATACAATTTTGTATCATGGTGGATTAGATGTGAAATTATGAGGGTATGTTGATTTAGACATGATAGGTGATCTATATGGTAGAAAGATCACTATAGGTTATGTGTTCATAGTAGGTGGTACAACAGTTAGCTAGATATCACATCTACAAAAGGTTATGGCACTTTTAACTATAGAGGTTAATTATGTTTTCATTACATAAGAAAATAAGTAAATTATTTAGTTATAAAGGCTGATGGAAGAGTTAGGATTAGGACACCAATAAAGAAAATGTGTATTGTTCAGTGACACTCAAAGTGCCATCCATCTAGTGAAGAACTCAGTATTTCACTATAGGATAAAACATTCTCAGTTTGAGTATCACTTCATTTAGACAATTTTGGAGGAGGATAAATTGAAGCTAGAGAAGATCCATACCAATGAAAATCTTATGGATATGATGACCAAGGTAGTTAAAAGAGTGAATTTACAGTTATGTTCAACTTTAGTTGGTCTTCATGGATAAATAAGATCATAACAAGGAATTTGTTTAGTAGATGTAGCAGTAATATACATTTATGTATATTGACTTCAAGTGGGAGAATTATTGGGTGTGAAGTCACTTTTCACAATCAGTATTCATGGTGATGAGGTTGAAGATACTATTCATATGATGAGGTGGCAATCACTATTCACTATGGTGAGGTGGAAATTACTATTCACTATGGTGAGGTGGTAGATAATATTCATGTTGAGGTGACATGTGTGATGTAGTACTCCACTAAGGCACATGGGTTTGTCTTTAGTGGTTGAGTGGAAAACAAAGTGTAAGAAATATGTTTAATATTGTTTGGTACTTTATCTATTAAAGTCTTTTTAATGTAGATGGCCACTTAATAGATATTTTAGCCCATGGTTTTAGCCCATGGTTTTCCATAGTTTTGGTTCATGATTTTATTATTTTTGTGCCTATGTATTCCATGCATTCTTTCTTCCTTGAATTATTAGAGGAAGAGTTGTGAATACTAGTTAAGTATTTGTATGCAAGCTTGGTGGTTAGCTTAACATAGGTACATAGAAGAAAGGAGGCTAAGAGAAAGGAGAAAGGTGTGATAGGGTGTTGTCACTATGTATTCTCCTTATTATTGTTACAAATAAAAGGCTAACAAATTTCTCTATGGACATAGCCCATTGTGTGAACCACATTATCTTATATGTTGCATGGTTTACTTTAATTTCTGCAAGTTATTTATTTTTGATTCATAGTTTCTCTTATTTTAATTTTGAGGATATTTACACATTACATTTATCCTAGCATACCCATATGTCTAATTTCCCCTGTAACATTTAGTGTGTCTATATCATAAATTTGATGGACAATGGAAGGAGAAGATTGAATAAGCCTCTCTAATTTTTGAACAATAGATGTTAGTTATTCAACTTTTTCTCTGCATTTATCCTCAATTACTTTATCCTGGTTTATATTCTCAAACAATGTGCCAATTACAAATTGAACATACTCTTTCATACCTTTTATTGTGGTCTTTCCTAAGTGAACTTTTATAACTTGATAATCGAAGGCTCTAACATCCTCTCTATTTTTGTTAATAGGAGGACCTGATATTTCCACAAACTTATCCCCTTTATTATTAGTGATTATTCTTGAGACCATTTTAGGTTTCTTTGCATCATGAGGATGGAAAGTTGTCAAAATGTTGAAATCAATTTCTTATGGCTACTCAATCTTCTTTCTTTTACTCACAACTTCATTTATCCAATTAGGGATTTATGTGTTAGAGGATTATTGTATAAGGGCAATATCAGATTCCTTTTAAATTTTAAAAATGGTAGGATTTAACAAAACTTTAGACTTTTCAGAGACAATTTCACCTTATTCTTTCCCTAGTATACCAATTGGAGTCTTAGCAGAAGGCTCAGTTGGTAATTTGACATTTTGTGAAAGAGACAATGGCACATAAGTATCAAGTTGATAAAGAACAAAGGAATCAAATAATAAGGATGAATTAGTGGCCATAAACTATTGTGTAGTATTATTTAATAGCATTTGAGACTGGAAAAATTTATGAAGAGGAGTTG
The DNA here is from genome assembly GCA_037957365.1 of Torreya grandis. Taxonomy (NCBI): domain Eukaryota; kingdom Viridiplantae; phylum Streptophyta; class Pinopsida; order Cupressales; family Taxaceae; genus Torreya; species Torreya grandis. Next base: position 182,308 of record JARHVA010005443.1, on the reverse strand, counting down.
CTTTAGAAATAGAAAGACTTGGAGTACATGGAATCTTTTCACCCATTCTTCTTAGCTTCAACTTGAGTGGTTTCTTCATTATAATAGTTTTTGTAACTACTTAAACTTTTGTTTCTTATTCTATTTATTATATCTCCTCACCAATTCTTGTAGTGGAAGATGATCTTATCTTTGCTTGATGTTTTTGATGTGCAACTCCCAATTCAACTTATTTCATCCAAGGAGGAAATCTTGCTTTATCAACATTGATGCCTTTGCTTTTCAACCATTTAAAATTTATATCTTACACACCTTGAGTTTTTTCAATGAGAGAAGTGGATTCTTTCTTGTGCCAATCAAATTTTGAGAGAGGTCTTGATTTAGTTCCATCTTTTTTCATAAATATGATCTAATACATCCTCATCGTCTGATATATTTTTCTTGGTTTCTAATATATCAAAAACAATAACATTTTCAAAAGTGAACCATGAATAATCATGGATTATTACATATTTATTATCATCAAAGTCCATCCAATAGACTTCAAAATGATGTACATGCTGATATGAATAACCAATAATTTATGCATCAGACTGCTAGCATCAAATGAAGGTTAACTTTTAAATGATCAAATAGTAACTCAAGTCATTTATTCTTCAATCGATTTTTCTTTGGCTAAATAAGTACAAGTATATTGACCAATAGAGATAGTAAATTTTATCCCAAATTTGTCTTTATAAGATAGTATCTTGTGTGTTTTGGTTAACTATATCACTAATTCCATTAAATCCCACATGTCATTCACATATCTCAAAACCATATATGGGGCGAATTCACAACCACAAACTTAAGTAGGTGAAAGTTGGGAATTATATAAACCATGTTCCCCACCTATAAATTTTTTTAGAAGTTTGGATTGATAACCTCAAATTATATAGTTCTTATTCAAGAATATGAGTTACATATTACAAAAATACATCATTTACCCTATAAAAATGAAGTGCACTTTCTTTAGAGGAGAGTTGGGGATAGAAGTCATGGTTTTTTAAAATATGCATATAACCCACTATATTTAAACCATTATATAACCTTCTTATGGACATAACATAAATAGGATAATAAGTCATATAAAATTTGGAACTTTTATTGACTTCTACAAGTTTTTTATGAATTGAATCATTGATTATATGTCCCCAATTCATATATTGCTTGTTATGGTGAATGATCCATATATACATGTACATCCATGTCTAAAAATTCTTAGCAACTAGTATTATTAGTTCTCTATGAAAAAGAGTAATCATGTCATTAACCTCATTCATGAATTCAATTCTAGAAAGATCCTTAGTCAACCTTATTGATGTATGCCTAGATTTTGTCAACCATTATTTATTGACCCATTTTGAGTAGGAGATAGTATTAGAATCCAAGAATTATTGAGAAGATGTAGGATTCAAATTTACAAATGTTTCTTTGTTAGGTAGCTATAATAGATTATCAATATGCTTTGGACCTAAACATAAAACTAACTCTCCATTCAGATTCTTGACTTCCCTCTTTTCTGCATCATAGTTTTTGGCCATTATCAATACTAAGTTTGGACATTATATTGAGATAAGAAATGCACTACTTGAGCCAATCCACTATCGTGGATGATTTTTTCATAATCTATTTTGTGTAGACAACTTATTATGTTCCAAAATTATTTTGTATCAATGTGGCCTAGGTCAGTGTCTATTATCTCTTTAACATTTGACTCTAGGTGTTAAGGTGGAACCACTCCATGAAATCGATACTTCATACCAGTGTCATCTTCTAGTTGGAGACTCTTTTTGGTAGGGGTCTTATTTGAATTTTTTTTATTAGGAGTATCCTTGATTAGGGTATTTAATATTGACATCTGATGATGATTACCTATTTTTGAGGGAAAGTTGGTAAAGATCAACTCTTGAATTTCCCTATGAATAGAGATGAAACTCTAAATTTGATCTAGAAAGATGCAAGTTTTGGGTAGTGAAAATGTATATGGTAGAATCTAATAAAGTGTCTAGCAAAGGTTTGAACCTAATAGAGTGTCTAGTAGGGTGTTAGAGTTTGAAATGTGCAATGAAAAAGTTTAGAATTAGACAAGATGTTTAGAAGGGTCACAAAATTTGATAGTTTGTTTAACAAGTTTTTATATCCCAATAAGTGTACAGACAAGCTTTGGAACCTAATGATGTGTTCTAAAAGTAGCCAAAGTCCAGGATGTACAAAGGTAAAGATCAAAATTTGATGGTATTTAAAACAAGAGTGAATCCTGATAGGATGAACTACACAATAAAGCTTGGAACCCTACAAATATCCTTAATGATTTATTGATCAAATGAATAAATATCTAAATAAAAGCTTGAGAAAAACAATATTGGATCCAAACTACAAACCCTAATTCTTCTCTAGAAGTTTTGAAAATAATCCAAATCTTTGAAAGCACCTATAAAATTGAAGACCATAAAATTACTGATCTTGAAAAAATAAAGTGATAATGGATGGGAAGAGAAAGGAACAATGGGAAAAATATATGAAAATTTCAAAAGGGTGGAATAATATATTACAACCTATAAGGAAATCACACATGCAAGGACTAAGAAGGAGTAATGGCAGAGCTTTGGAAGTGCATGGGAAAATATTAGACTTTGGGAGATGTTTCTACAATCATCGAGGTCTACAAGCATGATTGGCAAGTGGTCAGTATCTTATAGGTGTTTGAGCACCTATCAGGTTCCTGAGTATGATTCAATAAACTTTAGATTCTACTAGTATATTTAGCAAGTGATTGGGTTTTGAGGAATGTTTTAACATGTATCCGAATCTAGTTATTGTTTGGATAGAGGTTAGAATTTGATGAAGTGATTTATAGGTAGTCAGATCCCCTAGTGTGTTTGAGAATCTATCTAATCTTGATAGCTTGATAAATAGATATCAAAAATTTAGCATGTGATCAACAAGCTTTCAAAACCTGATAAAGTAAAAAGTTTAGTCAATTTTTTTAGGTTTGTCTTTTATATAGTCAAACTTTTTACCAAGTATAACTTTTGACCCTAAAAATATTGAGTAAGACATTTTGACTTAAGTAAAGACAACTTTGATCGAATTTGACTCAATTTGAATATTTTCAGTCAAAAGACTGAACACTTTTATCTTTTTGACTTTTGATTAAACTAGGATAATATATGGCTCCAACTAGGGACCTCAAACTATAAGGAATGAGATAATAACTGCATACTCTAATTTTGTAGACTGGAGTATTTCCATTGGGTTATAGAGTCACTTGATTTTGTCAAAAACTTATTAATCACTTTTGTTTTCATTGTTACAAATTCTCAAGAATTTCTATGAAACTTATTTTTACACATCCTTATTTAACCAATTGATAGAAAGTTCATTTATCTCAATTGTATGATAAATGAACACACACTACCAATCCAGATCCTTTGTTACCATATTTTTTAAATAAATTCATGAAAACCTATTTATTCTAGAAACTGAAAAAACTTTGCATTCTAGAACTGGTATAACATTGGGGATGTATAGTTCATTTGAACTTAAAATAGGTGTCTGGGGAAATACAATAGGTAAGAAGACCAATACATGGATAAAAGGGAACAACAGATAGGTTTTTATATTTATTAAAAAATAACACACATGCACACTAAAACCAAGATAGAAATAGGGGGAAAGCCAAAAAATTTATGTACATACTTACATGCAGGGGACTACATACTTTCACTTGAAGTAATGCTTGAGATACTACCCACTATATGGAAATGGTATATATGTACCATCAAAATAGGCCAAATATAAAGTGTTGTCTCCATATAAATGTTTGATCTTGAAAGTACCCATCCATAAGGAATCAAATTTCTCATGACTTCTTTTCAGTTCTCTACTTTTATCCCATAAAAGAATAAGATCTCCAACCTGAAAATATCATTTCTTCACTTTCTTGTCAAAAATAAATTTGAATTAAGCTTGATGTTTATAAATTTTGTCAACAACTCTAGATTTATCTTCTTCAATTTTGTTCAAGTAGAGAATTCTTTTGTTTAAATAACTTTCAAAGCTCTAGTTTTCAACAACTCTTGCCAACTAAAGTGTAAGGAATTCAAATGTTATTGAAATTACTACATCAATTCCATATAGCAACTAAAATTGGGAGATACTTATAGATTTTTTGATGGTATACAATCTAGCCATAGTGCATCATAAAAATTATAATCTCAGTTTCTTTGATTTTCATCAACCAACTCATAAATAATGGTGACCAAGTTTTTATTGCTTGACTCGGCTTGACAATTTCCTTGTAGGTAATAGTTTGAAGAGTGAGACAAAGATATATTGTAGCCATAACAAAATATAATCATCTCTGAAGAATAAAAAATTGAATAATTATTTGTCACAATCTTATGTGGAATGTCGTATCTAACCAAGATATTATCCTTGATGAATTTACAATGAAGTTATTTATTTAATTAGGATGGATTCTAACATTAGTGAAATAGTCTATGGTAGTGAGAACGTGTGTATGTCTAAAACTTGAATGAGGATTCACAATTCTAACAAAATCCAACCACCATTATTGGAAAGGCTCTTCTATTACCATTAGCTTGAGGGGAAATATTGTAAGTTTTGATCACCTAATGAATTGTTGATAGGCTTCACATTTTCTTTCCCACTCATAAGAATCAGTAAAAAGTGTAGGCCAGTAGTAATGAGCTATTAGAATCTTGTAAGTTGTCAAAATGTCCACCACAATCTTGAACATGAAAATTTTGAAAATGCTTCTTCTGTTGTTCAATGTCAACACACCTCAATAAAAATACATCAATGCTCTTTTTAAACAATGTACCATCCCAAATCACATATTTTATAGCCTTCAACTTTAGTGTTATATATTATTTGGTATCCAAATGAGATGGGCATTCTCGATATGTCAGAAATAAAGTTATATATACAAACCACTCATTAGTAGAATCAATAAAAAGAATAAAGTGGAAATATTCTTTATTGTGATCATTAAAATCTATTGAATGGATTATATGAAAATCTATTTATTCTGCACTAAGTTGACACAATCATTTTCCTCAAACCAATTTTGAGGGCTTGATTTCAATATCATATTCTTATACCTTGGTTATCAAGTTACCTCTTTTAGATCTTAGCTCTTGTTGAGTCAAAATAGATTGATTGTTATACTTAGTACCATTATAATAGAAAGTGAATGAATAATATAATACCTGAACTATTTGATGGATTTCATAATAGCGTATACATGTTTTTTTCTAGAGAATATTTCAATTCATAATATTTTGAATTATACATGTTTTTTTCTAGTATGGCTAAGAGATTATGTTATGAATCATAGAAATAAATTATGAAATCTTTTTTGAAGTCTAGATAAACTAGAGTTGGTGCACGATAAATAAAAACTTTTATCTTTTCAAAAGCCTTTTTTCCTTCAATGTTTCACTTGAATTAAGGTTTAATTTCATCATATCAGTAATATGTTTGTTAAGTTCTACAAAATCTGAAATAACTCTTCTCATAAAATTCACCTTTCCAAAGAATGAATGAACATCTGGTTTACTAGTTGGCAAAGACAACTTCTAGATTATTTCAACTCTCTCTAGGTCAATCTTGATTCCTTATGTATAGATGATGTTCCTGAGATGTTTCCCTTTAGTCACCTCAAAAAAAAAATTAAGGCTAAGATAAATACCATGTAATCTACATTTTTTGAACAATTTTTCTAGGTGTTCATAGTGATCTTCTCTCTTTTTCAAAAATGTTGTTAGACCATCTAAATATACCACAATAATCTTCTTTTTCAAATCTTTGAATGAAATATCCATGGATCTTTAGAATGTATCCCCTACATTAATCAAGTCAAATGGAATTTGTCAATATGCAAAACTACCCCATGGAATTGTTAAAGTTGTTTATGTTAATCTTACTTATCAACCTCAATCTGATCGTAACCTAAAAATCATTCCAACATTGAGAGCATTTATAAACTTGTAACTGCTTAAATAAATTGATCCATGATAAGTAATGGATAATTGTCTTTGAGAGAAACCCGATTCATATTATTGAAGTCTACATAAATCCTAATTTTTCCATTCTTTTTATGAACTAGGACAATGTTAGCAATCCAATTTGATTGATGAATATGAAAAATAATTCATGCATTAAATATTTTATAAATTTTTGCAAAGATTGTTCGTATAATTTTTGGATTGTATTGTCTTTTCTTCTATTTGAATGGTTTAATGTTTGGTTTTAATGGAACTATGAGTTGTATCTCCTTTAAATGAAAAGACTTGAGATCTTCATATGAATATATAAGAATGTCGATGTATTTTTGAAGTAAACTGATGAATTTTATTTTTCTTCTAGTGAACAACATTTTTCAATGTTAACCAACTTGGGTTTTTCTTCAAAACCAATGCTGACCTTCTCATAATCTATTAAGCCAAGAGAATATTTATGCATCTTATTTTTTATGAACCTATCATGTTTATCAAAGAGTTCTTTTAATGAAACTAAGCCTTTTGGAATTTTATTCCCCTTTAATTTGATTATTCCTTATTCATCTTGTTCTTTAGTGACACCTTCCTTTAGATTTTTTGAATAAGATTCTCTATACAATGAATCGCTTCTTTCAAAATACAAGTTTCTAAAAATATCAACTTTAAGTGAGATAATTTGTTGATCATCACTGAAAACTTGCCAATTCATGGAATTGTCTAGCATACTCACTTGATACAAGAATTTAATCATGTATTTATCTTTGTCAACTTCTGAATGAGTAACCAATAATGAAGATAATACTATAAGTGTGTCTACATTGGGATTATCTTATCTTCAAATATCTTAAATTGAAAATACTTTGAAAGCTTCTATATTATCCCATAATTTATTCCTATAAAACCTCAAATAGTCATTTTTTACCTCGTACTAACCTTTGATTTGTTTTACAACTAATTTTGCATCACCCAATGATTTTAATAATGTAATTCCCATCTCTTCTATAACATATAGCCCTAACAAGAGTCCTTCATAGTCTTCAATATTATTAGAACATCCAAACTACAATTTGTAAGTGAAAAGAAATATTTCTTTGTTTGAAGATATCAGAACAATTCCTGCACTGTACCCTATTGAAGAGTAACTTTTGTTGAATTCCAATGTCCAGATTTTATTGCAATCAGTTTCTATGATTTTTATCATATTCATATATTTTTCTAACATCAATAAATAGTTGCATATACCTACATCTTCATACAACATATCTACCCTGGGATCATCAACCTTTTACAAAGTGTATTTCATTTTTAATTTTGGTTTAAGGCATTGTTTAACTCATTTGATCAGAATCATTGCATGTAACAAATCCAACTAAATTTTTCCACCTTATTTACATAAATTTATTCACAATAAAATCCCATAGGTTATTGGGATATCAAATACTAGGATGTTGATATTAATCCTCTTCTAAGGAAAAGATGCAAAGGCAACTTGGGCATCTTTGATTTGACCTACAAGTGGAATATGTTTTGTTTTCATTAAGTAATAATGGCCAAAAATCTTTTTATAGGTCAAGCCAAGGGAATGAGAAATGTTGATAGGTATTATGTTATTTGAGGCTCCTGTGTCAATTATGTAATTATTGACTTCACATCCCTCAAATAATAAGGATATGTAAAAAAATTTAACCTTATTAGTTTTGGAATTCATTATAGCCATGTAGTTTACTAGGTTAGAAGAAGGTGGGGTGGATAATATTCCTTTAATATTGACCTTTTTTTTAGTGTGATTTTTCCTTTGATAAATTCTACTAGTCTATCTAATTGATCTATATATGTTCTCAAAAACTCAACTTGAGATATTTGAATTTTAGTCTTACTGACATGTTAAATTATATCAAAAGTAGATAAACTAGTATAAGAACATTTTAAAGGTTGAGATACATTTGAATTACTATTGACAGGGGGAATATTCTTTGGATAACCAGTAATAGTTTTCAAGGAAGACTCGCCTAACCTAGTTAGAGGTTGTTTTCCTTTCTTCTGAATAAGAGGTGGTTTTCCTCATGAAATAATAACTTTCATTAATTCTTCTTGGCTATCATTTTATTATTATTTTTTATTTTGAGATCTTTTGAAAACTGTGAATGACTGACTATTCATGTCTCCAACGTTATCTTCATAATCATTTTCATCTAGATTTTGTAATTCATTTTCTTTTTCAATATCTTCATATCTGAATATTTCTATCATTTCTAAAACTGCATTCATAGGTATATTTACATTTTATTAAGGAGGAGATTCTAATGCAATTTTTTGATGAGGAGTTTACAATCAAGGATGATCTCTTTGAAAAGTCACATAGTTTCTTCTTGGGATGTCTTGATAAGGAGTAGTGATAGTTTTTTTATGGAAGTTGTTTCTTCAAATCTGTTATATCATTAGCGACCTTTTACAAAAGTTAGTTTATTAAAGATTGACCTAAGTTCTAAATTTTACCTTTAGATGATCTCTCTTTAGTTTTTTAGCCATTATTATGTCATCTTTTACATCAATAACTAATGTTTGAGCTGCAATAAAATCAGCTACTTTGTCTCTTCTCAATTGATAACTTATCTATGGAAATTGAGAATTGATAAAGAAGCACTTCTTATTTTTACTTGTAGGTATAATAGTCACTAGTATCTTATGCACTAACTTGTTAAACTTAACTATGAAATCTCTCATAGATTCATGTGTTTCTTTATTTATCTAAGAGAGTTGTGTTAGAGTATATTCTCATGCTTATTAGGTTATATATATTATTTTTCATCTTTTCCCTAGTTTTATCCTTTGTGGATTTATTCCACATTGGTTAGTTAGGCTTGCTTCTTGTGTTTCCTTGCCTACTTATGCAAGGTCTCTTCATTGTACTATGTAAATAATTTATGAATATCATATGATTTACCTTGTCTTTATATCTCATCTTTATGCCTCTTGTGATGCTTTTGTTACCAATGCTTCATATTCTTAGGTTCTTGGAATGATCTTGTTCTTATTCCTTATATGGTACTAGAGCCTTGAAGTATTGCATCCATCCATTTGTAAGATTTCTACAAGATTTTTTTAGATATTTCTATTGTGTAGGATTTATAGAGAGTGTTAAAGTTGTCACTCTTTCAAGCTTCATTTTGGTATTTTTTGCACTTACTTAGACCCTATGGAATTAGAATTTGGTAAGTTGGAATTGGAAAATTCTCTATGGCCCTTTTCTATCCCTCTGTCCATAACATTCTATAATATGTGTTCTCTTTTTGGATAGTGTCAAAAAAATTACAGCATGAGGTTTCCTTGAATAGCTAGTTTTGATAAGAAATTAGTGATTGGAAGCTTTTTTATTTTTAATTTGAATGCATTTGTTTTAGACTGAGTTTATTCTATCACCCAATTCATGAAGACTCAATTAATACAACAAATAATTCTAGAATTGCTGATTGAAGACTATTGTGTTGAGATTGGTTTGCATATGGGAGGTTCGCATTTAGATTTTTATTTGCACAATAATAAAGACTTAAAACCATCCTCCTAGCTACCTCTCCTATTATAATTTTGATCTTGATCTCATTCCTTTATTCTACACTCTTTTTCAAGCATTCTATAAATATGTATTGGAAGGAAGAGGATCTAGTAAAGGAGATCATAGGTCTGCATTGAAGACTACACTGGGGATCTACATTAGAGGTATGAATTGGTAGTCTGCATTTAGTTTGGAGGTCTATATCTTCCAACCATCCTCCCAACTACATCGGCCCTGATCTAGAAAGTCCTTGGCACCCATTCTCCTTGGTCCATGCCTCCACACATCATGTTGGCTAGTTGTTCTTCTTCAAGTTATCATCCTCCTAGCTAGCTACCTCAGATTTTGGAGGTGGTTTTTTAATTCCAAAAGCTAAGACAAAAATAAAAACTGAGATAATCCCCTTTATATACCCTAAATTCTTTTTGAATAAGCTATTTATTATTATTATTATTTTTAAATAACTATATGTTTTTGCCTTAAGTGGCATGTTTTTGCTTGAAAGCTCATAGGGGTCACTAAAATGGTATTTTTTTCTCATTTTTTGGATTGAGGAGAACCATGGTGAAATTTTGGTTCTAATGAGTGGTTAGAAGGCTATGTTCACTACCATTTTGGCAATAAAAATCAACTTGTAGTGTAATTGTTATTAATTTTGACCCATCTATGGGAATTCGTAAAACCTATAAATTTTGAACCATAAATCCAAATTGAGTTAAAAAATTTTCATAAGTGTATCCTTTTCAATTATCTATCCATTAGTGTCATCTATTTTTAAAAATTCACTAATTTTATAAAGTACCAAATTTGGGATCGGGGCAGAGGAGGGGGGCTAAATACAAATCTTTTGGGGGTCATCTTGGTGTCGATTTGTGCACCCTTTTACATTCTTTTAATATTTTTTGATTTACTAAAATAGATTACTCTTCTTGTTTATATCAATGTGAGCCTTTAAATACACATAGTTACCATACATGGAAACCTAGAATGGAAATATTCATTAAATGTAAATAAGTATGGTCCATAATGAATAAAATTCAACCCTAGTTCAATAAAGAATATGAAATATTTCAGAACCAATGTAAATTTTATGAGTGTATGGGTTTTATAAGGGCTTATGTGAGTGATAGTATTTTGTTTCATTTGTATTGATGTGACTCTCCATTCAAAATATGGGATAAACTAAAGGGTTTATTTGGGAAAGTAGATCACATGAGAGCCATGTAGATTGAAGTCAAGATTACTTCTCTCAATTCTGAATATTTTCATTCTATTATAGACTATCTTACTAAGTTTAAACACTTCTTGACATAATTTAAGGGGAGTGGATGAGATAATAAAGATGAAGAGTGTGTGTACCTAATTCTATCCAAGTTAAAAGGTCCATTCCAAATCCTTGCCTCTACCTTTTTATCTAGCATGGATGCCTTAGGCGTCGCATTCAAAATGACTAATTACTAGGGAAGAATCCAAATTATATCACCTTGAGTCTTCCACCTATCAAAAAGTATTAGTAGCATATAATCCTAAGAGCAATAGAAAATCAAATAATAAATCCAAGAACACTCTTCCATCTCAAAGTGCACCTAAACCCAATAACTCTAAACCCAAATCATCTTCCAAATCCAAGAATAAGTCTAGCCTTTCATTCTCCTTTTGTGGGGTGACTATTTATGAAGAATCTAGATGTTTTAAAAGAATGTAAGCCTTAGAGGATGTCCTCAAAAAACACAATATTTATATCTCTACCCCATCTAATGAACATGGCAAACCACTTAATGTTTCTAGTAGTTGGGTTATAGATTTTAGTGCTTCTCACCACATTACTTAATCTAAGGAGTCTTTTGTATCTCTTGGTTTGAGTTCTACGTCTAATATTGAGGTTGGATATTCTTTCTTTATTTTTTTAAGTGAAAGGATGACATACAACTTGATGGTGGCCACATCAATGATGCACTATATGTTCCTGACATCACTAAAAATTTGTTTTCTATTTATCATATTTGTCATTCTAGAGGACAAGACAGTAACTTTCACACTAGAGGGGGCTGAAGTATGAGCATTGATAGAGCCTCATACACTTATTTCATAGGGTATTATTCATCATAGTTTTTTATTCTATTACTTTAAGGGTTTTGATGATACTCCTATAGGGACACGTTTGGTCTCTCATGCAGATTCTGAGAGTAATCTTTGGCATGAGATATTTGAACATATTAATTAAAAATATTTCAAGGAATTGAGCACTCATGGTATGGTTGATGGTCTTCCTATAATTTCATGTCTTGATGGATTTTTCCCTGGTCGTGCATTAGGGAAATAACACCAAGATTTGTTTTCTAAGGGTATGTCCAAGAGAACTTATTCACCGCTTGAGCTTGTGCACAGTGATTTGATGGTCTTTCCTACTCCTTTCAACAGAGATAAGTATGTAATTAATTTTATTAATAATTTCTCAAGGCATATTTGGGTTTATTTTATTTAGTATAAGAGTGATATTTTTTCATACTTCAAAGTATTTAAGACTTTGGTCGAGAAATAGTCTTCTAATTGCATCAAAAATCTTTGCACTGATAATGGGGGGAAGTACTTTAGTAAAGATCTATTTGATTTTTGGCAACTCATGGTAGCATTTTGTTCCACATACTCCATAATAGAATGGTGTAGTAGAATGAAAAAACCTAAATTTGAAGGATATGGCTAATTGTGTGATGCATTCATAGGATTTACCTCCCATATATTAGGTATAAGTAGTTAATTATGAGAATTACATTCATAATCACACACCACACATAGCACTTGACCAGTTGACTCTAGAGGATTCTTAGTCTAGAACCAAGCTTGATGTCTCATTTTTTAGAGTCTTTGGGAGCCATGCTTGGGCTTTTATTCTAAAGAAGAAAAAGAATGCCTTTGATAATAAGAGTAAACCCTTTATTTTTGTATGGTATTGTGAGGACATGAGATCTTATCACCTTATCGATCTTGATACTCATGATGTTCTATTACAAACACATGTTCAATTTGATGAGTGCTTCACTTCTCATGATTCTTCTTCATGCCTTCTTTTTTTGATTCCTTGCCTCCTCTTGATGATTCATTCTTTGAGGATACAATTTAGGAGGCTCATGAGGAGGTTATGGATGTTGAGGATACTTTTTACACTAATGTTATAACTATGCCTATGTGGGCTTGTACTATAATTTCTAAGGTAGCATATTTTGTATAGGATCTTCCACCTAATAGACATTATCATACACATTCTATAATTCCTTGACTTTTATGTTAGGAATTCTCTAGGGATCCATAGTATTTTTCATAGCTCATGGGATACAAGAGTGGGATGATGTGATGACAAATGAGTATTATTCTTTAATGAAGAATCATACTTGGGATTTGGTCTTTCTTCTTAAGGGAAGAAATTTGGTTAGGTGAAAATGGATATGTTGTACCAAGTATGCAGTTGATAGGTATATTTACAAGTATAAATCACATCTTGTTGTAAAGGGCTTCTCACAATTTGAAAGTATTGATTACTTTGATACTTTTGTACCCATTGCCAAGATAGATTATGTGTGCCTTATACTTTATGTTACTACATCATAGGGTTGGCTAGTGTACTAGATGGATGTTAATAGTACCTTCTTACACAAAAATTTATAGGATTAAATCTACATGGATCAACCTATTGGGTTTTTTCATGATTCTTCTCTTATTTTTCAACTTTGGAGGTCTCTTTATGGTCTCAAATAGGCCCCTCATGCTTGGTATGAGAAGATGAACTCTTTTCTTCTCTCTACTAGATTTGTTCACTTCTACTCAAATCTCACAATATATATCCAGAATGTTGGAGAGGATATTGTTATAGTAGTATTGTATGTTGACAATATAGTTCTCATAAGCAATTCCTCTTCTTAGATTCAAACTATTTAAAAGGCTCTTTTCACATAGTTTGATATGACAGATCTCAATATTTTGCACTTTTTCCTTGGTTTGTAGATTTCTTGGTCAAATTTAAGGATTCATTTGAGTCAGCATAAGTACACCCTTGATATTCTTTAGCATTTTTGCATGGTTGATTTCAAGCTAAATCCCTCTCTTTTCCAGTCTGGAGTCACTCTCACTATGACCTGTACTACTCCTCTTTGTGATCCTACATTGTATAGGTGGATGGTTGGGAGTCTTATGTATTTGACCCATACTCACCCTGATATTTCATTTATAGTTAGGATTGTATCTAATTTACACATGTTCCTCATGACATTCATTGGTAGGCTGCTAAGAGGATTTTATGATATCTATGAGGCACTACCTATTTTGGATTATACTACACCATGAGTTCTACTTAGTTGGTTGGGTACACTAATTCAAATTGGGTAAGTTCTCTTGATGATAGGTATTTAAATTTTGGCCATATATTTTATCTTGGTTATTCTCTAATTTCTTGGGCATGCAAGAAGCATTAGGCTATTGTATTTTCATCTATATAGGCTAAGTATAGGCCAACAGTTATAACAAGTCAATAGGATCTTTGGCTTCATCATTTATTAACAAAGTTTGGTTTCACACAAGATTCACCTATTGTACTTTTTTTGAAAACCAGAGTATAATTCACATATCCTATAACCTAGTTGAACACTAGCAGACCAAGCACATTGAGATACACATGCACTTCATTCATCAACACATTCATGATAGAGTTTTTTACATGAAGTAAATTTTGGCATAATAGTAGGTTACAAACATCTTCAAAAAGCCTTTTGCATCACCTCATTTCCTTGAATTGTGTGGCATGATTATGGTTTTATAAGTTATCCTTGGGGGTGTTCATGAGGACATCTTCCTTCTTCATTTCATATATATATATATATATATATATATATATATATATATATATATATATATATATATATATATATAGTACATGAGTACCTAATTGGGCCTTGTTATTGGGAATCATACTATGGATATGCCACTTTATCTTTTTAAGCTATTGTTATCCCCTAGCTTTACTTGAGGGGGGGTGTTATAGTATATTCTCATACTTTCTAGGTTTTATAGATTATTTTTTATTTTTTTTATAGTTTTGTCCTTTATGGATTTATCCCACATTGGTTAATTAGGCTTAGTTCTTATATTTTCTTGCCTATTTATGCATGGTTTCTCCATTGTACTATGCAGGTAATTTCTAAATATCATATGATTTGCCTTGTCTTTGTATATATTATCTTTGCAGCCTCTTATGATGATTTTATTGTCAATGCTTCAGATTCTTGGGTTTTTGGAATGATCTTTTTCTCATTCCTTATAAGTTAATCCAATAATGTGTGTACATCTTCTATTGGTTTGAATCTACTTTGAAATCTAGTTTTTATATCATTTTAATTGGTTATTTCTCCTTGAGGGAGATGATATAACCAATCTACTAATCCATTCTAGAGAGTTTCAACAAATAATCAGACTTCAACATCTTCATGTTCAATGGATAAAATTCCACATGCTACATAAAATGAATCAATATGTTCATTTGGATGTTGTTTATCGTCACCTCAAAATTTTAGAAAGTTCTTTTGTGATCCCCTTGGAAGTTCATGTAAATGCCCCAAAGCCAATGGACCAATTATATTACCCCAAGGTAAATCCATTATTATAAATATTACTTGTAGTGGTACAATGACACCTGGTAAGACAAAATCTTACTGATGATCTTTCTTCCTTGTAATTGTTTACCTTTTTAGGAGTTATGGGAAAACTAGCTATTTTTTTGAGCTTTTCTTTTTGTTTCAGGTTTAATTTTAAAGTAGAAGCTTTTTTTAGTTGATATAAAGGATCAATTTCACCTTTTGATTTAATATCCCTAGTGAATTATTTTTCTTTCAATTTTTATTACTGATGAGGAGTTGGTGCAAATTGAAGAATTATCAGAGCTATTATTCTTTGTTAAACTCTATGTGTAACTAATGATTCAACACTTTATGGTAAATAACATGGTCTTCCTTATCTTCTAACAGTTCAACAACTCTATGAAAATGTGTTAAAATAGTTATATTATCCCAAGTAAATGCTCTCAAATTAGATGAAATGTCTTCTTGTGTCTAACTTATCCAATTAATATTTGGTTGAAGAACTGGTACTTCAACTGCTTGAATGGTCATTAGATGAAATTTTTATTGTTAATAATCTTTGAGTAGTTATATGAACTACTCTTTGTGTTTTCCTTCTAGATATAATCTCAACTATTCTCTAGGCAATTTCAACATGATCTTCCTTTATTTTTATCACTACAAAGATAATATTGAATTAATTGAAACTTGTTTTGTTATCCAAAGCTAATTGTAAAAGGCTTGAAGCAATGTCTTATTCAATAATTTATATCCAATTCAAACTAGGTTTATGGCCAACATTTTGAATGGTTAAAATGGTCATGGAAGAAACCTACTAATTTTGAGTTACTAACTAAGATATATGGGATTTTTTATGTGCATAAATTATTTCTATTATTTCTACATGATCTAATTCTTGATTTAAAATTGCCAAGCCAATTTGAAACTGAATCACTAAAACTTCATCAGAATCCCAAGTAATCTGTTTGATGTGGAAAATAATATCTAATTATGTAGATTACTCCAAATCTATTTCAAGTTGATAGAGTGGTCATTTAATTGATGGTAAAATCATATGGACCAATATCTCAAAATATGGGTTGTACAAGTGTTATAGAAATGAGCCCCATGGAGGGCACCAAAAAATGTTGGTGTGATAATTTATTGAGAGGACAAATGAACATTTCTTATTAATAGTCATGAGATAAATCCCTCTCCTATTAGCAATTGAAGATACCTTTATTGAAATCTAAAAAGGATGAGATAAAATAAAATATTTACGATAAAAATGGGTTTCATTAGGGTAGTAATTTTAACCATAAAGCATGAAAATTTTATAGAAAGAAGAATATGAAATAGAGAGAGGATAAAAAAGTGTACTTCGGAAAGTAAAATATAACAAGTTTAATAATCCAAATTCAAAGACTTATTAAAAATGTCAAAGCAAGGAATAATCTCTCTACTAGGTAACCTATATCATTTAATGGATAGGAAAGACATATATGTGTCTATAAGAACACATAACATACACCAAAATAATTATATATGATTGATAACAAATAATAATAATTACTTTGTATTTCCTTGTGATTTAAGTGAAAGATTACTTTTTAACTCTATCGAGGTTTTATCAAAATGAAAATAATAAATGTAGATTCAAAATAAATGCTACAATGAAATTTCTAAGTTTTGATTAGTTTATAACAACTACAATAACATTTTGAAAACAAAGATTTAAACACATGCAGATAGTAAACACATACATAATCTATGAATAAATATTGAACATAAAGTTTTCAAAATCTCTTTGTATTGATCTTTAATGGGTTGTAAATGAAATCTCCACTTTCAAAAGTTTTTTAGGAAGTTTAACCATCAAAAAACCCTTTAAAAATGAGCCCCTAACAAATATTTTTAGGTTGAAATAGGTGGTTACATTGTGTAACCACCTTTTTTTCCTTTTTAGGGGCTTGTAAAAGCACATTAGCTAATTTGCACAACTTGAATTTTGTAAAAAAAAATTAGGTAATTTTCACACCTTCCAAAAATGCATTGGTGATTTTGTACAGCTTGAAAAATTATAATGATAAATTTACACAACTTTAAAACGTGTGTTGGGAAATTTACATGACTCAAAATTATAAAATGAACTTAATACATTTTCACATTTTTACAATGTGCAAATTAACTAATACAAGGTGTAATGATAATTGCAAGAATGGCTCGGGAAAAAGAAAACTATGATTATAGAATCATTCGTTATCATCTTCATTGATGATGATTTTAACCTCCTCTTTCTTAGGTTACAACTTTTTCTTCTAATATTCATCAAACTTTTACATGATTTCTAACACTTTGTCTTCATCTAGCCCATCTCAATATGTATAAGCTATTTCTACATTTCAATATAGATCAATCATTTTTTGATTTGGTCCTTGAAAATTATTCAACATTGCATTGAGGCTTTCCAAATTACTCTGATACTTGATTAGTGTCTGAATTAAATTGTAATCAAATGCATAACTTAGAGTCGTAATTTTTCAAATATTTTTCTTGAACTGATCAACAATGTCCTCTTTAGATTTTAATTTTCCTTTTATCATCAGTGAGATTACATTTTAATTTTCTTTCTTCTCATAGTATTTCAATGAGAGCCTCTCCTATCGATTTAGATTCCTCAAAATTATTGATACATTCTTTAACAATGCAAACTTTGAATTTAGCAAATCCTAGAAACTCTGTGTGATATTCAATTTATTCTTTCTGGATGAACTTTTGTTGAATTTGGTCATCTAGACATCTAAAATAAAAATCATCCAACTTAGAAATCTATTCATTCCATTTCTACATCTCTGTTTCATATTTTATTTGAGTTTTTGTTACTTGATTATATTCAAATTAAATTTCAAAAAAGATGGCCAATGATGTTTGAAGAGTAGTAATACCTTGTAATTTTTTCTCAATCCATTATTTCATTGCTTTACCTAAATGTCCAATTTTTTCCACAACATTAAGTGTCTCTATATCAAAAAATTGATGGATAGTAGAATGATAATATTTAATAGGCCTCACCAATTTTTGAACCACAGATGTTAGTTATTCAAATTTATCTCTAAGTTGTTCCTTGGTTACTTTATATTGGTCCATTTTCTTGAACAATATGTCAATTTTAGATTGGACATTCTTTTTCATACATTATCTTATGGTCCTCCCCATGTGAAATTTTTTAAATTGATAATCGAAGGCTCTAACATCCTCTTTATTTTTGTTAGCAAGAGGAACTGGTATTTCCACACACATGTCCCCTTTTTGACCATTGATTATTCCTGAGACCATTTTAGGTTTATTTTCAACACAAGGATGGATAGTTGTCAAAATGCTGAAATCAATTTATTATGTCTACTCAATCTCTTTTCTTTTCATCACAACTTCATTTAACTAATTAGGTATTTCTATGTTAGAGGATTATTTTACAAGGGTATTATCATATTTCTTTTGAATTTAAGAAGGGAAGAAGTTGACTGAATTTGAGATTTTTTAGAGACAATTTTACCTTCTTTTTTCCCTAGTGTATCAATTGTAGTCTTAGGAGAAGGTTCAATTGGAAATTTGACATTTTGTGCAAGATACAATGGCACAAAAGTATAAAGTTGATAAGGAATAAAGGAATTAAATAACAAGGATGAGTCAGAGGATATAAACAATTGTGTAGTATTAGTTACTAGGGTTTGAGGTTGTGAAAATTTAATAAGAGAAGATTATTCAAAAATATAAATACTTATATTACTTGGAATCTTTTCACCCAATCTTCTTATCTTCAACTTGAATGATTCCTTCACTACAATAGTTTCTGTAACTACTTCAACTTCTATTTCTTTTGGTTCCTTGTCGATTCCTACCATATAAGATGTTCCTATCTCTGCTTGATGCTTTTTATGTGTAGCACCCAATTTAACTTATTTAATCAGAGGAGGAAATATTGCTTTATCAACATTGATACATTTATTTTTCAACCATTTCAAATTTTTGGTCTAGCACTCCTAGAGTTATATCAATAAGGGAAAAGGATTCTTTCTTGTGTCAATAAAATTTTAAGAGAGGTCTTGATTCAGTTCTATATTTTTTCATAAATAGGATCTAATACATATTCATCATTTGATATGTTTTTATTTATCTCTAATATATCAAAAATAATAACCTATTCCAAATTGAACCATGAATAATCATAGATTACTACATCTTTCTCATCACCATAGTCCATCCAGCAGTCTTAAAAATGAGGTGCATACTAATATGAAGAGATAAGAATGTTTTGCATCAAACCCATATCATCAAATGAACTTCAATTTTGAAATTATTGAATAAAAACTTGAGTCATTTCTTATTTAATCAATTTTACTTTGGCTAAATAAGCATAAGTATATCGACAAATAGAGAGGAAATTTTACCCTAGATTTGTGTTTATAAGAGAGTATCTTGTGTGTTTTAGTCAATTATCTCACTAATTCCATAAAATACCATTTTCCATTCACATATCTCAAAATCATATATGGGGATACTTCATAACCATAAATTCTAAATTAGGTGAAAGTTGGGATTTATATAAACTATGTTTTCCACCTAGAAATCTTTGTAGAAATCTGGATTGATAACCTCAAATTGTAAGGTTCTAGTTTGAACATCTAAATTACATATTGTAAAAATACATCATTTACCCTATAAAAATGATGTGTACTTTCTTTCAATGAGGGTTAGGGATATAAGTCATAGATTTCAATAGTTTACATATCACCCATTATATTCAAATCATTATAGAACCTCCTTCTAGCCATAGTTTAAACACGATAAAAAGTCATATAAATTTAGAAAGTTGTATTGACTTCTACAAATTGTTTATGAATTGAATCACTAATTAGTTTTCCTTAGTTGATATACTATTTATTCTGGTGAATGATCCATATATACCTATACATCCATGTATGAAAAATCCTAGAAACTAGGCTTCCTACTACTCTTTGAAAGAGAGTAATCATGTCATTGAACTCATTCTTGAATTCAAATCTAGAAATATTCTTAAGAAACTTTATTAATTTATGCCTCTATTTTATCAACCATTACTTATTGACCCATTTTAAATAGAAGATGGTATTAAAATCCCAAAATTGTTGATCAAATGCAAGAATCAAATTTACAAATGTTTCCCTATCAGGTAGCTTTAATAGATGATCAATATGCTCTAGATGTAATCATAAAACTAACTCTCCATTCATAATGTATACTTCCCTCTTTTATACATCATAATGTTTTTCCATTATCAAACTAATTATGGACATTGTACTTAGATTTAAAAATGCATTTACTTGAGCCAATCCACTATCATGGATGATTTGTCCATAATATATTTTGTATACACCACTTATCTTTTTCTATAATTCTTCCATATCAATTTTGCATAGGTTAGTGTCTATTATCTCTTCAAAATTTGACTCTAGGTGTGAAGGTGGAACCACTCCCTAAAATTGATACTTCATATCAGTGTCCTCTTCTAATTAGAGACTTTTATAGGGGTCTTATTTGGAGTTCTTTTTATAGGAATCTACTTGATTTAGGTGTCAAATGTTGACATTTAATGAGGATTACCTACCTATGAGGGAAATACCAACACCTAAATTTCCCTATGAAGAGAGATGGAACTTTGAAGGTGATCAAGTAATATGTGTGTTATAGGTAGTGTAAATGCATATTGTATAATCTGATAGAGTGTCTAGAAAAGGATCAAAACCTAATAAAGTGTCCAATAGGATGTTAGAGTCTAAGATGAGCACTAATAGAGTTTGGAATCTAATAAGATGTTTATCAATAGATTCTAATAGAGTGTTGAATAGGGTCTCATATCTTGATAAGTGCACATACAAGCTTCAAGACTTGATGTGTTATAAAAGTATCCAAATTTTAGGATGTGCAAAGACAAAGCTCAAAATTTGATGGTGTTTAGAACAGGATTGAATCCTAATAGGATGAACTACATAATGAATATTATAACCCTACAAAGATGCTTAAGGATATCTTGATAAAATGAATAAATATCTAAAGAAAACCTTGAGTAAAATAATACTAAAGCCAAACAATTACAAACCCTAGTTCCTCTCTATAAGTTTTATAAATAATACATATCTTTGAAATCACTTGAAAAATCAAATACCAAAAAATTACCGAGCTTGAAAAATGAAAGTAAAAATGGGTGGGAGGAGCAAGGAGCAAAGGGAAAATGATATGCATAATTCTAAAGGGTGGAAGAATATATTATAGCCTAAGAGTAAATCATGTGTGTGAGGATAAAAAAGGAGTACTGAAGAGATTTAGAGATGCATGGGAAAACATCATACTCTATGAGATGTTTCTACATTCATTTGGGTTTATAAGTATGATCAATAGGTGGTTAGGATATGATAGGTGTTTGAACACCTATCAAGTCTCTGATTGTGCTTCAATAAAGCTCATATTTTGATAGTCTAATTAGCAAGTGATAGAGTTATATGAAGTGTTTTAACATGTATCAAAATCTAACGAATGTTAAGACAAAGGTGGGAATACAATGAAGTGTTTTTTAGGTAATAAAATCCCCTGGTGTACTTGATCAAATATTAGATTTCAATAACTTGCTAATCAACTATCAAAAATTTGGCATGTGTTCAACAAGGTTTCAAAACCTAACAAATCAAAAGTTTAGTCAAATTTTTAGATTCATATTTTATGTGGTTAGACTTTTTAATAAGTATTAATTTTGACCTTGAAAATCTTGAGTAAAACATTTTGACTTAAGTAATGACAACTTTGACTCTATTTGACCATTTTCAATCAAAAGACTCAACACTTTTAGCTTTTTAACTTCCATTCAAAAATTGGGATAACAAGGACAAAATAAAAATAACATTAGATTTATTCTCATATAAACTACAAGTATGTGATATTTTAAAAGTGTGCCTCAAAAATCAACATGATACTTCGAGCCCCTATATATATATGGCACTACACCATCATTAGTATGCCTATATCATATTGTGTGTAGCCTCTATCATGTCACATGTATATATGATATACACACACATAAGATGAGTTGTATATGAGTCATGAGCCATGGTTATTTTTATCATCCAAATTTTTACCCTTGGAATATTATTCAAGCCTTCCAAATTTGGGGTAACATGGAGACAATCCTAGGTTGTGGGTGGCTTAATTGGTGGATTGAATCTCTAGGTTATATGGCTAGCTCCCATTGATGTATCACTTAGGATAATTCACTAATCTATAAAATTATTAAGAAAATGGATATAAACCTAATCTAATGGAGGTGATGCACCAAAATAATTGACCACTACCAACCATTTGTATGTGCACATCAACCATAAGACTAACCTGAACACACACTACTCCTAATCTGCATCTTTTACATAAACACTTCATTGTGGAGGTTGTGATAGATTTTTGGGATAGGATAAATAATCAAGAGGCCATATAATGACACTAATGAGTATACAACTCACTCAACCTTCACACTTCACTCGAACACTTCACATAACTTATAAAGAAGCTTTCAAAATACATATGAGTGTTAGAAAAAGACAACATGCTAAGGAACACTGAGCAAAACACTTGAAAATATCAAATAGTCATTCACACACATTAAATATAGTTAAAGGAGGTAAAAATAGAATTTTATCATTTATCAAAGGCATATAAATTGGTAGGGCTTCACCATCCCTAGGTGGAGGATACATAACAAGCTAAACAATACTACGTAAATAGAGAAATGAGAGTAGAAGAAGGTCAAAAGCATAGAAGATATAGTTTTACAAGTGTAAAATGAGAGTTAAAATCAATAAGGGAGTTATAAATAGTCCCATTAGGTCTCTAAGACATGTTTTATTTCCTTGAATATGTTTTCTTCTTCCAAATGGTGTGGGAGTTTCTCTCTTGCTTGACACCTTTGTCTTCTTTAAAATTACCCTTCTCTTTGCTTGGAAAGTGATAAGTGGCATACTTGATCATCAATTCATCTTTAATTGTATATTTATCTACTCTTTGACACCTTGCATCAGTTTTAGAATCTCCTAATACTAGCATTGCATGATGATCACACCTTATTAGATATCTTGAAATCCAATTGGCTTCATTATGCCTCTCCTTGATCGCAAGTGTTAAATGTTGATTTCATATTCACTAACATAATATCTCTCCATTAAAATAATATCCATATCTTATCAGACCTATATAAAATCCTTTGTAATCCTCAATCACTCACAAACATCTCAAATTGCACCTAAAGCTCATACCTACCTTCAATTCCTTGTAGCCCTAAAAAGACACAAAGTTCCTTGTGTAAAAAATATATAGATTATCTTGGGAAAATATTAATATTTTTGAGCACCTATTATGACCTTGAATATTTTTACCAAATTTCATGACCAAAACCTGAGTGGAAGTATATTTATTCACCTATTTTCTCTCTCTAATTAGGCCTCTAGGCCTAAGAATTGAGATTTGGATATAATAGTCTCCCACACATGTGAAACCACAAATAAGTATTTGATTAACTTTTCCTACCCTATGAACATGCTCCATGCCAAATGTGGGCTTCTAAAACCTTATATATATATAGCAAAACCATGAAATGGGCAAAAAACATAGTCATTCACAAGCATTATTTACACTATCTTCAACAATCAGACCTGTAGGAGCACTTTCAGGGTTATATGTACGTATTTTTGGACTTTAAAATACATAATACACCTCAATACATCTTCCCCAATGTTTTTAATCTATCCATGAGGTCAAATACCTTATTTTGAGCCCAAATCCTTACAAAAACATAGCATTTAATGAGTTTGTACAAGTGTAAGTAAAAGCAAAGGTCATGGTGAGACTCTTCATAGATTTAGTAATCATTTATAATTTGTTTAAATTTAAATCCAATTATTTTAAAGTGCTTAATATATCAATATCTCTCATCAAGTTAATTTTGGCCTTCTTGGCAGCCTGTGAGTGCCTTGCACTCTTAAGGATTATTCATAGAGCTCAGGCCCTAGATGAACATCCAAATGCCATGAATAATTAGTTTATAGGGGTTTTATATTATTCATAATATATTGATCCACCATTCATATCTTTATGCAATATATGATCAAGTTTAGGATCCTCCCGGGCTGGCAGAGTGTGTGAGTGAGGGCTAAGAGAGAGATTAGGCCTCAAAGTGCTATTTTGGAATTTATTCTGATTTCATAACACCTCAAGTAGATATATATAATCCATCATGACATTTCCCAATTATCCTCTTACCATTATTCTTCTCTAAACCTATCATAACCATCATACACTTAAGTTAGGGTTTATGAGCCTAACCATGCAAGAGGCCCTAGTGAATGTGTTTATCCCTTTTTCACTAACTCCTATGAGTTTAGAGATTTTTAAGGTATGTTTCCAATATATATATCTTTGATTTCCCCTTAACCTTCATATACAACTTAGTTTATGCACAATTCATCCAATTTTTATGAGCAAACCTGAATAGTCTCCACTAGACCTCTTGATTAAGTTCATAAGAGTTCTCTATTTTGAGTGGTTCCTTATAACACCTATGTCCAATTTTAAAAATTCCCATGAGGTAATCATAATATCTCTTTATATCTAAAAAACAACTCTTATTAATCTATTACCTTCAACAAACAACTCTTCACCATTTAACATATAGGGTTGTGTGTGTGATTTTAGGTTTACCAGTCCTAAACATACCTATCAACCTTGACACCATTTTTGTTTACCATAGAGATCATTTAGGATAATTATATAATAATTTAAAATTTATTTTCTTCTTCCCAAAAACCTCTAATATTTAAAACCAAATAGGCACCTTTTTTTATCAAGACTATACAAGTCTGTAGGAGCCAAATTGATTGTGTGCCTGTAGGGGTTAAAGTGAGTTTGTTTTGATCACTATATCTCTAATATTATTTTAGGTTTATTTAATCTCAAGTGACCCTTTGCACTTTTTATATTCACATAAACTCCAACTCCATTATGTGTGTGGTTTCTTCTGCCCAAGTTTGAAAACTAACTTGAGTTATCTAAGCAAACCTGTAGGTAGTCATTTGGGACTTGACTACATTTGGAGTTTAGGACATAAATTATAAATCATTTAGAATTTAAAAAACCTTTATAATATTTTTTATAACTTATTTTTCTTCTTTTAATCCTTTGCAAACTTGTTAGCACTTTACATCTTCTCAAGCATACATGTTCTGCCTCATGGTTGTTCAATACATGGTTATAGGTGACCAAAAGTTGAAGTGTTTTTGGGTCATTTCCAAACCATAACTCCTCATATAAAATTCAATAATAATTTCAATATCTACATATCATATATACATTTTTAGATCTTCTCCATTCTGATTGAAGGCCTCAAATTGCTCAAATATTGTCATTTTGCATGTAGGTGGTCATTATGTGTTTTGAGCATTGGGTTTTGAAGACAAACTTCATTCACTAGTCTTGAAAATATCCAAGTGTAGGGGAAATATAATTACCTCAAAATTTAGGTTTTTAAACTCAAATATTGATGCAAATTTCATTGTATTTCACATGAAAAGGGACCTATAAGTCTATAGACTTGTAGGTCTATATTTTCATGTTTTAGACCTTGTATGATGACTGGTTTGGTCATCTCAAACCTAAGATAATTTATCCATTGATTCCTTACCTCTATGTTTAGGTCATTATGTTCATATCACTCTAGTAAGGTAGGACTAAACCTTCACAAACTAGTTTTATGTAAGCAACCTATACATATCATAATTGGCTAGGAACATGGATGTTATTTGGAGGACTGCGTATAAAGTGACTAGTCATATTATATAGATTTGGATGAGATTATAAGATGTTAAAACATTTAAACATCACTTGTATACATTAAACATTATCAAATCCTCAAAAACTTCAAATGCAAACCTGTGACATATCTCACATAGAGATTCCTCTTGTAGTGTCTAATGTTCACACATTCTAACCTGATGGAGAAAGACATGAGATTGTGTTTTAGACCCTTCTAGACTCTCATAAATTTATATCATTCCTCAAACTTTATTTAAACTGGCATTCCAAGGAGAAAATGAGCTTATGGGGTTTATGTAGGGTTTAAGACCGCCCTACCTTCTTAATGATTATTCATAAAGGAAGGGACACCTATCTAATGACTATGGCCATAATGTCATTAGGACAACCTCCTTTCTCAAAAAATTTAGGTCCCAACTCTCCTTGTGATGTACAAACCAAGCATGTGAAATATGCCTTTATGAGCTTGTCAAAGGAGTGATCAAAGAGTGTGTTTTTTTGTATTCATTGAGCTCATAAATTCATTCTAAGAATGGATTTGAATTTTAGAAGCTGAAGAGACACCTCTAAAATGTTTTCACTTGAAAGTGAATCTCCCAAATTCGTACAAGTGGGTGACAAGCTTCTCTTAAGCATTGAAAACTAAATTATAACTGCTTATCATTATTTCTTGCCAACTTTAACATTATATAACTTCTCCATAAGATTTGAAAAGTATGTTATATTTATAATTCATCTTGAATAGCTTTTTCATATACTGGATTTAACTAAAAATGCCTTTCTCTTACATGACACTTACCTTAAACTTTACAAAATAACCCTAATCTTTCCAAACAAGTGCAAAATGTACATGTAAGGTCATGAATGAGTAAAGTGACTTTGAGAGACACTTTATAACCTTTGAAATCATGTATATCAACCTTATTTACACCATGACATGTATGGACTAGCACAAAACTAATAGAAACCATTACCATAATTTTATCAAATTAACCTTAACTTTTACTAACAAGACCTTAAAAAGACTATTTTAAGACCTCACAAGGCATGTAATGGGATATACAAAATGTTATTAAGACATGAAAATTATAGTCATATAAAATTTCCAAATTGGTATTTTGAGTGTGGCTTACGACACCCCATCCATAGGTCCTTTTTGCATGTTCTTACAACCCTTCTAGACACCTTTTGGCTCATTGTTAGTCATCCAAAACCTTCTGAATGATCATTCCACCTCATCCAAATTATATTTCCCAAGCCAATCTTGTTCCCCCAAGTCCTGATCCAATAGGTTAGGAGTGTCATACTTGCACTTTATCATTGTACCCTAAGGTGCCCATTTTCAATGCTCTTATTCATTTGCACTTTGAACCATAACTATCATTTCCATCCAGTCCCTACCCTTAATCATGTTAGCTTAGCATGAATACATCTAACCCATGACAAAATTTTCCCTATAAAATCCCATTCAAATCTCATTTACATATGGAGGTGACAAATCTTATAAAGTAAGTAAGAATACAAACAAATGCACTAAGGCAAATTTCCCTATTCTCTGCATACAATCACCCAACACAACTGCAAACTTCTCAAACCCTCATACCATCCCCTACCCACCTCAAGAACTCTCTATTTTACATTTTTGCATTTGAATCACACTATAACACAAAGCACATTGGGTAGGTGAAATACATATGGCTTGATCCTTCTTCAAAATATTGGTATGTAGGCAATGTGCCCACATAAGGGGTGTGGATTACACGTTCAATACATCTTAAACACTAACCCCCCTTTCTCAAATCATTCCAATATTGTTTTATCAAGTATGATATAGGGTTAGGGTCTGAATATTAAATCATCTCTATAGTGAGCCTCATTGACAACTAGCTCTCAATATTTCATAGGCAGGCTCATACAAGCATAACGTAAATACCCAAAAAGTTTTAGGTCTTTGTAAGCAATTTAGACAACAACAACATGATTGGACACTATAGTGTTAAACCCAAAAGTGTCTTATTTTTAGCACTCCTATCCTTTTACCAAATGAAAGCCAGATCTAGGTTTACGATACCTTCTTAGTCCTACATAGCCAGTTTTAACTTTTGTATCAACTATCTCAGTCTAATTTCAAGCTACGTTATATTTCTCCTTATTTATTGTTATTCTTAGAAAGGTTAAAAAGACAAATAATTAAAAAAATTAGGACTATAATTATTTATATATCTACACTAATTTATTAATCTAGACCCTTAACTAAAATAGGAATAAAACTCTATTATTCCCAAAAAGTTAAATCATTTGGTGAACCTAACTTCATTTACACATAAAGCACCTAGAAATCCTAGGGAAAATTTCTTGCTAATTTTTTCAGTATTTTTATGATTTTTATTGAATATTTAAATCAAAATTTTACATTAAATTTTTAACATTTACCATAAAAATTTTAAAAATCATTTTTTTTGAAACCCTAGTTGAATATACTAGGTCCCTTTGCTTCTTGAGGTATCACCTTACATAAAAATCAGATTTCACATAAAATCAAAAATGGATCTCACTTATTTCAAAACATTTCTTGCAAACAATAGGAGTCCATAGTCAATCTTATCATGTATATGAATGATTAAATTTATTATATGTTAATCCAAAGCTTCATTATTTTCCTTTCATGCTTATTTTTTATAATATGGGATGATATTAAGATAATCATTGCTAAACATGTTAAAATACCTCTTGTCTCACTTTATTTGGAGCCTCCATCCCATGTTGAGTTATGTTGAATGATCCATTTCACTCTTACCTAGGTCACTACATATTTCCAAAGAGCTTGACTGACACCCTTTGTCCCTCCACCACCTTGATCTATCAATTATCTTTGCTCTCCTCTTGTAGCACTACTATCCCCATGTAGCTAGTAGATAATGTAGTTAGAGATATTAATTAAGGTACCATCATGCCTCCTCTCCCTAGTCAAGAACCCCACCACCCTCCTATTCCCTCCCATCATAGGCCCAACCCACCTGCATAGGCAAATCTATACAAGGAATATGATATTGTTGATCAATTATGAAACACACTAGCTAAGATTTCTATGTTAGAACTACTCTTGAAAGCAAATTTGTTCATGGACATTCTTTATCAAGCACTCACTTAGACTTATATGCCTATTGATTTAGAGCCTTCTTATTTTTCATCAATGGTCAAAACATTAAAAACTATAGATGATGTTATTTATTTTGATCACGAGGACATGCCTTATCAGGTAGTTATCGATTAGAATTTACCACTATTCATACAAACTCAAGTCAAAACTAATGCAATTAATAGAGTTTTAGTTAATAATGGTTCCATACTTAATATATGCAATATTGCATTTTTACAGACCATGGGCATAGATATGATGTCTATGCAAAATTCATATAAGAACATTAGAGGGTTTGATTATATACCATGATATACATTAGGCACCATTGTTTTGGATATCATGGTAGGGCCCAAAAACATCTCTACATATTTCCAATTCATGTCAAGTACTCTTCATTATAACCTTTTACTTGGATGATCTTGGATACATGTTATGGGGGTAGTTGCTTCCACTCTTCATCGATGTGTTAAGTTTATCTATGAAGGATACCTATACACATGCCCAACAGATAACCAACCATTTAGATATTACAAAATCATAGAGTCATATTTGACTATTTTACCAGATGGGATACCTCATATCATAGTTCAGTCACCACCACATTGCATTTATCTAGACCAGATACATATATATGAGGTCATAGATACTATCACATCTTGAACTCTTCCACTTATAATTATTTCCTCAACTTTGGATACTCAAGATACTCCATCAGTCATAGCTCCTACACTTGTTATAATTATTTAATCATTGACAATAATCCCAACAGTCTCAATTAGTTATATAGATACAACTCCTCAAGAAATCATAGTCACTACATTATTTACAGACACTTTCATAACATTGTCATCTTCTACTACTATATTTGATGAGACTCCCATATCATAGTTACCCCTTATCATAAATTCTAAGCTACCATATGTGCATGATGTTGATACAAATTCCCAAGCTACTTGAGGTGATGATACAACACCCACACTCATAGATGACTATTTTTGTGGATTGAGCTTTACACCAATTGGCCTAAGAGAGCACTGAGATGACTCTAGAGCCTTCATCACACATCTTACATCACTCTTAACATCTCACACTACACTCTTAGGATATACTACACATTCATGGTCACAAATAAATCACTTGGGACATACAGTTCACATGGTTACCTCTATGGATATAGATCTAGTCATTCAAATTTAGGCAGACAACACACAACATCAACCACATATTATGTTAATGTTACTTGATCTTGGATTAATCACATTACCTACATTACAACATATATCTATTAGCAGATTATCATGGTAGGATGGTCACCCATTTTATTTATTTCATAGAGTCACAAGCCATGGCACAGACTCATGTATAACTTTACAGCAGAGATTGGATAAACTACAAGTTCAAGGTACTATTTAAATTACATCACCATCAACACTAGCTCCACCACTTCCATGGAAGTCATCTAATACCAAAGCTAAATGCCCCAGAGGAGAACCAACATATTCACCACCAAAATGACCCTTATTTCACCTTCAACATGATGACACCACTACAAGTGATAGATCTCAGACTACACAAATATCACAGCTCTTTCTGACACCTAAGGAGATAACAACCATAAATATAAAGTCTACAACATGTGATGATACTTATGATGATGATCTTGAGGCATTTGATGATGGTCATGATCTTTTCCTCCATATCTATTCCCATCAAGCCCCATCATTAAACCCTTTAACCCCTCTAACTTAGTCATTTATGTCATTATGTTATTGCTTTAGTTACATTATTGTACATAGTTTCTTCTCAATCTTTATTGTACAAAATTTCTTAGCTTACTTTCTTGTACATAATTTCTCAAATTTCTTGTACATAGTTTCTTTTCACTTTCTTGTATATAGTTTCCTTATGATTTCTTGTACATATCTTATTTCAAAATACTAAAAACATTCAAATAACTCAAAATAAAAAAACATTCAAATAAATCAAAAACATCAAAAACATTTCAACTATATGCATTATCCATGCTTTACATTTCTACTACCATGCTAGACTTACATTTTTTTGTTTTATGTTATTGTTTATCAATTTATCTACATTACCATGCTTCACTTGATCTTATTTGAGTGTCTGTAGTGACACCTAGATCCTTGATTGCTTCACTCTACCCATTAAGGGGCATCTACCTAGTCTTGTACACTATGTTTTGCATACTTTCACTTCTTGCTTTGATTAGTTAAATGCGATAGTATTTCTAGAGCTTACATGCTTTCTTCTTGCTTTGAGTATCTAAATGTGATTACATTTTAAAGTTATTATTTTGTACTCTTGTGTGTGCCTTTGGAAATTTGTCAATGCCCTTTACTTATTTACAAATTTATGTGTATGTGGGCATTTGAACATACATTGTATGCTTGTTTTTCTAGTTTAAGTGACATGTGCCTATGTCCCTTGTTTGCTTGGCCATTTGCCCACTTTTTTATGCTTCTTGATTCTTTCCCTACATGCTTGTTTACTTGTTTGCTTCTCAGTTGATTGCAATTCCATGATCCACATCATGCATTATCTTGCTTTCTTGGATGCCATAATGGACATCATGATCCATCCCTTCTTAAAAACAAACCAGACTTCTAGTTTCAATTCAATAAATTAAACATGTTTACATTGTTACATCTATCTAGGCATACCCCTATTGATATAACAATCTCTAAAACAAACTATGTTATATCTTGAGACATCTTTTGGATTATCATCACTATAACATGTATTTCACAACATAACACACTTGTAAAGCTCTTTCTTCTGAGGGTAGTCATTACAGGGTCTTCATTCTTACCCTCAAAAGAGTGAGCAACAAATAGGGGTTTTGTCACAAAGATCAGAGCCTTATACCAGTCAAAATTTAGTTTTTAAAACACTCAAAATAGCAATCAAATTTAAAAACATGCATAACATACCATAAAAATAGTGATGAATATAGAACAATCATCAAAAATAGTAAAGGACAAGATCATCAGAATTGGGCTATAATGTCAAACACCAAAGTGTCCTATTTTTGGCACTCCTATCCAAAAAACCCAAAATCCAAAAAGTTTAGAAATAGACAAAAAGGTAATTTTAGTTATAGTTTTGTTAGCCACATCTTAGTTTAGATTAGGTAGTTTTAGTATAGTTTTTACTCAAAAAAACTAGATATAGGGGCATCATGCATGACATAATGGATTTTGATTCCAATTTTAGATAAGGTAGTTGGTACAACTTCCAAATCAAAATCCATGTTATAGACACCAGTGATTGGGGGTAATGTGTGTGGCTCATTTACTTTCTTTTCTTTTCTAGTTTATTGCATTACCTAGGTATTCTTAGTAGTTACGTGCCTTATTCCATCTTTAGGTGGTTGGTATCATTTTGAAGTGGGTTTCATATACTCCTAGTTCTTGATTTTAGAGTGGCTTTCATACAAGCCTAATCTCCACCTTTCAAATTTGCCAATATTGGCCTAGTTCTCAATACATATTTGGCTATCCATGCTACATTGTAAGATTAAAGAGCATTCATGCGCTTCAAGAGCCATATCAAATGACACACATTCATAATAGTATCAATTCATAGTTCACTACATAGGGGGAAATGATGGAGCCAAAGGACTAGTTAGCCTTTGTATTATTGAGCCACCTACTCAAAGGGATTCGACACATAGTCTAAACATTGATTAACACATGCATGATCACATAGGTTCACTTAGCAGGTAATGATGGAGCTAAAGGGCCAGCCTTTGTAGTCTTGAGCCACTCTTGAAGAATTTAGCACTTAGCTTCATTCATGATATTACTCCTGGTATAACACATACTTAACATCACTCAACATCAAAATAGGTTTTATATTAGTTCGCATACCCAGTGAGGTGTATGCATTCCTTTCTCTTCCTCTCTCTTCTACCCAACCTTTGTATGTTCTTATTTTAGACATAGTGTGTCTAGTAAGACTGATCTACTCCTTGTTTTCATTTACAAATTTATGCTTCACATTTTTCTCTCTATGCACATTAACATCACACATCTTCATGAGCTTCACCCTTATAGGTAAGTTTAGGTACACTTTCTATTTTTCCTTTATCTTATTATTTTGCTCTATTACATCACTAGAATAAAGGGGGGGAAATATAGTCATATAAAATATCCAAATTGGTAGTTTGAGTGTGGCTTGTGATACCCCATCTATAGGTCCTTTTTTCATGCTCTTACGACCCTTCTACACACCTTTTTGCTCATTACCAATCATCCAAAACCTTCTAAACAATCATTCCACCTCAACTAGATTATGTTCCCCAAGCCAATCTTGTTTCCCTAGGTCCCAAGATATAGGATAAGAGCACCATACTTGGAATATAGCTTTGGACCCTAAGGTGTCTTATTTTTGGTGCTCTTATCCATTTACACTTTGAGCCATAATGGTCATTTCTATCTGATCCCTACACTTAATCATGTTAGCATAGCATGAATATATCTTACCCATGACTAATTTTTCCCTATAAAATCCCATTCAAATCTCATTTACAAAGGGAGGTGACAAATTTTACAAAGCACGCAAGATTACAAATAAAGACACTAAGGCAAATTTCCCTATTCTCTATATACAGTCACCCAACATAGTTGCAAACATTCTCAAACCCTCATACCAGCCCCTAGCCACCTCAAGCACTCTCTATTTGGCATTATTGCATCTACATCACACTATTACACAAATCACATTAGGTGGGAGAACTACACATGGCTTGATCCCTCTTTGAAGTATAGGTATGTAGGTAGCATGCCCACATAAGGGGTCTAGATTACATGTTTAATGCATCTTACACACTAACCCCCTTTTCTCAAATGATTCAAATATTGTTTTATCAAGCATGATAGAGGATTAGGGTTTAAAGATTAAATCATCTTTATAGTGAGCCCTATCAATAACCAACTCTTAATATTTCATAGATAGGCTAATACATGCACAGTGAAAATACCTAAAAAGTTTTAGGTCTCTGTGAGTAGTTTGGATAATAGCAGCAAGATTGGACTACAGTGTCAGACCTCAAAGTGTCCTATTTTCGGTGCTCTTGTCCTTTCATTTAATGAAATATAGATCCAAGTTTATAACACCTTCCCAATTCTACACAACTAATTTCAACCTCTATATCAACTATCTCAGTCTAGTTTCAAGCTAAGTTATATTTCCCTTTATTTATTTCTATTTTTAGAAAGGTTAAAAAGACAAATAATTACACAAATTAGGATTGTAATTATTTATATATTTTGCACTGATTTATTAATTTAGACCCTTAACTAAAATAGGAAAAAAATTCCATTATTCTTAAAAAATTTAAATCAATAATCAATTAATTTTTTATAGGGTTTGACCTTTTGACCTAGGTGTCAAAAATTATCAATAAATTGGTGATTCACAAGGGTATCAAGCTTACAATGCTTACTAGACCAATAACCTTGTCCTTCCATTGGTAAATGGAGTTATTTGCACTCAAAATCAAACCTTATTTGACCTTGACCAAGACAAGACATCTAATTTGACCTCTAAACACACAAAAAAAGAACAACACACATGTGCTAATAAAACACTTAGGGAAAATAAGACACAACATAAGTAACTAAAATATACAACTAACATGAACATATCTTATTCCTCATAGATAAAAGGGGAAGTTTCAGATATCTTTTAACCCATGATATGGAAAATGACATGAGGTAATCTACCTCTTGGACTTTGATCTTGTTGGCTTCACCATCCTCTTGATTATTGTTATAGCCCAAATTTTCACCCTTGGAAGTTACTTCAAGCCTTACAAATTTAGGATAACATGGAGATAATATCTAGGTTATAGGGCTATCTCCCCTTGATGTATCACTTAAGCTCATTCACTAATATACTAACTTGCTAGGAAAAGAGAGATAAACTTATTCTAATAGAGGTGATCCACCAAAATAGATTGACCACTACCAACTAGTTTCAAGTGCATACTTTGACCACTACCAACTAGTTTCAAGTGCACATCAACCATAAGACTAACTTGAAACAAAAACTACTCCTAATATAGCTCTCTACATTGTTATCCCCCAAAAATATCACTCATTTTTGGGACAACATTTGAACTATTTTGGTCCTACAGACCAAAATCCTCTCTTCCCCTTTCAAAAATTGTTCTGAGCATTCAAGTTCTTCATTTTTCAAAGCTTTCTCAGAAATCTATGGACTCTATAGTCTTGAAAATATGGACTCTACAGGCTTGAATCTATAGACTATGTAGGCTTGAATCTATGGACTCTATAGGCTTGAATCTATGGACACTGTAGGTTTGAATCTACGGACTCCACAGGCGCATTTCTATGGACTCTTTCAAGGGACTCAAATCTACGGACTCTACAGATATGTTTCTATGGACTCAACATGCTTGAAGTTAGCAGGTTCAACAGGTTCAAAGGCTTCTACAGGTGAGTTCAATCAAAAGAACAAGTTTCCAATGCTTAGTCATTTTCAGGATTGGTTCAACACCTTGGTTCAACTAAAAATGTTCATCAGCAAGCTTTTAAGCAAGGAATGAATTGTTAAACTTTGAACCATTTTGGTCCAATGGGTTTAATGGGTTCAAAGGTTCAACATCATTGACAAGAGTTAAGCACTTCAGCAAAGGTTCAATGGGTTCAATGATTCAACAAGTTTAATGAGTGGTTAGTTCAACATGCTTTGTTTGAGCGATCAAAGGACTTGGAGAAAAACAAAGGGATGAACCATTGAACCGTTGAATCTTGAACCAAATTGGTTCAACGGGTTCAATGGGTTCAATCAGTTCAAAGAGATCAAAAGACTTAGACAAAAAGATGGCTTCAAATGCAAGATTGAACCATTGAACCGTTGAACCAAAGTTGGTTCAATCGGTCGATTCAATCGGTAGGTTCAAGGGGTTGCCCCAAAGACAAAGGAACAAAGTGCCCTTACGGAGGGTTGTGAACCAAGCCAAGTGACCTTGTAGAGGGTAGTGAGCAAAAGTGGACAAAGTGAACTCTTTCAAAAAAGTGAACAAGGCAAAAGACAAAGTGAAATACTTCAGACAAATTATTCGAAGGAATTCATCCGAAAGACAAAGCAAAAGCCTGGCGGGAAAGATGCAAAGGCAAGGAAGATTTCCCTTAGACATTCTATCTGAAGGACATAAAGGATAAAGCCCGCCAAGAGAAAGAATCCTGAAAGTCACAACATGCCCATTATAAAGCAGAGCGGAATACGTCACGTGTCTTGTTATGACTCAGTGGAGCGTGACAAGTGTTTGCATGTGTGTTCCCCTTTTGAAGTTACTCGAGCAAGACGTGTCATGGATCCCATTTTCTATGAGTTTCTAATGAGTTTCATAATAGCAAAACTTGCCACTCATCAAAGACGTAGAAAGGACCCCCCAAAGACTTAGACAAGAAGGGCTATAAAGGACAAAGAAGTAACATGGATGATTCCAAAGGCAAGTTCAAATGAAAGCGATGGTTCAACCAAGGAGTAAGAAAGCAATTGAACCAATACAACGATTGAACCAAGAAAGTGATTGAACCAAGGAGCCAAGAAGTCTGCTCAAACCATTGAAATAGTCAACCAATGACGTCCCTGTAGATGTCAAATTTAAGGTAAGGGAATATCCGTTGAAATTCAAATAAAACACGAAACTTGAAGGAAGAACCAAGTGACTGGCTGAAAAGATTGCCCGATAGCTCAAACCATAGTAGGAAGAGACAAAGCTAGAAAAGACAAAAGTGGAAAGAGGGAAAAACTTGAAATATCTACACAGAAGTTATTCCAATAGATGGAATAGTCTGCAAAGTAGATTTTTAAGCTTGTAAACATCGAAGGCACGACATGTTAGTCTCCTTTAGAGTAAAGACAAAATAGACAGCTATGCAGATATCAGAGGGGATAGACCAGATGATCCAGACCCAAAAAAAGACATATTAGATGAATAGACATGCCATAGTTAAGGTGATGCACTGTTCCAAGCATGGTCCCTTTAGGCAGAACTGAAGGCGCATTGAAGGCGTTGACTGCAGCCTGGGCCATCCCATGGGAGAGAGTGCCAAGCCTTGCTTGGTGGCTATATTTTGTAATCTCTTTTATTGTTTTAAGGAGATCTTCCCCTTACCAGAAGTGAAACTCTGCCCAAATTGAAAGGCATTACTAAGACTTTGAGCTCAGATTGTAGTTCATATTTCTTTAATTGAATGAGAAAGCAAGTTACTTGTAGACTTTGTGCTTTGATAGCCTATGCTACTTTAGGAGATTGTTCTTATGTCTATCTTCTGAAAGCATTCTTGTTTATTTGATTTAACAAGTAGAACTAGTGGAGGTGATAAGGAAGGTGTCCTAAAGCCACCTACTTTCAGACTTTGCGCTATCATAGTTGTCTTCAGTGTGTGTTTTTCTTTTCTGTTTCTATGTAAAGTACCTTAGGATGACTTCGTGCCCCCATTGTTCTTCGTATCTCACTCTTTGGGTAGTTGAGGTGGAAATTTTGCATTCTATTTCATCTTGTTGTTACTGCACCCTTTTGTTACTGGTTTCTTATCTTAATTGAAAGAACTCCTACTATTTCCTGCAAGAACACTTCTGAAAGAAGAGAAGTGCCTTCAGTGTTTCCACCAAGATTTTCTCCTCTATTTGTTAGCATCATCTCTGAAAGAAGAGAGATGGATGGTTTATCCCACCCTTGTGTCTTACTTTCAACTTATTTATATAGTATATAGCCTTCTCATATTTAATAGGGAACCTCCCCTTGATGAGAGGAGAGATTTGTCCCCTTGTGATGCAGTAAACCTAGACATCTAGATGACCAATCTCCCTATGTTGTGGTGATAGGAACTATTTTGAATGCCATTTAGCTAGTCGACAAAATATTCATCCAACAATTTTTGGTGACTCCGCTGGGGACAGTAATTTTATGCAATTTGAAACCTCAAGTTTCATATTGAAACATCACCTGTGTCTTACCCATTATCATTATAACCCTTATCCATTATAGACTTTGGCGACTCTGTTCCATGTCCTACCCATTATTCATTATAGACTTACCATCTTCCTCTACCTCTGTTATATTATTTGGTTTGCAAAACTAGAGCTACTAGGAAAGAGTGTGTAGTTTGAAGCCTCAAGCCTCAAGCTAAAGTAGGGCCAGTTCTTTTCCATTTTTTTTGTTTTGCAATCTGGCCACTCCACCTAGATTTGTTATCCCTATTTTTCATAATTAAATCATGGCAGTTCAAGGGCCCTGTGGTAACTATTTTGGCCCACTCAACTTGACTCTACCTCTGCATGAACTTCCACGTAGTTCAAGAAATAGTTTCCCCAAATTCTTTGGTGATGGTAAGGTTCATCTTGATGAACACATTATAGCCTTCAGCATAGCTTGCAGTGTGATAGGGGTGGAATTTGAAGACATGGCAATCAGGTTTTTTGTTGAGACCCTATAAGGTGTTGCTATAGACTAGTTCTACCATCTATAAGCTAGATCAGTGACTAACTGGGATATACTCAAAGCCAAGTTTGAAGCCAGGTTCAAGCCTGCAGAGGATTCACATGCTTTGCTAGCCCAACTTACTCAGATGAAGAAGGAACCCCATAAACCTATGAGGGACTTCATTGCCAGGTTCAACAAGCTGAGGCATAGGATTCCCATGATCGCCCAGCCAACACCTCAAAATCTCATGTGTTTCTTCATCAACTCACAGCTGCTTTAAGTGAGTTTTCTATTGAGATAGGCTAGACACATAGACCTTGAGGCTGCTCAGGACTTGGCTACTGAGCTAGAAGATGACCTTATCTTGGTAGGAAAGATAAGGAGAGATCCTAACAGAGGCAAACCCTCTTCATCTTTTGAATACTCACCCACAGACACCACTGACCCAATGGTACAAAAGTTGGAAAATGAACTGCTAACCTTGAAAAGACAAGTGGCACAAGGTATGTCTTCTATTCCTTCATACAGATATTTACCAAGGACATTCCCTAATCATCCATATCAAGGCAATGCTGCCAAAAGTCAAGGGCAACCAAATCATCTTCCTTTCCCATAGAGGAACCTTGCCCTTGAAGCACCTCCAACCAACTCAACAATGGGATATCTGGAAACAGAACATGTTTCCTATTTCCAACCTGAGTATGAGCAAGGAAATTATGTTGGTCTATTCATGGAGGATCAAGAAGAATCAGTTGGTGACTCCCACATTGGTTTCCTAAATTTCTAGGATGAAACTAGAAGTGAAGGTGAAGCAGATGAGGAATCATATGCAGTATTCACTTGATCTGAGAATTAGTCAGCCCAACAAGTTGATAAGAAATAATAGAGGAATGAACTCAGCCTGCAATTCCAATTGCTAAACGAGGAACCACTCTACCTTTCCAGTAAAGGACCCATTGATTGCCAAGAAGGTTAGTACATCAAACATCTCTGCACCTTCTACTTCAACTTCCTAGATCAGTCCTCCCCCTCCCAAAAACCAAAAGGATGAACTCCCATCCTCTCTTCCAAGTCCATCTCATTCATTTGACATGATTGATCATGTCAAGAAATTTGAAATTCAAAAGACTGAGTTTGAATCCTTGCAAACCAATCCAGAGTAGTTAAACATTGGTGGAGAACTAAGTGCGGACTTGTCTGAGGCAAAGATTGTGGTTACCCAAATGTCAGCCCCTGCTACTCAAATTTTGTTTGAGCCTTTAGGCAGGGGTAATTACTTCTTAACCATATAGGACACTCATGTCCCAGCTGATGAAAGTCCTGTAGTTGGCAATCTAGGATTTCATCCAAACAAGGCATCAAAAAAATTGGTAGGGCGCAGTAAAAATCAAGAAGGATCTTCCATCTCCCATGAAGAGATGTCTGATAGAAGATTAGCTTCTGATGATACTTGGATCCTAGAATCTGATGGCAGCAATTCTTCCACATCTGGATGCAGATCTCTATTACTCATATTGAAAATTGCTCAGGGTGAAGAGATCAAACTCCTTCACACCAAAGGAGATGCTGAGTTGATGGTTTGTTAGGTGTCTAATGCTGACAATCAAAATATGTGCTGGACTAAACCAGTAGAACAACAAGCTATGGTGGTGGACCATACTGCTATACTCCAAAATCAGCAAAAGAAGCCCTTCACCAAGAGAGCAAGGAGTTATGGTTTTCAAATTGAATATCACGTCCTACCATGCGGCAAGAAGAAGAAAGAGCCAAGAGGAAGATGTAAAAAATTGGTTTCCTAGTGGAGAGCTCCATTCGCTCATCACCATTTTTGGGGATAGAATGGTTTCCTACTGGTTTATCAGGATGGCATCCCCTTTTCTTCGTCCCATGATGAGCATCATCTGAAGTACTTCAATTCTTGAAGTATCAGCTAAGTTCACCTATACATATGTATATCTTTATAGTCTTTAGTTCTATTTTGTTCTTTTCATTTTCATTTTTGGAGCCTTTCTTTTTGGGTAGCATGACTCCATATCCCAATGGCACACTTCAAGGCACTAGAGATTCTGGTTTCTACTCCCCTGAATTGTTCCAATTTTTTAACTGAAGGAAGTTCCCCAACTGGAGCCAACTATTGTCCCCTAAAAATATCACTCATTTTTGGGACAACATTTAAACTATTTTGGTCCTACATACCAAAATCCTCTCTTCCCCTTTCAAAAATTGTTCTAAGCATTTAGGTTCTTCATTTTTAAAAGCTTTCTCAAAAATCTATGGACTCTGCAAGCTTGAATCTATGGACTCTGCAGGCTTAAATCTACAGACTCTGCAAGCTTGAATCTACAGACTCTACAGGCTTAAATCTATGGACTCTACAAGTGAATTTCTATAGACTCTTTCAAGGGAATCAAATCTACAGACTTTGTAGATATGTTTCTAAGGACTCAACATGCTTGAAGTTATTAGGTTCAAAGGCTTCTACAAGTGAGTTCAATCAAAAGAACAAGTTTCCAATGCTTAGTCATTTTCAAGAGTGGTTGAACACCTT
Source organism: Torreya grandis (assembly GCA_037957365.1). Classification (NCBI taxonomy): domain Eukaryota; kingdom Viridiplantae; phylum Streptophyta; class Pinopsida; order Cupressales; family Taxaceae; genus Torreya; species Torreya grandis. The sequence continues at coordinate 141,047 of JARHVA010005443.1, read as the reverse complement.
GGTTTAACTAAAAATGTTCATTGGCAAGCTTCTAAGCAAGGAATGAACTGTTGAACTTTGAACCATCTTGGTCCAATGGGTTTAATGGGCTCAAAGGTTCAATGTCATCGGCAAGAGTTAAGCACTTTAGCAAAGGTTCAATGGGTTCAATGGTTCAATAGGTTCAATGAGTGGTTGGTTCAACACGTTTTGTTCAAGTGATTAAAGGACTTGGCAAAAAACAAAGGGATGAACCATTGAACCGTTGAACCTTAAACCAAATTGGTTCAACGGGTTCAACGGATTCAATCAGTTCAAAGAGATCAAAAGACTTAAACAAAAAGATGGCTTCAAATGCAAGATTGAACCATTGAATCGTTGAACCAAAGTTAGTTCAATCGGTCAGTTTAATCGGTAGGTTCAAGGGGCTGCCCTAAAGTCAAAGGAACAAGTGCCCTTATGGAGGGCTGTGAACTAAGCCAAGTGCCCTTGTGGAGGGTAGTGAGTAAAAGTGGACAAAGTGAACTCCTTTGAAAAAGTGAATAAGGAAAAAGACAAAGTGAAATCCTTTAGACAAATTATCTGAAGGAATTCGCTCGAAAGACAAAGCAAAAGCCCGGTAGGAAAGATGTAAAGGCAAGGAAGATTTCCTTCAAACATTCTATTTGAAGGACATAAAGGATAAATCCCACTGAGAGAAAGAAGCCCAAAATCTACCACGTTTCCATTATAAAGCAAAGCGGAATACGTCACGTGTCTTATTATGACTCAGCGAAGCATGACAAGTGTTTGCATCCGTGTTCCCCTTTTGAAGTTGCTCAGGCAAGACGTGTCATGGATCCCATTTTCTATGAATTTTTAATGAGTTTCATAATAGTAGAACTTGCCACTCATCAAAGATGTAGAAAGGACCCCCCAAAGACTTAGACAAGAATGGCTATAAAGGACGAAGAAGCAACATGGATGATTCCAAAGGCAACTTCAAATGAAAGTGATGGTTTAACCAAGGAGCAAGAAAGTGATTGAGCCAATAAAGTGATTAAACCAAGGCACTGAGAAGGCCACCCAAATCATTGAAACAGTCAACCAATGACGTCCCTGCAGACGTCAAATTTAAGGTAAGGGAATATCTGTTGAAATTCAAATAAAGCATGAAACTTGAAGGAAGAACCAAGCGACTGGTTGAAAAGATAGCCTAATAGCTCAAATCATAGTAGGAAGAGACAAAGTTGGAAAAAACAAAAGCAAAAAGAGGGAAAATCCTAAAATATCTGTGCAAAAGTTATTCTAGTAGATGGAACAGTCTGCAAAGTAGATTTTTGAGCTTGCAAACATCGAAGGCGTGACCTATTACTCTCCTTTGAATTAAAGACAAAATGGACAGCTACGTAGATGTTAGAGGGGATAGACCAGATGATCTAGACCCAGGAAAAGACATATTAGATGAATAGACATGCCATAGTTAAGGTGACACACTATTCCAAGCATGGTCCCTCCAAGCAGAACTGAAGGTGCATTGAAGGCGTTGACTGCAGCATGGGCCATCCCATGGGAGAGAGTGCCAAGCCTTGCTTGGTGGCTATATATTTTAATCTCTTTTATTGTTTTAAGGAGGTCTTCCCCTTACCAAAATTGAAACTCTACCCAAATTGAAAGGCATTACTGAGACTTTGAGCTCAGATTGTAGTTCATATTTCTTTGATTGAATGACAAAGCAAGTTACTTGTAGACTTTGTGTTGTGATAGCCTGTGCTACTTTAGGAGATTGTTCTTATGTTTGTCTTCTGAAATTATTCTTGTTTATTTGATTTAACAAGTAGAACTAGTGGACGCGATAAGGAAGGTGTCTTGAAGCCAACTACTTTAAGACTATGCATTGTCATAGTTGTCTTCAGTGTGTGTTTTTCTTTTCCATTTTTGTGTAAAGGACCTTGGGACAACTTGTGCCCCCATTATTATTTTTATCTCACTCTTTGGGTAGTTAAGGTGGAAACTTTGCATTCTATTTCATCCTGCTATTATTGCTCCCTTTTGTTCCTGGTTTCTTATCTTACTTGAAAGAACTCCTATTGTTTCCTGCAAGAACACTTCTGAAAGAGAAGTGCCTTTAGTGTTTCCACCAAGATTTTCTCCTTTATTTGTGAGCATCATCTCTAAAATAAGAGATATGGATGGTTTATCCCACCCCTGTGTCTTACTTTCAGCTTATTTATATAGTATATAGCCTCCACATATTTAATAGGGAACCTCCCCTTGATGAGAAGAGAGATTTGTCCCCTTGTGATGCAGTAAACCTACACATTTAGATGACAAATCTCCCTATGTTTTGGTGATAGGAACTATTTTTAATGCTAGTTAGTTGGTCGACAAAATATTCACCCAACATACATCAGCACTTTGTTTTGGAGGTTTTGAAAGATGTTTGGGCTAGGAGGACTAGTCAATAGGTCATGAAATGACATTGATGAATAGACAACTCACTCAAACTTCACACTTCACTTAAACACTTCATAAGAACTGTAAAAATGATTTCAAACTAAATATGAATATTATAAATGGATATCATGCCAAGGAAGTTAATCTAATCACTTGATAAGATCAACTAGTCATACACACACATTAAAACCAGTAAAAGGAGGAGGCAAAACTAGAAGTTTTTCATTGATTAAATGCTTTAAAATAGTTAGGTATTTGCTATACCTATGTGGAGGATACATTATTATCCAAATAAGGATGTTTATATAGAGAAAGTGTGAGAAGAGAGAAAGAAGGGGCATAAGAGAGCCCATTAACAAGTGTCGCTCTTGATGGATTAATTTACAATAAATAAAGAGGATTTGTGAATAGTTTTAAGATGATTCTCAACTTGTGTTTCTATCCTAATGATTATTTCCTACTCCAAGTGGCATAGCGGTTTCAAACCTTACTTGACACCTTGTCATCTTCTTCAAAACTGCCCCTTCTCTTAGCTTATGATGGATAAATAACACTCTTCAACATCAAGTCTTCTTGAGTTACATTTTTATATATTATTTGACACTTTATAATTTTTTATTAAACTCCTAAAATTGACATTGTAATGATGATTCCACCTCTTAGGTGTTTTGAAGCCCATTTGGTCTTACTATGCCTATCTTTGCTTGCAAGTGTCAAATTTTGACTTTGCCTTCATAAATATAATTATTCTCCATGAAAGGAATATTAATATCATAATGAACTTAAAATAACTCATTTTGATTCCTCAAACTCTCTCCAAGACTTCATCTTGTACCAAAAGCTCTCACTAACACTCAATTCTTTGTAACCCTAAAAACATGCAAACCTCCTTATGTAGAATAATATATGAATTATCCTAGATAATTAAATATATTTTTGAGTACCCATTATCTCCTTACTACTCCATGCCAAATTTCATAACCTGAAAGTGATTGTAAGTATACTTATTAACCTAATCTCTTTTTCCAATTAGGACTCAGTTAGGCCTCTAGGCCTAAAAACTAAGTTTTTGCTCAAATGGCATCCCAAACATGTGAAAATCATGAAATTTTTTTTATTAACTTTGACCATGATTTGACCATGCTCCAAGAAAATTTTCAACTCTTGAAACCCTGTGTGTATATGTGAACTATGAAAAGGCTTAAACCCTAGCCTGGGTGTTTGTACATGCTTAAGAGACATTTGAAGTGATTTTTTAAGACATTTAAAAGATATAATTCTTATAATAAGTTTTTTTATGTCTAAAACACCTTAATAGAACTTAATCCATTAAACTAAGGTCTCTTATTGCACTCCATAGGTATGTATATAGGCTTATTGGTTAGCAAAATGATGCATTTCTTCTTTTTTGCCCAACTTGATGACTTGTAGAGCTTAGATATCTTCTTATGAGGAATAAATAAGTGTTTATATTATTTAAAAACCTTTCTCCATGTCTTGTATGCATTTATACCTAAATTATAAACCATTTCATACCTTGCACACTCAAAAACACACCTATAACCATGTATTTAGGGAAATTTTATGTAGTATTGTACTTTGCATATGCCAAATTTTACTTAAAAATATGATTCTGAGACTTTATAATGTCACCTAAGTCACTAAAAGTTCAAACCAATTCATGTGAAATCATTTTAAGGTCTTTCTCTTCTATCAGGTCACTATGAGGGGTTTAGGAGGGTTTAAGGTGTGTCAAGTTCTTAAAGATTGTTCATAGAGGATAGAGCCTCTTACCCTAAAAAAATTCTATAGTATGGAAGTGTATAGACCTTTATAACACATCAAAATTCCTTTTTCCACCTTTAATATTGTCAAATAAGATCTAAACAAAAGTTTGTGCTTCTTGAGTGGCTAAGTATGCAATCTATAATTACCCTAGACTCTTAGCACTTGTTCATAGCTTGTAGGTATTTAAATCAGAAACTATTACCATGAAAATTGTGTATTAATACCTCCCAATCATCTCAAATTTATATTCCATTCCATGCATCACCTTGGTAGAGTTATGAGTTTCAAAAAAGACGTGTCAGGTATGAAGGACTGTGCATACAGGTCGAGAGAGAGGTTTTAGGCTTCGAAGCCTTCCAAATGTTCGCCATTGGTTGGGATGATATTCCATAGGTCTGAGACAACTTGTAACATATTTATCAAATGTTTTCAATGGTAAATTTCCTTTGAAAAGACTTTGCAACTTGCTTTGGTCACCATGAGGGTTTATTGGCTACCTAAGCTTCTTGACCTTAGAGGTCTATGTTTGATCTTTTCTCCATTTTTTAAGGGTTAAAAACTTAATATAATTTACATTAAATTATATCAACATCTCCTTAGGCCATTTATACTTCCATCTTACCCTCAACAAACCATCTTCTTCATAATTTACATACTTAGGATTGTGTGTTTCATTTAGACATGTTAAGCCCAGTCAGTTTTATGTTTGTCACAGTATTCAAGAATCAAATCATTATTTAGGGGCACTATGAGGCTTAAAATTTAAATTGAAATACTTCATCTATTCCATTAGAGTCCTCACGTATACTTCAGTATGTTCTCCATGTTGGCTTAAAGCTTTCAACTATTCAAAACTTGTCATTTAGTTGTCTTGAGTATTGGTCTTTGAAATCACACCTTATCCATTTATCTTGGACCATTCCAAGTGTGGAAACATTATATTTCCTTCTTGATTTAGGTTTTCAACATCAAATCTTGATGCACTTTTCAACCAATTCTCACAAAATGTGAACCTATAGGTTTGCAATCTTGTAGGCTTACATTCTTTATGTTTTTCCCTATATGATGCAAGTTTTGTCCTTCCAATCCCTGGTAACTTATCTCTATTTCTTTCTTACATATATCATAAGGTAAATATCTCCATATGACTAGGACAATGCAAAATAAAGAAAAATCTTTTGAGACCACCTTTGCATACAACCTCATAATGCAGTCTTCAAGCATAAAAACATGAATACTACTTTGAAGGATCATGTACAAAATATTCAATTAGGTTATAGAGTCTTGAATGATATTTAATGATATGGGAATATTATTAAATCATTTAAACATCAATTATATTCATTGGATCCTATCAAACTCTCCAAAACTTTCAAACTTTGAAGTGCAAACCCTACAACCTCCCTTTCCATGAAGAATACCACTCGTAAATGACTTACACAACATGAAAATTCTTGGAAATAAACTTATAATAATGATAAAACCATGTGGTAACCTAAAATAGCTTCCTCCAATAGCAACAAGTTCACAAATTGACCTGAGAGGCCCAAAACTGACCCTATCATGGTTTGAGAGGTAGTTTTAGCTCCTTGGAGTCTTGATGATTATTTATATAAGAGATGGGATTGATCTAAAAACCAATGCCATAAAACTAAATGTGATTATGACTCATAACATTTCCCAATATCTTAGCCTCTAACTTTCTCTCTCCTAGCTGTACCATGCACATGAAATTGACCTTTGCTAGCTTACCAAGAGAATGATGGAGGAAATGAAGATTTTATTACATTTTTTAGACTTTTACCTGCACTCCAAACATGTATTTGACATATGGGAGTTGAAAATACACTTTTGAAGGCATTTTCACCTGAATATGAGCTCTCATGTCTGTATAAGTGCCTTAAAACTACAATTTTTTGGCATTGAAACTATAATATTGACTATCTACTGACTTTTACTGACATCTCTAACCTATAAGCACATTGGATAATTGCTTTACCATCTTAGACAATTGTATGTATGGTTATTCCACCTTGATCAAATTTGGAATTGGATTTAGAACCCTTAGAAAGAACTTACAATTGTAAAGAAGGCTAATGCATATTGGATGATCTCATAAAGAATACATATATCTATCTAAGACCTTTTAATATTTGAAATGATTTCTTAACCATTGGATTTATCAAATCATGTAATAAAGAGTATTTTATAAGACTCATATTTACCAAAATGAAAACTTGAATATTGTCAAAAACCTTAAAATATGATAAATTACCTTAATTTCCTCAAATAAGGCTTAGGACTCATTAACAAGGCTAACAAACAAGTTTCAAACTATAGGGGTTGACTCATTTTGGCCTAGGGAAAAAACTGGTCAATAATTACCAATCCTATTGGCATGATTTCAAGTGAAGTAACAAAAGGAAACCAGTCACCTATGAACACATATTCATCTTATAGTTCAAGATCGACTCCATGTTACTCCTTGATCTTGAAAATAACCTCACAAATGATCCCATTTTGAATTATTGGAATAGTTAAAACCTCATCCAATGATGCTCCATCTAGGCATTGTTCTTGGGCCTCCCTAACATCTTGAGTGACATCATGTTGATTATTAGCTACTGCAAGTTTATCAAGCTCTTCAAGAAGTTTTGCATATTCATTCTCAGTTGCATCATGATATTTAATGGATGTACCCTTAAAAAGGACTTCAATCTCATGGAGGGACTCAATATACTACTACCAATCATCATTTGACTCCTTACTTTGGTTAATTTGAATGAGACTAACTTGAATAACATCCACATCTTTCTCTTTAAGAGATATAGGGATATCAATAATTTTAAGCTCCTCTGCATGATCATTTCTCTCAATATCTACTTCTTAATCATTAGGAGCCATTTCAAACTCAACCAAGACCTCACATTATTCAGCTAAGATGTCTTCTACTTCAAGACTGGCTACAACTTGATCAATATTAGATGCAATTGGACCTTCCTCTTGAAGCATGCAATCAAGGCCATCTTTTATAAATTCATCTCTGAAAACTAATTTTCCCTTTTCTTCCCCAAGTGAAGTAGCAATGATGATCTCCTCATCAAGTTCACTTGAACTATCTTCATTATCTGCAACTATATCTTTATCTTCTCCATTTTCCTCTCATAGGATAGGTTCCTTCTCAAAGAGGGAGATGGTAGGAGGGTGATGAATATATTCATGAGTTGTCTTGGGACCAAGGGAACACTCTTTCAAATTTAGTTCTTAGAGATGGAATATTCTTGTAAGAATGCTTGAAGAGAGATCAAATTTATTTTTTCTATGAGTGCATCATTCTTATCAACAAGAACTTAATTCTTCTTATATCCTTCGTGAAGTTCCTTTAAAACTATAAATTGATTTCTAACCTTCTCAACTAGGACCTCTTTTTTGTTTTGAATGCCTTCTTGGATAGACCTCCAAGATGGAAAATCTTTAGGTTCTTGAGGAGGGGAAGATGGGGTTTGAATAGGTTCAAAGTCTTCTTTGGATTAAATTTCTAAATCTAGTTTTTATTCAATCTCTATGATTTTTAATTGTTAGGATTCAATTTGGTTGTATATATTCTCTTAGAATAGCTCTTATTGAGGGTGGTCAATGACTTCATGAGAATAAGGAGCACAATAAGGTTGATAAGGGATACACGAGGGATCTTGAAACATCTGATCCAAATCAATTTGTTGTCTTTACCAAATATTCATCTTCTCCAAAACAAATGTACACAACTCCCTCCTCTCTAATAGATCACTAGAAGATATAGATGCAGCTTGAAAAAACCTAATCACTTCATCATATTGAGAAGTTGAACAAACACTTCTTTTACATGACAGTATCTTGTTTTCCATCTCATCCATTCCATCTTGATAAGTTTGAAGAGATAGTGGAGGATGGGGAGGTGTAGGATGATCACAGGATTGATATGGCTCATAAAGAGGATAAGAGTGATACTCTTGATAGTAAGGAGGATAACAAGCTTCATAAGGTTGTTGAGTTATATAGTTGGGGTCATATTGAGGCTGGTAAGGATTATAAGACTGATATGAATCATCATATTATTGATAAGGATCAGTACACTACTAGTGTGGATCATTATAAGACTTATAAGGATCATAATAAGGCTGATATAGAGTACCATAGGCTTGATATGCCTCATTAATTTGAATTGAATTTAAATCTAATTAAAACTCAACCATAACAATGTCATCAAGATAGTAAATTAAAGATACAACTTATTTTGAGCAAGTTCTTGGGCTGCTAGAACTAGATGATTAAGATCGGAGTCACCATTGACATTTATTGAATACCTCCAAAGGATGACATGTCAAAGAAAAACATCAATAATCCTTCAACCACTTTGGACCTTGGTCGCACCAAGAATTATATAACTATTATCACCCAATTTTTCACCCTTAGAAGATTATTCAAGCCTTCCAAATTTTGGGTAACATGGAGATAATTCTATGTTATGGGTGGCCTAATGGTTGGATTGAATCTCTATATTATAGAGCTATCTCCCCTTGATATATCACTTAGCCTCATTCACTAATATATCAACTTGTTATCAAAAGGGAGATAAACCTTATCTAATAGAGGTGATGCACCAAAAAAATTGACCACTACCAACCATCTATATGTGCACATTAACCATAAGACTAATTTAAACACACACTATTCATAATCTACATATTTTACATAAGCACTTCAATGTGGAGGTTTTGATAGATGCTTTGGCTAGGAGGAATAATCAATAGGCCATATAATGATACTAATGAGTAGACAACTCACTCAACCTTCACACTTCACTTGGACACTTCACATGACCTAAAAAATAGCTTTAAATTTGCATATGAATGCTAGAAAAGGACAACATGCCAAGGAAAACTAAGCAAAACACTTGACAAGATCAACTAGTCATGCACACACATTAAATACAGTCAAAGGAGGTAAAAATAGTAGTTTTTCATTGATAAAAGTCATAAAAATGGGCAAGACTTTACCATACCCAAGTGGAGGATACATAATAATCCAAATGAGGCTACTTAAATAGAGAAATGAGAGTAGAAGAAGGTGAGAGGCATAGAAGAGAGAGGTTGACAAGTGTCAAGTGAGATTTAAAATCAAGAATGGAGTTGGAAATAATCCCATCATGTGTCCAAAATATGTTTTTTTTTCTAAAGGTGCTTTCCTCTTCCAAATGGCATGGGAGTTTCTCTCTTACTTGACACCTTTGTCTTCTTCAAAACTACCCCTCTTTTAGCTTGAAAAGTGACAAGTGACATACTTAATCATCTAGTCATCTTGAGTTGTCTCTTGATCTTCTATTTGATACCTTACATCAATTTTATAATCTCCTAATATCGATATTGCATGATGATCATACCTTCTTAAGTGTCTTGAAATCTAGTAGGCTTCACTATGCCTTTCCTTACTTGTAAGTGTCAAATCTTGATTTCATCTTCACCAATGCAATCTATCTTCATGAAAGTCATATCCATGTCTTATCAAACCTATATAAAATCCTTTATAAGCCTCAATCACTCACAAACATCTCATTTTGCACCTAAAGCTCATACCTACCTTCAATTATTTGTAGCCCTAAAAATACACAAAGTTCCTTGTGTAGAAGAAACCAAAGATCATCTTAGGAACCTAGTCATATTTTTGATTACCCATCATTCCATTACAACTTTTTACCAAATTTCATGACTAGACCTTGAGTGAAAGTACATTTATTCACCTATTTTCTCTCTCTAATTAGGCTTGAATTAGGCCTCTAGGCCTAAGAACTAAGTTTTGGATATAATATTATCCCACACGTGTGAAACCATAAATAAGTGTTTGATTCACTTTTCCTACCCTATGACCATGCTCCATGCCAAATTTGGGCTTCTAAAACCTTGTGTAGATAGGAGAACTATAAAATGGCCAAAAAACTAGTCTTTCACAAACATTCTTTACATTGCCTTCAAAAATTAGACCTATACAAGCACTTACAAGGTTATATGTATGTATTTTTAGACCTAAATAGATATAATACTCCTCAATCCTCCTCCCCAATGGTTTTCATCTATTCATGAGGTCAGATACCCTATTTTGAGCCCAAATCCTTATAAAAGCATAGCATTTAATGAGTTTGTACAGGTGTAGGTACAAGAAAAGGTCATGGTGAGACTCTTCATATAAGTAATAATTATTTCCAAGTTGTTTCAAGGTTAATATAATGTTTTTAAATTCCTTAGGAGATCAATCTCTCTCATCAGGTCAATTCTGGCCTTCTCGGTAGCCTGTGAGTGCCTTACACTCTTAAGGATTATTCATAGATCTCAGGCCCTAAATGAAAATCCAAGTGCCATGAATCATTAGTTCACAGGGGTTCCCTTTTATTCCTAATATCTTTATCTACCATGCATCTCTTCATGCCATATATGAGCAAGTTTAGAAGCCTCTTAGGCTAGCAGATTGTGTGAGTGAGGGCTAAGAGAGAGATTAGGCCTAAAAATGTTATTTTGGAGGTTTTTTTTCTTTAAAAACACATAAAGTAACTATTTATAATCCATCATGACATTTCCAAATTATCTTCTTACCATTCTTCTTCTCTAGACCTGTTATAACCATCATCAACTCAAGTTAGGGTTTATGAGTCTAACCATGCAAGAGGCCCTAGTGACTATGTTTGTTCATTTTTCACCAAATCCTTTGAATTTGGAGCTTATTAAGGTCTCTTTCCATGTTATATACCTTTCAAATCCCCCTATTAACCTTCATATCCAACTCAATTTATGCACAAATAACCCAATTTTCATGAACATGCCTGAATAGTCTTCACTAGGCCTCTTGATTGAGTTCACAATAGTTCTCTATTTTGAGTGGTTCCTTATAAAAACTATGTCCACTTTATAATTTACCCTGAGGTCCTTCATAATATCTCTTTATATCTAAAAACAACTCTTCTTCATTTATTGCCTTCAACAAATAATTCTTCACCGTTTAACACATAGGGATGTGTGTGTGTGTGAGTTTAGATTTACCATGCCTAAATAGACCTATCAACCTTGACACAATTTTTGTTGTCCTTGGAGATAATTTAGGGTCATTATAACATTATATAATCATTTCAAAGTGTTTTTTTAATTCCCATGTACCTCTTATCTCTCAAACCAAATAGGCACCTTTCTTATCAAGACTATACAGGCTTGTAGGATCCAAATTGACTGTGTGCCTACAAGAGTTAAAATGAATTTGTTTTGATCACTATATATATGATCTTATTTTATTTTTATTTAACCTCAAGTTACCATTTTTAATTTATCTATTCACCTAAACTCCAACTCCATTGTGTGTGTGGTTTCTTCTTCCCAAGTTTGAAAACCAGCTTGAGTTATCTAAGAAAACCTGTAGGTAATCATTTGGGACTTAACTGAATTTAGAGTTTAGGGAATCAATTAAAAATAACTGATAATTTCAATTACCTTTGTTATAGTTTTTATAACTTATCTATCTTATTCAGATCCTCTTCAAAAAAATTATCACTTTACATCTTCTTAAGCATACATGTTTTACCTCGTGTCTATTTAATACATGGTTGTAGGTGATCAAAAGTTGATGTAATTTTAGGTCATTTATAAACCATAACTATTCATATATAATTCATTAATAATTTTAATATATACATATTTATATCTTCTCCATTATGATTGGAGGCCTCAAATTGCTCAAATCTTGCCATTATGCCTGTAGGTGGTCATTAGGTGTCTTGAGCACGGGGTTTTGAAGACAAACTTACTCCAATGGTCTTGAAACTATCCAAGTTTATTGAAAATACATTTACCTAAACACTTAGGTTTTAAAATTCAAATATTAATGGAAATTTCATTGTGTTTCACATGAAAAAGGGACCTACTGGTTTGCAGACCTATAGGCCTACATTTTCATGTTTTAGGCCTTATATGGTAACCAGTTTGGTCATCTCAAACCTGAGATCATTTATCCATTAATTAAGTACCTCTATTATGAATTCATGATATTCATATCACTATGATAAGGTAGGATTAAACCTTTATAAGCCATTTTTATGTAAGTAGTTTATACATAGTACAATTGGTTGAGAACATGAATGCTATTTAGAGGACTGTATATAGATTAAATAGACATATTAGATATATTTATATGAGATTAGAATATTATAAAAACTCTTAACCATCACTTTTATATATTGAACACTACTAGATCCTCCAAAACTTTAAATGTAAATATGTGACATCTCACATAGAGGCTCCTCTTGTAGTATATGAAGTTCACATGCACCAACCTGATGGAGAAATATTTGAGATGATTTTTCAAACCCTTATATACTATCCTTAATCTATATCATGCCTCAAAATTTATTTAAACTTCCATTCTAAGGAGAAAAATGAGCTTGTGGGGTTTATATATGGTTTAAGACCACCCTACCTTCTTAACAATTATTCATAAAGGAGGGGCCAAAAATCTGATGAATATGGCCATGTATTTAAAGGTAATTAGGACCTCCTCCTATGGAAAATATTTTAGGTCCCAAACCTCCTTGTGTTGTACAGACCAAGCATGTGAAATCTACCTTTATGAGATTTTCAAGGGAAGGATGGAAGATAAAGAGTGTTTTTTTGCATTCTCTAAGCCTATAACTTCATTCCAAGCATGTATATAAATTTTAGAAGATGAAGAGATACCTATGAAATGTTTTCACCTGAAAGTGAAACTCCCAAGATCATAAAAGTGGGTGATAAGCTTCTCTTAAGCAATGAAAACTCAATTATAACTACTTATCATCATTTAAAATCAGCTTTCATGTTATATAATTCATATATAGGCTTTAACAAGTATGTTTTATGGATCATTCATCTTTAATAACTTTTTCATACATTAGATTTAACCAAAAACACCTTTCTCTTACATGACACTTACCTTAAACTTTAAAAAATAACCTTAATCTTTCCAAACATGTGTGAAATATCCATTTAAGGTGATTAATGGGTAAGGTCACTTTGAGAGATACTTAATAATATTTAACATCATGTGGAACAACCTTATTTACACCATGACATGTATGGACTAACACAAGAATAATACAACCCATTACTTTAACTTTGTCAAATCAACCTTAACTCTTAGTAACAAGATCTTATAAATACTATTTTAAGACCTCACAAGGCATGGAATGGATATGAAAAAGGTTATTAGGACATAACAAGGAAGTATTTTTTTATAGGGCTTGACCTTTTGACTTGGGCGTCAACAATTATTATCTAGAGAAATATAAGGTTTAGGCTATATAGTTCTGGTTAATGGCATCACAATATTCAATGGGACCACCAAACCAATGTAACCCATACATAATTAAACCCATTCAATTATGTAGGTGGTTGAAACAAAATATCATATCAACAGGGCAGGGATTATCCATTAAATTAGGTTATCCACACTCATTCCATTATCTATCACATCAACAATATTTACCTATAAATATGACATTGGTATATTCTATGATATGTGTATGTATTGCATCACATAAATTATTCACACCATGTTGGGCATATGCACATTGGGTTACTGTATGCACCCAAAACTTACACAACATGACATTCTAGCATGATGTCTAATGATGATGTAGTGGTCGTCTAATTTATGCTCAAATGGGCTCTTTCTAACACCCTCCCCTTTTCACCTCCCTTTCTCTCTCATAGGCCTCTTAAACTCCCCTTTTGTTGGAAATTATAGCTTTATTTTGGATTGTTTTAAGGACATAGCCACTCTTCTCTAGGATGTAATTATCATAGTTCATCATAGAACCACCAAATAGGTTACAGAACTACCCCAATAATTCTATAAACTACCCTAACATAACCATTCCCAATAGGGTGGTTTTGCATTAATTTATCATGGTTTTATAACCACATAGGGTTATTGCATCACAAGAGCTAGCATTTTCTCAACCACCCTTGAAAAAAAGGGTAATTATTTAAAACTCAAGCTTTGACATGTTTTGCATGCTTATTGTCATGTTTCTTGATCTTTCTACCTTATGTTTATTTCTATGTTGGCCCAAATCACTCCCTCTTCTATGCTTAGTCAATTTTAATTATTTTATGATTTCTACTTGGAGTTCCAATCACTCTAACTCCTTTATGTAACCTCCATTTTTTTTATACAAGTAAGCCAAATTTAGCTTTTTTAATCTAAAAATTTACATTATAGTTTTGATTTTTGAAGATTTCTACAGCCACATCCTAATTACTATTGATTTATATCTTTGCTTTGATCATTTTTGTGTTGAATACATAATTGAAAGCAAGGAGAGTCATTATTTTCACAACCAGATCTTATTAGTGTAGACTTTTCCCACTATGTGGTTTTACCTACATCGTCTAGTTAGCTTTATTAGGTTTAATAAAGGTCATTGGGTAAGATAATCCCACATACATGAGGATGTTAGGACATGTCTATCTTCCACTTATATAATATACATTCCTATGTATTTTTTGTCTAATGCTACTAATATAATTTCCTTATTGTGAAAACTAGCTTTTTCATTTTGAATTATTTCTCTGATTTCACTACTCCATATAAGTTTTCTTTATGTATTCAATAATATCCAATTGATCCTCAATTATGGCCCACTTTGACATAGTATCATAGCATTTCTAGTAGCCAAATGTCATTGTTCTTATTATGAGATCTAGCATTCTATATTGTTTAGATGTTTTTAATTGATTTTAGTTTCCAAGGGTTTGGTGGGGTTTCTAAAAAAACCATATGTGTGTGTGTGTGTGTGTGTGTGGTTTTTTTAGAAATCCCACCAAACCCTTGGAAACTAAAATCAATTAAAAACATCTAAACAATCTAGAATGCTAGATCTCATTATATATATGGATAGGGTCTCTAAATGAAAAATTAATAGTGCCATTAAATTTAGAAGGTGTTAAAACCCTAGGATTGGTTGTAAACACAATCTAGTTTTGTGACAGTCAAGTTTTCACCATTTTTTTAGAGTTTGAAGGCATTTTTTGAAATCTATAAATTTCATACCTCCTAGTACTTGAATTAGAAACATATTTCTAGGTTTTTTAATATGAAGTGGGTATTTTCTAGTTTTATAAGGAAACCATGTAGATTTTTCAAGATTTGAGGTTTTCTTTGCTAGTTTTTTTCTCTTTTCTACAAGTTCAATGACCTCTATAAAAATTCCAAACACTTGAAAACTTTTCCTCAACTTTCACACTCATCATCCCAGGTAATCATGTCATCATGAACTATACCTACTCATCCCTGGTAATCAAACCACCATGAATTGTGCTTATGCATCCTCAACAGCTATACCACCATGAACCATGATCATGCATCTTAGGTAGCCATGATAGAATGATCCACACTCATGCATCCCCAACAACTGCACCAACATGACCTAAGAATTTGGCCCTCTACTCATGTGCATATCCCACATGCATTCACCTTTCAAGTCTATGTTGTCACATTTTTTCACTCCAACCTACCTCAACTACCACATCTGTCTACTCATCGAGCCCATCCTCATTCATGATTTGTATCTTGTCATGGCCATCTAGTTAGCCTCTAAATCCATAAACATGAATTTTATGCCCACACTCCTCGATGTCAACATGAGACTATTCATTTCAAAATTGGATCCATTTTTAGGGTGACATCACTCACACATCAATCAAAAAAGGGAGGGGGAACACCCATTTTAGGTTTTAGCCCATGGTCATATGGGAGTTAAGCCCCTGTCCACTTTCAAGATGCCATAATTTTTTTGTTGGGGAAGTTGATTCCAAAAAAATTCAACCAACTTTTTTAAACCCAAAAAATTTCAAATTTTGTAAAGTGGAGATTGTCCTTGCCATTCAAACCTTCAAACATGCATAACTTTCAGCCTCTTAATCTTTTTGAGTGCCCTTTCTTTAAAAATGTGAGTTTTTTTGAATTCTACACATTGGTACTATTCTCATGCCTTATAAATTTTAACACCTACATATTCAAGGAAGTTTTCATATCATTATCTTTTAACACACATAGTTCAACACATATTTCCTTTTTGCACCATGGATCAAGTTTAGTTATGCCTCTTACCCTGTTCAACTATCACAAGTGGAAATTCAAAATAAAAATCCTCTTGAAGAGAAAAGGCTTACACATATTTATAATGGGTATTAAAAAGAACCAACACCAAATGTAGATAAGGTGAAGTGGTATTACAGAAATGATGAAGCCTATGGTCTTCTATGTCTGTCTATGTCTCTCAATTTTCTCTTTCATATTGAATCTATTCCTAATCCTAAAGAATTATGGACCATGTTAGAAAAACTCTTTAGGAAGCAGGACATAATGAGGAGTCATGAGTTCGATAATGAGCTCATTTGTTTGAGCCCAAGCAATTTCAATATGATATAAGACTTTTTCACAAAGTTTAAATCACTTAGGTTATAGTTGAAACTATGTGGCAATGACAAAAAAGATGATCAATTGATTATTTCCATCCTTGTCAAATTGGGTTTCGATTATTCTATCTTTGTTTCTACTTTCCATGCCACCAAGAATTCCCTTGGAACTACATATACCATGCCATATTTGGATGATTTTATTATTTACTTGACTTAGGTATAATAAAAGATCATTCAAATAGGTACACTAAAGTCATCTAAATTGTATGCCTTAATTATGAGTCATGACAAATAAAAGGCTTATGGAATCAAGGAGAAGAAATAGAAGAAGAAGGACCTAGAGCAAATAAAGGGTTAGAAATATGATGCTAAGTCTAAAGCATCAAAATATTCCTCTTCATACATGAAACCCAGGAAAGAGTAACTCACATGTGCTTACTGTAAGAAATCTAGGCATGATGAATCCAAATGCATGAATAAGTAGATTGACCAACTAACTAAGATGATCAAGAAGCATAATATCAATGTCCTTTATTATTCCAATCAAATTTCATCATCACAAGAGTATTATAAGGCCAAATATAGTAATAAGGAAAAAGATAATGGAAAATCACTTGTTATATTTACATCCCAACCTTCCACATGGGTAATTAACTTTGGTGTTTCTCACCATATGGCATCATCACATGACATGTTCTCATCCTTATATCCTTGTTATATGCTTTCCATCTTGTTAGGTGATGATACTTCTACAAAATTTAGTGGGAGAAGATCTATTAAAGTGATTAATGAGACATTTCATGATGTTTTATGTATTATCTTTTTATCCACCAATCTTTTATCTATCTATCAGATCACTCATGTCAATTTAAACAATAAAGTTGAATTCAAACCTAATTTAGTGGTTATTAGGGAATCAAATAGTGAATCCATTATTGCATTTGGGAAAGCAGATCACCAATCATGATTTTATACTTTCTCACATTTTACTTTTGATCAACCCTCTACTGCACTACTCACTCATTCAAATGGGGTGAGTAAATTATGGCATGAGCAATTTAGCCATCTCAATTATTGTTACCTAGAGAAACTCAGTCATCAATACATGGTTTCAAGGTTGTCATGATTCAAGTTTTATAACATAGTTTTTTAGCGTCACATACTTGGTAAGCATACTAAGGAGAAGTATGATAAGTGAAAATCATGGAGAGTTGAATAAATATTAGAGATTGTCCATAGTGACATTGATGGCCATTTTCAAATCCTTCATTCAATAGGACTAAATACATGCTTACTTTCATTAATGACTTTTCAAGGAATACTTGGGTGTAATTTTTTAAGCATAAATCATAGGTATTTGATCATTTTCATGAATTTAAGGTGCTTGTATGAAAATAGTCAAGTAAAATCATCAATATTTTACACATTGATAACGGTGGTGAGTATGTCAATAACCATTTTAATCAATTATGTACATCAAAGGGGATTAAACTACAATGTATAGATCCATATATTCCTCATCATAGTGGTGTTTTATATCACAATAACATGTCCTTGAATTAAATGACCAACTATATGCTACACTCTAAGCCTCTTTTACCTCATTATTGGGCTAAGGCCATCAACTATGATTGTTATATTCATAACTATGTTCTTCATAAAGCATTGAAGGGAGTCACTCCTTTTGAAGCATGGAATGATCATAACCCCATAGTGAATCACTTCTAAGTGTTTGGATCTCATACTATGGCTCACATTATGAAGAAGAAACATAAGTCAATGGAATCTTAGATTTAACCTTGCATTTGTATGAAATAGGAATTGCATGATTTGCATGAATTAATCCTAGATTGGATAAGATAGAGTACACCTACACTTTTAATTGGGGATAGAATTGTTAAGTGAGAGCATGACCAATATGAGGATATACTAGACCCGATTAGGAGATCACTTGTATCACTTGTCACAACACATCATGATAGAAAGGGTTCCAAAGCCTACAATCTAACACAATCACACAATAACCCTAAAAGAGTCCTATGATTTGATATTCACTTATGTAATAAACAAGAAATTAAACTATTATAATAACAAGAAAAGTAAACTAATATAATGCACACCAAATATTGTGGCACAATGTGAGGGGTTAGATGCAAAATAATCAAATATGTATAGGGAACTTCAATTAAAATAAGTATGAGGAGCACCCTAATACATAGAATATGAGGAGTAATATTATTCAATCCAACACTTATGTTACTTCTATCTACTAAAAGAGAAGAGAACAAAGTTAGAATATACTTAACTTGAATGTGAACCTGTCATAATTAAATCTCTCCCTTGGCCAATGGGGATTTGAAAGAGGTTGTTGTGGTTCATAAGGATCACTTTGTTAGGCCAAAGCATCCAAGACCAATCCACAAGACTAGATTCTCCAAATAATAAACCTAAACTAAGACTCCTTAAGTAGAACGGTGGAAGACCAGATTGTGAATAAGCGCGAACAAATAATAACTCTTTATTTTATGTTATCAAAGTGACCAAAATGAACTTGTATATATAGGAGTATCTTACCCTAAAATTATTTGGGAATGTCAGTTGTACTAGGTCGACCAGGTTGACCTAGTACATTCTTGAGCTAATGCCTAAAGTTTGTGCTAGGTTAGCCAGAAGGAAAATAAACCATAAGAGCTAAAGTTACCCTATAACACACTACATTAACTAGGTTGACCTAGTGTATGGAATAGGTCAAAAAGGTGTCCACTAAGGAGAAGAAGGATAGAAAGAGGAAAAATATTAGAATACTATGCAAGGGAGAAGAAACAGCTTAGGAAAAGGTTTTAGGAACTAGTTGGATTGGAAATAATGTAGCAATGAGGGACAACAATCATGTGAATCACCAAAAGTCTACCCACCCCTTTCCTAGTGCACCCCTTAAGGCATGCACTTAGATAGATTGAGTCATGATGGGTTCCTACAAGATGTAAAGCATCAGTATTTGATAAAATTTAAAAATATTATGTGTATACATATGCCCCACTTGAAGCTCATCATGTATCACTAAGGTATAACAGGGGATGGTGCTTTGAGAAAGAACATAAGGACACACACAATGTTGATGATAAAAAAAAATTAGTAGTTTAAAAAGCATAAAATAACTAAAATCAAATGACAAAAAATGGAAACTAATCTAAAAAGTAAATAGCTAAAAAGTAAAATTGATGCATACCTTGACTTACCTTTTATCACGAGGTGATTATCAGTTGTGTTTTTAATTTTGATTGTGGTGGGTGTAGAGACTACTTTTGACAAACCTAAAAATACAAAACTAAGGAGCAAAAACAAACAAACACAAGAAAAGCTAAGATAATTGGTGCTATGTGGATGGGATGTACTTAAGAATTTGTCAAGTTAAGTGACAAGTACTATGTTAGACCAAATGACCAAGTAAATTAGGTAACCAAAAAATTCAAAGATATTAAAGACTAAAAAACTCAAACAAGTAAACCTCAAGTAAGAAAAGGAAAATTCACCAATGCAAACCAAGGATACATGTTTAAAAAAGAATGATAATCAACACAAATCAATGGTAAAAAGAAAAACAAAATGGTAAAAAAACATTGATGAGTGAACAGTAAAAATCCACATCTCACTCAATAATGGAAAAAGGTGCATAAAAGGGAAAACAACATTGATGAGTGAGTAGTAACAATCCACATCTCACATAACAATGGAAAAAGGGTATGAACTTGGGTGTCTGTAACAGCAGGATAGCAAAATCATGATAAATGGAAAAAGGAAAATAAAGTAAGTCTATTAAATGTAAAGTGAAGTGAAGAATATGATCCACAATTACTCAAACATGTTTTTTTACATCTAAAGATAGATAAAATTGAAACAAAATAATCCTAGCATGTTTTTAAGAAATGAAGAAAAAGGAATTTTAAAGAAGAGGGAAAATAGATTTGGAATCACAATATGTCTATCAAGGGGGGGGAATGAAATGGGTGGAGGGGAGAATGAAGGAAAACCCAAGGTAGAGAAACTCTTTATCAAAGTCAAGCTACTCAAATTAGGTTTTTCAAAACAAGAGGACTATCGACCTTAGGGACTCTGAAGAACTTCTCTTAGCTATACAAGTCTTAGGTCAACAAATGGAGTTTATAGATCATCCTATGAAGGCTATATGCATAAAAATTAAAATGGACCTACCTACTCACAATGTGTTCCCAATTGTCTAGGACCCCTTATAGAGCCATCGATCTACTATAAATATTGGGTACTTATGTGAGAAATTAGGTAGCACCATAGATTTTTTGATTCCCCTATTCTAATCTACTGGCCTACTACACCCCAAAGGACTTCAGCTCTATGTGAAGCCAACTGTAGAGTTTGAGATTCGCTTCGATTAGAAATAGGAGATGTGCTTATAATCATGTATTTTGGTGTGAATTTGACTTTTGAATTTTATATGTTACCTTTTAGATATCATTGCCTTTTATTTCAAATTATTTGGTTTTTAACTTTCTTTTGATGGATTTTTCTATTCCTCCTCATTACAGATTTGGAAAACCAAACATGAGTGTTAAAGATGACTTTCATAGGAAAACATGGGACAAGGTTTCTAAGAGAGAGAACTTAAAATATCATGGGGTTTAAGAGTCTCATAAATCAAGGTGAAATAAAAGTGCTATCTTGACTTCAACCTTGTTGTTATCTAAGGTGGAGGTGAAAGAAAGGGGGAAATCAAGAGGAATGACACATGAAACAATTTGAATTGCTTCAAATTGAAAAAAAAAATGTGATAAAAGTCAAAAATAAGGGATACAGTGATAGTAAAGTGTGATTCCTTATCATAAGAGATAGGGAAGTGAAGTAAAACATGCTAACATAGATTGTTTATAAATTCCATATAGAAAAATAAGCAAAAGCTAAAGTTTAAGAACAAGGATCAAGAATAAGAAAAAGATGGTAATTTTATGAGGGCCAGGTCCTATCCATAGTCTTACAAAGCAACTCACAAAAGATAGACCCATGAGGGTTTTAATAATAAAAAATAAGAGAAAAAGTGAGGGAACCTTTTTACAAATCACCTCACAAAATAAAAACTCAAAGGAAGACAAAATAGCATTGGTAAGTAGCAAAAAGAGAAAATAAGTAAAAGATGGTGGTTTTATGAGGGAGGTTGGGTCCTATCTATGGTTTTATAAATAAAATAAAAAAATAAAATCCCAAGGGGCACTAAATCAAAATTAGTAAATAGAAGGAGAATGAAAAATCAGATAATGAAGACTATGGTACATCAAGAAACCAAAAGACCAAAAGGGAGGACTAAAGTTTTGTGAATGAGAGAGAACTACTGCATAAGGAGAGATCTATGTTTAAGTAACCTACAAAAATATGTTAGGAAGATAAATATAGAAAATATGAAAAGAAGGAAATGATCCTAAATTAATAGCTATATCAAGGATGAGCATGTGAGACATAAGCCTATGTGTCTCGGAAGGTTTCTTGGAGTTGAATTAGTTTGTTAGCATGTAATGGAGAATAAGGGTGGGCATCATAAGATGCCCCAAAGGGTAAGTGGATATAGGGATGGGAGTCAAAAAATGTCCCAAAGGCTAGAGTAATTTGTGGATGGGCATTGTAAGATGCCCCAATAGCTAAAAAGAGGAAGAAAAGATAAGAAAGGATAAGAAGCAAAGAGAATCCCATAGAGTGTTCAAATGGATTCAAGTTATCCAAGAAGTTTATAATGGGGGATATGATGCTTGAGGATAAAATGAAAATAAGGCTAAACAATAATAAATAAAGATAGAGATAAAAAATTAAGTCAGATAGACAAAGAATTAAGTCAGGTATATAGGGAAGGAAAAAAGCTAAATTAGAAAGTAAAGAAGATAAAAAAAAATATAATAGGTCAACCTGGTTGACCTCGCATATAAATAGGGACTTTAAAACTATATTGGGTCAACAAAGTCAATCTAGTATAGTCTACATAGGCTGAAAAAGAGGTAAAAGAGTTTCTAGATAGTACTAGGTCGATCAGGTTGACCTAGTACAGTGAACAAAGGCTAAAAAAGATACTAGGTCGACAAGGTTGACCTAGTATAATAGACAGATATAGGGATTTTGTTTTGCCTATATATTTGGTTTTACTCATCCATTTTCCAAATTGTAAAATGCATTGGATTAATGATGACGTAGGGAATTTGATAAAGTTAATATAAAGTTATGAAAGCAAGTAAATATATGATAAAATGATAACAAAAAGAATGAAATAAAAGTCAAAGAAATCCTAAAAGGGTTAGTTTCATGTTGGGTTCACTAGAATGTATGTAATCAAAATTGTATGATGTGCATAAATTAATCTTAGATCAGATAAGATAGAGCACACCTATACTTTTGATTGGGGATACACTTGTTAAGTGGGAACATGACCAATATGAGGATCTATTAGACCCGATTAAGGGATCACTTATAACAAAACATCATGCTAGGAAGGGTTCTAAAGCCTACAGTCTAACACCATTGCACAACAACCCAAAAAGAGTTTTATGATTTGATATTCACTTATATAATAAATAAGAAAGTAAACTATTCTAATAACAAGAAAAGTAATCTAATCTAGTGCTCACCAAAGCTTGGGGCATAATGTGAGGAGTTAGATGCAAAATAATTAAACATGTATAGGAAAATTCAAATAAAATAAGGATGAGTAGTATGAGTAACACCCTAATACATAGAATATGAAGAGTAATATTATTCAAGCCAATACTTATGTTATTTCTATCTATTAAAAGAGATGAGAACAAAGTTAGAATATACTTACCTGAATGTGAACCTATCACAATTCAATCTCTCACTTGGCCAATGGGGCTTCACAAGAGGTTTTTGTGGTTTTTAAGTATCACTTTGTTAGGCCAAAGCATCCAAGACCTATCCACAAGACTAGATTCTCCAAATAAGAAACCTAAGCTAAGACTCCTCAAGTATAATGGTGGAAGATCAGATTGTAAAGAAGTGCGAGTGAATAACAACTCTTTATTGCATATTATCAAAGTGACTAAAATGACCTTATATATATAGGAGTATCTTACCCTAAAATTATTTAGGAATGTCAATTATACTAGCTCAATCGGGTTGACCTAGTATATTCTCAAGCTAATGCCTAAATTTTGTGTTAGGTTGGCTGGAAGGTAAATAAACCATAAGAGCTAAAGTTACCCCAAAACACACTAGGTTGACTAGGTCAACCTAGTGTACTGAACATGTCAAAAGGGTGTCGAGCAAGGAGAATAACGATAGAAAGAGGAAAAAGACTAAAAGATTGTGCAAGGGAGGATAAATATCTTAGGAAAAGGTTTTAGGAACTATTTGTATTATAAATAATGTGTTAATAAGGGACAATAATTTTATAAATCACCAAAGGTCTACCCACCCCTTTCTTGATGCACCCTTTAAGGCATGCACTCAAAGAGATTGAGTTGTGACAGGTTATTGCAAGATGTAAAGTGTCGGTATTTGATAAAAGTTAAAAATATTATGTGTATACAACATATTCATTAGATATCATAAGAGTGTTAAGAGATATAGGATTCTCCATCCTGCCACTCATGAGTTTCTCATTGAGAAGAGTGTTTATTTTCAATAAGGTCCTTCAGATTCCACACTTGATACCTCTCCCCTTTCCTTAGATGCATTGGGATTTGATTACAATTTTATTTATTTAAATTTATCTGAGTATCTTCTTAATGATATAGTTTTGATTATGAGAGTAGCGATTAGGATTCCCATCCTCCTCCTAGAATATCTTCATAGGATGAGTAATCTCCTTTTGAATCTCTGATCATTAGTCGTCTTTGGGGTAGATAAATACTACAAATTGTTGACCAATGGGTTGGAGATACTTTACACACTAGGCAAACTCATTCATAATTCCAAAATGCCCCACATGCTTTCATTTCATCTACTTCCAGTCCATAATCATTTTATGAGGCATCAGACACTCTTGAGTTAGATACTGTTATGGAAGTGGAATTGGTTCTTTGCTGAGGAAAACACTTGTGATTTAGTCCCTCTTCCTAAGGGAAGAAAACTTATTTGATGTTGGTGGATCTATCAAAAAAAATTAGCATATGGGTCCATAAATAAGTGCACAAAATTAGGAGATAAAAAGGAGCCTACCCATGGAAATGATTTTCCTAAAATTTCAAAAATATAAACTTTTGTAGATAATTTGAGATATCTACACTCCAAATTTGAAGATGGTGTAAGAACAAGAAATTTAGAATTGCAAGTCTAGTTTCTAAAAAACTAATTTTTTAAAAAATGGTTATGTATAACTAGGTCAAACATCTAAAATTTGAAGAAGAACTCTAGATTTTTTTAAGAAAATAAAGTAGATAGACAGTTTTATGATGCACCATTTTTTGAAAAGCGTTTAATATTTTTTGAAACCATTTGGTGAAAATTTAGATAAGATCTTCTAGTTTGTGACCTATGTTTTTATATATTTTTTAATGAATACTTTTTTATGAATTTTTCAAGTAAATAGATCTTGAAAACTAATAAAAATGGATATCCAGTCGTGTAGTGCACCTAACTACCTCAAAAAAATGAAAATCAATTTTTTTTAATGTGTGTAGAATTAGGCCTAGTTGATGACCATATAACATTATTTTCACTTGGATAAATGAAAAACAAATTACATGAACATGTATAGGCACGTATATTTACAGCATGTATTGGAATAAAAAGGGTATAGTTAGAAATCAACATAATTTAAAACCTTAAATTAGTCCAAAAATTATAAAAATCATATTTTTGGAAAGAGGAGAACATGCTCATCATGATGGTATTAAGATTTTAGATTTTATCATTGAAATTTGTAGTGTATTTAGAGATCAAAGTTAAATTTAATTTTTTTAACAAAACTCTTAGACTCAGCTATAGATTGACAGGTCCAAGCCTTTGGCTCAAGAATCCAAGCCATTCCCAAGCTAAAAGGCTTGGTATTTAAATTCAAATTCAAATAATGTGATCACGTTAATAATTTGATCATGTTATTCATGTGATTGTGTTAACAGATAACAAAATTATGCTATTAAAAGCACCTGGACCAGATGGATTCCCCATGTTTTTCTTTCAAAAGCTCTGGAAAATTTTAGGGAAGGATGTCAGCAATGCGGTGAAGGAGTTTTTTGGAGCAAAATAGATGCTGAAGGAAATTAATGCCACTTTTTTGTGCCTTATTCCTAAGAAGGCTGGAGCTGAATGCCCTGATCAGTTTAGACTGATTAGTTTATGCAACTCATTCTATAAGATAATTTCCAAAGTTCTTATGATAAGACTAATTCAAGTGATCCCTTCGTTAATTGTTGATCAGCAAAATGGATTCATTCTAGGCAGACAAATCCTCAACTCTGTTATAATGGCACATGAGAATATTCACTCACTGTCCAGCTCAAACACAAAGGGGTTCCTAATGAAAGTGGATATAGCTAAAGCATATGACAGGGTGGATTGGCTATTCCTTTCTAATAGCCTTATTGCCTTTGGCTTCGAACAAAGAGTGGTTGAAATTATCAAATAGCTGATATCTACAACTTCTATAGCTGTGTTGGTAAATGGAAGTTCGTCTCATTTTTTCAATCCGTCCAGGGGATTAAGACAGGGGGATCCGATCTCCCCTATTCTGTTCATTATCATGGCTGATAGTATGGGGCGATACATAGGGGACTTAGTTTGTAAAGGATCATTTAAAGGTCTGAAACCCTCCTCGCATCCTTTAATTTGCTCCCACGATCAATTTGTGGATGATACTATTTTCATGAGACAGTCTGAAGTTTCAGAAGCAAGAATTCTAAAGGAAGCTATAAATCTGTATTCCTCCGCCTCAGGACAGCTGGTTAACTGGAACAAAAGTGTTGTATTCTTTACGAATACCCCAATTTATAGACAGAACAAAATAGCAAGGATCCTTGAATGCTCCATAGGTGTTTTTCCCTCTACTTACCTTGGTCTCCCTTTAGGGTCGAAAGCTCCTAAAGCTTTCTGGGAAGGTCTTATTAACAAATTCAGTAAGAAATTAGCAGGATGGAAAGGCAATCTTCTAAGCCAAGGTGGAAAGCTTATTCTACTCAAAGCAAGTCTTCAAAGCATACCTACGTACACTTTAAGTCTTTTCAAAATCCCTACTAAATTTTCAGAAGCTATTGAAAAAATTCATAGAAACTTTCTTTGGTCAGGTACTGAGGAGAAAAGGAGAATGCCTCTTATAGCATGGGATAACATATGTAAACCTATCAGGGAAGGTGGACTCGGTATAAGGAAAATTAGAAGTATGAACATAGCCCTCTTAGCTAAACAAGGGTGGAGGGTTTATCAGGAAAAAAAAGAATGGAGTAAAATATGGAAGCACAAGTACTTATTCAAGGCTAAGTCTCTCCCTGAATTCTTTTCTACTCCAGACATTTCTCATCCTTCTGCCATATGGGGGGCAGTCCCGGGAACAAAACATATTCTAGAAGAAGGAAGTTCATGGAAAGTTGGCAATGGTAAAAAGGTGAAGTTTTGGGAAGATATTTGGTTAAAAGGAAAACCTTTACAGGAAGAAATCCAAGATAAAGATGTTATAGAAATATGCAAGCAAAGAGTTGGAATTATGGTTTATCATTATTGGCAGAACAACTCTTGGGTTAACCTAATTGACTATGATCAAGATCTCAAGGAAATTCAATTATCCCTAAATGCTATATCTCTATATCCTAACCTTGAAGATAAAATTGTTTGGCATAAAGAGCCAAGTGGACAGTTTAAAGTCTCTTCCATTTTCACCTCTAAGGGAAATGGTAGCAATCCGTTTTGGACGAGAGCCTGGATTAAGGGGCTCATTCCTAAAATCATATTCTTTTTCTGGAACCTTCTCCAAAACAAAATATTGACTTTGGATAATTTACAGAAATGCGGAATTAATATTGTCAACAGGTGTATTCTATGTAAAAAAGACCTTGAAGATAGAGATCATTTGTTTGTCAATTGTTTCTTCACTCAGCTTGTTTGGAAGGAGATTCTCAATTTGTGGGGTATTACTTGGATTCACCACAAAAATGTGGAATTATCTTTCAAAAGTTGGTACTGCCCCTCAAAGAATCCTGAAGTTCTTTTTTAATGGAAACTTACTCTTCCCCACATTTGGTGGGGAATATGGAAGGAAAGAAATAACCGAATCTTTAGAAATAAAGAACTTCCTGGATGGGTGGTAGGACAGAACATCATAAGAGCTTTACAGGATAATTTCTTATCACAAAAGAATCCAAGCTCAACTCTTCAAGTGGATAATCCCTTGAGGATGGATAATTCTATTGGTAAACCTAATAATCCCAGAGTAGGAGTTACTTGGAATGTTCCCCCTCAAGGATGGATTAAAGGAAACTTTGATGGTGCGGCCAAAGGGAACTCGGGGAATGCAGGGTGTGGTGGAGTGTTGAGAAACCATATGGGAAAGGTAATTGATGCTGTAGCTATCCCTATTGGAAAATTGAATTGTCACATTGCCGAAGCTACTGCTGCCCTTCAGACTCTCAAAATTGCTGTGGACTCGGGATATCCCAAATTGTGGCTTGAAGGGGACTCCTTGAACATTATAAATATTCTTAACAATAAAAATATTGTGTCTTGGACCATAGAGAATAAGGTAATGGAGATGAAAACTTTAATTAAAAAATTTGAAGAAGTGATCATCACCCACACCTATCGTGAAGCCAATGGTGTTGCAGATTGGCTAGCTAATTGTGCAGTCCGGACTGGTCAAACAGTGAGGTGGCATGAAACATTAGTAAAGAATGTGGATTTGAGGGCGATCATTTTTCATGATGCAACCCATGCAAAGGAAGGAAATATCGAAGTGTATAAGAAATAATATTAGTAGGAGGAGTGGCAGTGCGGGGAAAGGACAACAATCATTAAAGAGTAAGGCCCTCAAGAGAGAGAAGAGGATCTTGAATAAGCACAATCAAAGCCGATTTTCCTATCAACTCAGCAACAGATGGGATTATTGCAATGACCTCAGCATTTGGGGTTCTAAGATAATGAATATGGAAAGCGAAAGGAAGGGAGAACCTCGAAAACAGGAACCCAAGAGCTGTGAGGAATGGAAAGAAAAACATGAAGTCTGGAGAATTTTGTAGAAAGGGAAAGTTGCGAGCTACCTGGAAAGACTTCATGGATTGAAACCGCATATCACTACGGATTTTTTCAAAAATTGGAAGGATGAAAGGGTCACCCTGCATGGTGTCACAGTGAACTTAACAGAGGATTTTATAGCTGAGGTTACTGGGTTGCCTACCGATGGACTCAAATTCTCCAAACAGACAAGCATTTCGAATGAGGCCTTCTGTAGGTTCCCCAAAACGGAAGTGGAAGAGCAGAAACTGGTCAAGAATGGGGATTTCTTTGAATTGGATCAGATTAAAGGGATATGGAGGGATGTCTTAAGCTGCATAAGGGAGTACTTCATTCTGGATGGAAGAAGTAAGCGTGTGCACAAATTCCACTTTGTCTTCCTTAACCATTTCAGGCACAAGGTTAGTTTGTCTTTTCCCTTTTATCTACGTTTCTCCTTCGTCCAAAGTTTATATGCTCATAGGAAAAAGGAAACGCGCCCTATCCGTCATGAAGGCCTTATTTTGTTAATCGAAGGCTACTATAAGAATAATGCTATGGTTAAGCACCCTATACAGGGGAAAAACAAGGAGTTAGGGAACAGAAAGAGTGAATGTGTTATTGAGAAAGGCAAAATCAAGCTACCTAGTACTAAAAAGCAGATTGTAGAAGAAGATATGGAGTGGGAGAGTATTGATAAACCTAGTGAGGAAAACTTGGAGGAAGAAGAAGGAACTGAAAGTCAGGCTACTAACTCTAATGAGGATGAAGAATGTCCTGATAAGAATGAAAAAGATGATGTCAATACAGAGGAGGATTCTGCAAACAAAATGAAGACACTGAGGAAAACCAGAAAGAGGAGTCTGATTTTGTCCAGGATGACCCTATTGAGGACCCAGGATCAAAGAACGAAAAGGAAACTACAGGGTAGGATGACAATCAAGAAAAGGAAATGGAAATTCAAAATGGAATTAAAGAGCAGGAACATAAGGGTCGAGAAGATATCATTGAAGAAGACAGAAACAGTCCTAATAAAAAATTTGAGGAATGGAGGGGGAAAAAACTGAATGATGAAACACATACACCAATGAACTGGGTTAATTACAAAGCAGAGGCATCTTCTCAATTTGATTCTTGGATGTGCAGGGAGGTTATGAACCTCAAAGGGAAAGTGGAAACAATGGAAGATACCCTGAAAGAGGTATGGAACAAAATCAACAATATGGATAATCAGATAGGAGAGATCCCAGCCAAGCTCAAAGCCTATGAGAAATACCTTCGGGAACTAATCAAGGACAATAGAATGAAAATGGAGGTAGTTACGTCCAATATTTGTGTTGCTGCTGTCAATATTGGTAAAAGAGCCAGTGAGGAGACTAAAGCTTTGGAGGGACCCAGCAAAAGAATGAGACAAAGTACTAGAAAGAAGGTTACACAAAAAGGAGCAATGCTAGTGGAAACCACTACCCAGGATACTATTTTGAAAGAAAAAGAAACAATGAAAATGATATTGGAACTGGATGAATAATCTGGTTCCTCTTGCTGGTAAAGAATCTGGTCTAGTTCTTTGTTTACTTGTTGTTTTCCTATGTCTAAGGTGTTGCCAGATCTCTATTTTTTTGGGATGTGACCGGTTGTCTTTCCGGTGGTTTCAGGTCCATTTAAAACCTATTTTTGCTACTTCCGTGTAGTAGTTTTTAGACTTTGTCTGTGTTTTGGTTGCTCTATCTTTTTTCCTTGTACTAGGGTTTTGGGGCCCCTTCAAAACCTGCTTTTACCATAATCTAAAACAAAATTATGCTATTATAAAACTAATAACATGATCGCATTCTTTTTATTTTACACATAAAAGCATCTGAACATGTACATGAAGCCAATCTTAACCTAAAGCTCATATTTACTACTCTAAATGTTAAGTATAAGTTTACATTTATTTACTTATACTTTAAATTTATTTTAGTAAATATAAGAAATAGAGTCACTCTGCATCTAATAGAGTTGGTCTCACAGTTGCATGCCTTATGATGTGAAAAATAGTTTTTCAAAACCCAATCTGATCATTAATTAGGCATTTTCAGGGTCTAAGTATTGAGCCTAGGGATTTTAGGATAAATTTTTCAATTGTGTCCATTTTTGGTAAACATAGTCATTTTTTAGGTTTTTATGCATTTCAGATTGATTCTTAGCATTTCTAGGAGTCCAAGGTTCATCAAAATGGAAGTTTGCAAACCACTTAATTTTAAAATGATCCAAATTGGTGTGATTAGGGTAGCATAAGTCACATAAATGACCTGCACACATATAATAACCACTTTGTGTTAATTTCACTTATTCATCATCCTTCCTTCATCCCTAATCACTTCTTACTCAATCCTCATCACCCTAACCACTCTCTCATCATTATTAATTATCCTTAATCACTCCCTTATTGACCCTCATTGTCCTTAGTCATCTTTAATCACTCCCTTATCATCCATAATCACTCCTCCATTGACCCTCACTATCCTTCATCATCCTTAATCACTCCTTACTTGTATCTCATTATCCCTAATCACTATTTTTGCATCCCTTATCATCCCTAATTGCATCTTCATCATTTGTCATCATCCCTAATTAGTCCTTCCTCATCCTTTCTCATCCTTAATCACTCCCTTATTGACATTCATTATCCTTAATCATCTCTAATCACTTGAGATTATCATCACTAATCACTATCACCATCCCTCATCATCTCTAATCACTCCCGTATTGACCCTCACCATCCTTCATCACTCCATCATTGACCCTCACCATCCCTCATCATCTCTAATCACTCCCTCATCATTTGACATAATTATATACTCTAAAGGTATCTTTGGTTCCAATCATATGTTGTATATACTCTTTTCTAGGAATTGTTGTGTTGTCAATGCCCATTTTTTATAGTCAATTTTATTACTAAATTAATTATATGATCTTCCAAATTTATAGTTAAGTAGCACAAGTACTAGTACAAAATAGAGTCTAAATTTTAGTTCATCAAATTATATTTATTGTGCAGCTAACTAGATGAAACTTTATTTGGTTCTACCTTTTGTAGCTTGGTTCAAAGTATAAAAATTAAACACAAATCTCTTGTATAATTTTCTAATTTTGAGAAGATTTGAATCTATGTAAAGTTATTTGGTGTTTCTTATTTTTGTATGATTTGGTCAAGTTCACATATGCACTCCTTACGTGTGTAATGTATCCCAAATATTTTATCTCTTGCATGAAAAATGAACATTTATTCATGTTAACATAAAAATGTGAAACACTAATTCAACATGGTGTAGATGTTCATCCTATGTTTTATAAATATTAGGATGTTATCAAGGTATATTTAAAAATGACATAGGTAAAGGGCCTGAGGATGTTTTTCAACATCTCATTGAATTAATTCACTACATGAGTTAACCTAAAAGGCATAACCAAATAGTCAATCAATCCTTCTTTTGTTTTTAAGACTATATTCCAAATGTCTAGAGGTTCAACATGAATATGATGATACTCAAACTTAAGATCAATTTTGGAAAAGATTTTTACACCATGGATATGGCATAAAAATTCCTTAACATTTAGATTAGGATAATAGTTATTCACTTTAATCTTGTTAATATTTTGTTAATTGGTTCACAACCTCATGTCCCATCCTTCTTTGGTGCAAGCATAATTGGGCTTCTATAAAGCAATGATTTGGGCATGATGTGTCTATTATCTATGATTTCATAGATCTAACACTTGATATATTAATTTTATAAAAATGATATTTTGTATAAATAGGTTTTAAGTAGAGGTACTTAAGGGATCAAATCAATAGTATTGTTTAGTGTATAGTATGTGGGAACTTATTTAGGTGAATGAAAGATATCCTTGTATTCATCTAGTTTATGATTCAATTATTTTGTCTTTATTATTTTTGTACAAACCACACTATGATAATGTGCCATAATTATGTTATTAAATTTACTTATTACCATCAAGAATATACTTCTTACTAGAACTAACAAGATTCTTGCACTTCTTGACACTAAT
This sequence comes from Torreya grandis, assembly GCA_037957365.1. Taxonomy (NCBI): domain Eukaryota; kingdom Viridiplantae; phylum Streptophyta; class Pinopsida; order Cupressales; family Taxaceae; genus Torreya; species Torreya grandis. The sequence continues at coordinate 108,153 of JARHVA010005443.1, read as the reverse complement.
TATTGAAATCTTATGAACTAACTATGATATATGGTATTTCATATCATGACAGTCTATCACAACATTTAAAGGATTTAATTCATAGAATAAATATCAATGGTAAATATGTGTTTTACCACATGTAAAACATCACACACCTCTAATGGTGATATGTTATAAAGTATTGCATCTTTAAAAAGTTTGATTTTGTATACTAAGTGACACTACTAGGTGATCCATTTCTCAAGGCCTACACTAGACCATACACTAGCATATGGTTATAGATGATGCATCAATTTCAAGTTGAATTTTTGAAAATATGCTTTAGGATAAATTAAATTCTTAATAATTTCATTGGAAATGATGAAGTGTATTGGATCACCTTTGATTTACATTTGTTAATGAAATAATATTTTTAATTCATATAATTTCTTATTAGGGGAAGTAGAGATATTTTTATTACTGATCATATCATTGGGTTCATAATCTATTATATACTTACTTTTTTATAGTGCTAGATAACTTGTACCCACATCTCAAGTTTTGAAATTAGAGAGCTCATAGTGTGACACTCTTCATTGGATTAAATATTGAAGTTATGAATTAAGAACCACTTTCCAATCTTGGACTACTTGTTCTAATCATTTGAAAATTATTTTCCACTCTATGGTATGATGACTCAATAAATAGACATAAAAATATAAGGCTTTCAATTTATTTATTTGTATCATAAAATGTCCTCAAATGGAAATAAATTGATTGGTTTTAGGAAATCACATAGCTTAGTGATCTTCATATTTACTTCCCATTTTTAGTGTTATGGTAGTTTTACTTGCTTCTCTTTTTTTGGAGGATCTTCAATTTTGAATTACATCATTTCTAATGTTCCATATTTTTTCATGGGTAATAAATATTTATGTTTCAAATTTCCCTCCACATCATTTTGTCTTATATTTTATGCTAGCACTCAACTCTCTATTTGTAGCTCCTAGCATTGTTAAACCCCAACAAAATACCACCATCAAGGTATTTGATGGAGTGATTAAGGATGAAGAGGGATGAGGAGGAATTGAGTATAGATGATGAGGGATTCATTAGGGATGGTGAGGGTTAATGAGGGAGTGAGTATGAAGGATGGAATTATTAGGGATAATGAGGTATGGTGATGGTTTATGAGTAAGTGATTAGGGGCAATGAGGGATGAGGAAGGAGTTATTAGAGATGATGATGGATGATGAATTAGTGATTAGGGATGGTGAGGTTCAATGAATGAGTGATTAGGGATGATAAGAGAGCAATTATAAATGATGAGGAATGGTGAAGGTTAATAACAGTGATTAGTGATGATAAGGGATGAGTAAGGAGATATTAGGGATGATGGAGTGATTAGGGAAGATGAGGGATGGTGAGAGCCAATGAGGGAGTGATTAGGGATGATTGGGGAGTGATTAAAGATGATAAGGGATGGTGAGGATCAATGAGTGAGTGATTAGGGATGATGAAAGATGAGGAGTGAGTGATTAAAAATGATGAGGGATGGTGAGGATCAATGAAGGAATAATCAGGGATGATGAGGAAATGCTTAGAGATGATGAGGTATAGTGAGGTTTAATGAGATAAATATTAGGAAAAGTTAAGACTAAGGAGAGAGTGATTAGGGGTGATGAGGGATGAGTAGGAAGTGATCAGGGATGAGAGAGGGATGATGAATAAGTGAAATTAACATAAAGTGGTCATTTAATGTGTGAATATCATCAATGTGACCTATGCTACCCCAATCACATCACCATTGATCAATTTTTTATAAACCTACGACTCCAAGAAATACCAAAAAGCAATTTGAAAGTCACAAAAACCTAAAAAATGACTATATATTTATTAAAAATGGACATCAATTATAAAATTTATGCCTTAAAATCCATAGGTTCAATACTTAGGCCCTAAAAGTACCTAAGTACTAACTATATTAGATTTTGAAAAACTATTTTCTACATCATAATGCATGTAGTTGTGAGACTAACTCTATCAGATGTAGAGTGACCCTAATTTCTTAAATTTACTAAAATAAATTTAAAGTATAAGTTGTTACACTTAACATTTAGAGTAGTGAATATAAGATTTAGGTAAAGATTGGCTTCACATACATTTTTACATGCTTATATGCGCAAAACAATAGGAACATGATCACATTATTGCTTTTGGAATAACACAATCATGCTATCTATTAATACAATTATGTCATGTATCAATGTGATCATGTTATGTCTCAGTAATTATTGAGCCAAAATATAAATAACGTGATCACATCATGTCAATAACATGATTTCATTATTTAATAACGTGATCATGTTATGGGAAATGTCCACAAAATTGTCCCTAAACTATGTGCACACACCCAAGTTCAAAGCACTTTTGGTAGCAAAGGGTTTTTCTCAAGTACCTAGCATTAACTATATCAAGACTTTCACCCTAGCTTCTAAAATAAACGCAATACAACTCACTCTCGCTATTGTCATAGTACATCTTTGGGATGTTCATCAGATGGATGTGAAGAGTGCCTTTATTCACAATGATCTCAAAGATTAAATATGCATGGATAAACCACAAGTATTTATAAAATATTCCTCCTTAGTTTGCAAACTTCATAAATTTATCTATGGCCTCAAACAAGTTCTTTGATCTTGGTATGCTAAGATGAACTCCTTTATTCTTTAGGTTGAGTTTACCAAATACCATTTTGATCTGAATGTATACATTTTACATAATATGATTCATTATTGATTCTGGTTATCTATGTAGATGACCTATTAATCATAGGTATTTCTTTATACACCATTTCAATAGTGAAAATTGCTTTTTCTGGCAGGTTCTCAATGAGTAACTTGGTCTTGTTGCATTAATTTCTCAAGATTGAAATGTCTTAGTCTAGGTTTAGGATCATTATTACACAATCCAAGTATGATCTTGATTTCCTTGCATAATTTAACATGGTAGACTATAAGCTAGATTTGACTCATTTTCTATCTTGTGTGAAGCTTAATATTGATTGTCCATCTCCTTTGTTTGAGGTTACCTTGTATCGATAACTTATTGAAAGTCTCATCTACCTTATGCACACTAGACCTAACATTTTATATGCAGTGGACATGGTCTCTATATTCATGTAGGAACCACATGAGTTACACTAGAAAGTAGCTAAGTGGATTATCCACTACATTTAAGGCACTCCTAATTTTAGGATTCACTATGGAGTAGGCATCAATGTTGACTTAATTTGCTAGACAGATTCTGATTAGGCTAGGGATATTTATAATTGTAAGTTAACTTCAGGCTATAGTTTCTCCCTTGGTTTGGGTCTAATTAGTTGGTCAATAAATAAGTAGAATTCATTTATTTTATCTTTTATAGAGAAAAAATATAGAGGAGTTTTTAATGTTTCCAATGAGGATATTTGGCTTCAGGGGATTCTCACTAAGTTTAGCATCTAGTTTCGATGACCAACAATCATCTTCTAAAATAACTAAAACACAATCTAGATCTGTAGGAATTCAATCCTCCATCAACAGACCAATCATATTGAGATTCACATGCATTTCATTTGAGAGCTCATCCATGACCAATTTATTGATATGTTCTACATCTAGACAACATAACAAATTATTGACATATTCACCAAACCCTTCACTGAGAGCATGTATCTTCATTTGTGAGCTCTTCTTAGGGTTTGGGCCACTTCAACATCCTCCTATGGGGGGAATTTTATTATACTTGGGTACCTCATCAATACTTTGTCTTAGGACCCAATTCTACTACCCACTTAAGCTATGCTTAAGGGAGGTATTAGTGTAGGATGTTTTTTCACAATGTGGTTTTACTTGCATGGTCTAGTTAGCTTTTTTAAGTTCAATAAAGGTCATTAGGGAAGATAATCCCACATACATGAGGATGTTGGTACATTTCTATCTTCCACCTATATAATGTACCTTCTTATGTAATTTTTGGTTAATGTTTCTAATAGAATTTTCTTGTTGTGAAGACAAGCTTCTTAATTTTAGATTATTTTTATGATTTCACTAATCCATATAGGTCTTATTTGTGTATTTGATCCTATCCAGTTGATCCTTGATTATGGCCCACTCTAACAGATCTTTACAAATGTTGTTCTTAAATAGCCATGATCAGTTGTTCTTTATTTTGAGTTGTGTCTCTCTTATCTTACCCCTTTTATTAATTTTATTTGATCATCCTCCTGATTAAATATTTCCTACAATAATTTTTTGAGTGAAGGAGCTAGCACATTAAATACCACATCACAAATACTTCTCTAACTTTCATCTAGTCTACATTAAGATCAGGTTGGGAGTTTATAATTTAGATTTATGTATTTATTTTAGTATATTAGATTATATTAGTTTCCTTTATTTTAATAGTTTAAATATTTATTTTAAAAATTAAATTCTGATAAGAAAAATAATTCTTATCTCTACCATCTGTGCACAAAAATATTAGTTATTTTTTATTTATTCAATTGCAACCATTCAATAGATTCTTTAGGATAATATAGATTTTCAATCAAACCTTTGATAGATATTAAAAAATAAATCAGGAATTTTCAACTGTAATCATAATGAAATTTTAGCTTAAAACAAGTTCTCACACACAAACAATCATATTAGCAATTAGAGAAAACCCTAATCAAACCTAGGTAATCAATAGGTGTTATTTTGCTTATGGTTATCTTTATTTAATTAAATTAGAAACATTATTTTTATCATACTAATTTATAAAATCAGAATTCAAGTATTCAATTTTATTCAAAACAAATCATTCAAACTAGTGTGCATTCATTCATAAACACTAAAAACTTGTTTTGGCTTTCATATGCAAAATAAATATTGATTATTTAGTAGTATTTGTTGTTTAAGATATAAATGTTATTTTGTGTTACTTGAATGTTATTAAAAACATAGTTTTCATACTATATTTATCCACATATCATTTAGAAAAGCACAAAAATAATTGCATTTAGCTTACATCTAGGAAAAATAAAATCAACACTTGCATTTTTAAAGTATATTTTGATTCCTTATCTTGCATGCATTAAAAATTTAATTTATAATGCCAAAAAGAAGAATTATTTCATTTTAGTCTTATTTATTTATCATTCTTTACTAAAACTATTTATTTTCAATAATTAATTAGCTTTCATTTTATTTAAATATTCACAAAAAACAAAAAAAATAATCAAATTACCAAAGCCTTGTCAAGCCAAGCACAAGCATCCTAAAATTATAACAAGTCCTTTCATAAAAAATCCAAAATAATCTCATACAATTATACCTTTCCTTTTCTCCTTTGGATGACACTTTTAGAGACATTTGATCTTGTTAAAGAAGGCCTTTTCCCTAGGGTTAGAGCACCTGTTCCTACAATCAACACATAATTAAATATTAGTGTCAAATTGAGACTTGAGGTTTTTCATGCTACACCTATTCCCCACATCATTGTCAATGCACTTAATTCCATATAAGAGCAAAATAAAATATCTAATCCTCCCATTTTCATTCTCCCCTAAAATAAAAGTCGTCAATATAATGTGATTCAAGCTTAGATCCTCACCTTTACCCCCTTTTCTTTTCCTCATGTCTAGCCTCATCATATATCATTCACACTCATGCATGACATTAACTAGGCTTATTCAACCTAATATAGTTGATCTCATACATCAAGTCATTCAAACCCACCATCCCCACTTCACCAGTCCAAGTATTGATCAAGAGCTTCGACTCCTTATTATCTTAGACACAAAAGGACTTTGGAGTTATATTTCTATATAGTTAGACACTCTTAATGAGTAACATCACATTGTATAATTATTTTTGTTTCATCATAATAATACCTTGTCAATAATCATTCATAATCCCATTCCAATAAATAACCATCCTAATCCATATTTTTACACATCACCCATCTATTACATTGACTATCTCAACCTGACCTTGGGAAGTTGAATGTACATTATAGCATGTGTTATTCACATGTATACAAATTTTTGAACTCAATGTGAAAGACTTCCACCTTTTACATTTCCATTTTATTCTCTTTCTTCTTTTCTCCTTTCCCATCTTCCCCTCTCCTTCCATTTATTTTGTGAGTATCCATATACCCCCAAAATATGTCTAGACATGACCTAAGCGGATCTATTGGCCTAAAGAGGTATAAAAAGATCCAACTTAACTATGATGAGGATTAATTGGTAAGTTAAACAAACCATACTTTCAACTCCAATTTATATTATCACTTTTATGATTATTCTCACTGCAATACTCATACTTTCAACTCTAATTTATATTATCATTTCCATGATTATTCTCACTGTAATACTCAAACTGACTACAATCCCTATTCATGAGGTGTGGAATGTAACAAAAATTTCTAGAAATTATACTAAATCCAATGTTAAGATCCTCATTAGATGGAGTATATCCAATCCTCATATGGAAATTAGACCATCAATTATCTTACATAACCCAGATATGGAAATATTTACTGAGTATGACCACTATCTAGGAAGGATCCACTATTTGGAGGATGAGGTTAATCCTATGCAAGCAACTACACATCCCTCTAACATGAATCAAAAAATTTCTAACCTATAAGTGTAAACCTTAACCACTACCCCTAATGATCCCAATCCAAATCAATCCTCTCACACTAAATAATATCTCACTTATACCCCTCCTATACAAGATATCCATAAAGCTATCACCACCACTAGCCCAAATTAGCTCATCAATACCTCAGTGGGTCACATTTATGACTTAGATAACAACCAAAAATCTTCAAATCAAGGAGTAAACCTAAATACTACTACCCAATTTCATTCCTCTTATTTTCCCATCCAAAAAATGGCCCATCATCCATTGAAAAAACAAGCTTACATGTTCCCACTACAACACGAGTATATGTCTCCACCAAGTTATGCCTCTAACCAACCCCTCAAGGACATCTTTACTTACAAAGTCCCTAACCTAGACACTTCTAAAATTATTACAACCTACCAATATCATACACAAAATTTAATGGGAGGTGTATTCACCTACACTCCACCTCATAAACTAATGTCGTGACCAATAACCCACCACTCTTTACCTCTTCAAGTTCATGCCTCCCACATACACTCTTCCTCTATAGACTATACATGTGTTTCCTTATGTTCCTTTGGGATATGTTCAAACCACGTATGGCTTGCCGTAAAAAATCACTAATATTTTTATGTCTAATAACCTTCCTCCCTATTTCCATATATTCCCCACGTTTACCAAGTTGGATAACTATTTTCTAGATTTTTCCACTTAATCTTATCAAGTCTTTTCCATTCTTCTTAGTGGTTATCTATTCAACACCTATGTGATCCCACCCTTCCAATCCTACTTAAACATGTCAATAATTTAATTCAGAAACATAGGGACCTATGTGAAGTACCTTAAGAAACCCCTAGATCTCAACATACGATGGGTTATTCTTATTTTTCCTACTATACCTTTCTAAGTTCAAAGAGGAGGGAGATTACAATGTACATGTCAAGGCTTATGCTAAGGTTTTCTTAAAACTCCTCCATTAGAATGGGTTTGTTTCCATATTTTCCCTAAAACCCTAGAATTAATCGCTCTTAAATGGTATTACCACATCCCTGAGGGGTTCATTCATTCATTAAAACAATTGATGGTTGAATTCTTCAAGGCCTTCATGGTGAAGAAGATTATCAAGACTAGAATCCAAGAATTTATTCATATCAAATAAGAACACAATGAACCAACTACCCATTTCATCATGAGATGGTAACAATTTTTCTATTCATCTATCAGTGCACCTCACATGGATTAAAGGGAATTATGTGACCTTTTTCTTCACTCCCTTAACAAGGAAACAAGGGAAGATGTCCAAAATTTCCCATATATGTATTATGAAAAAAATCTTGAAAGTGCCTTATGGATTGATCAAGTGACCATTGATAGTGGTCATCAAACCTATGGGTCCAATGGGTGCATTATCACCCCAAACCAAAATTCAAGACAGAATAATGTCAACAATTAAGGGCCCAAAATCCTTAAACAAGATAGGAATACCACACTACTGGGGTGATCAATTAGCTAAAAAGGCCAAATCAAGTGAGAAATAATCAGTCTCCATCTATGAAAAACACCAACAAAAATAATAATATAGGTATTAGGAACCAAAAACCCTCACCTATAGTTCATGTAGTTGACTTCAACTAACCTCCACCTTCCAACATGTAATATCAAAAGCAAAATTAGATCCAGTCTCAACATGTTGAATATTTTGCACAATTTCATAACCAAACCTATAACCAACCCACTATAAAATGAATAATTAACAAAGGTTTGTTCAACAAGGACAAAACTAGAGGCCTATGTAATATGTTCCCAACATTTACTATCTCTTTCACTGAGTCATTGATTGTGAAACTCAAAATTGTAGTGAGTATAACAAATTCATCCAAAGGCTCCCTGAGGATCAAAGGTAAACTTTCATATACATGTTCCTAGAGAATGTAAGTTCAAATCCTTAGGACATTCAAAATAGTCTTATCTTTTCCATAGAACCAAAATCTCTAGATTTACTAGAACCTTTTTCTAAGCCACCAAATATGAACTACCCAAAACCAGGCTTAGGGTAACTTATAAAATCAAGTGGTTCATCATAGTCAACATGTAAAATCATGTACCAATGATGTTGAGGCCTCTAATTATATAAATTCCAATGTCTCCCCAAAGTTAGGGTTCCAGGGTAAAACCAAAATGATAGGAGTTACAGAGATGTAAGTCTAATAGGGAGTGAATATAATTACTCACACCAAGGAATATCAGCCCATAGCTCTTCACCCTTCAAACATCCTAGATACTAAGGCCATCCCTAATCCTATGGGGAATTAGGATTTGATCTCAGATCTTACAAAATATTTATTTCACATTTCCTTCCTTGAATTTATAAATAACTCACCTACCCATCGTTTGACATTACTTGATGCTTTTAGGATTGGGGCATTTATTTAGCATAACTCCCCCACCTCAAGCCCAAATCAATCACATTTAACTATATATGTTTCCACCTATTAAATATTATAAATAATATATTTATTTCTTAAACCTTATTAGTATCCCTCCTAATTCTAAATTGTCAAGGAGGGATCCATCCTTGTTTTTTCAAGTATGAATCTATATTAACTATGTAAAGAGAGTCATGGTTAATGACAGGGCAGTCATGAACATTGTCCCCTTCTCTACCTTGAAAAAACTTGGTTAAAAGTAAACCAATTATTTCAAAACTAATAATACCCTACAAGGCTATGATAGTCTCAAGTCCACCCCAATAGGAACCATTGTGATTTCAATCACTCTAGGTCTCAAGACTGTGTCAACAAAATTTTATGTGATTGATAAAGGCACAAATTATAAAATGATATTGGAAGACCATTAATTCACATGATGAAATCCATCCCTTCAACCTTGTTTCAAAAATTAGGTTCCTCCATTTGTGTAAAGTTTTCATGGCCCAAGGGGATCTCAAGCCTTTTGACATGCTTAAAATGACCATGCATAAATATCAATCTTTCACATTGCCTATCACCTATCTACCAACGGGGTCATAAAACCTCCATAGTTGGTGGATGTTACATATGTGAATCCATTAACAATAATGTTTCCACTTATATTTGAACCGCCACTTAGATTCAAACTGAGATGCTCTAGCACTCCTTTTTAAGAGCAGTGTGTCTACCAATTTCACCATGGTAGCTTGGTATTATCTAGTCAATATATTATATTATTTTTTTGAGATTGTCAGTGGTTATCTAGAATAAAGGGGAAAAATCCCTCAAGCATTATTAAAGGATAAACTAAAATAAAATAAAGTAGTGATAGCTAAAATGTCACTAGTTTAGAGCCAATCATCATTCCAGTAGCTTCCACTATGTCTATGGTTGAGATTATTAATATCTTGGAAAATGGCATACCACTTATCCTTTTATTTAACCCATGAGGGTTAGGAACCTATAAATTCTTTGAGTCTCATAATTTATAACCCCAAGAGGGGTTAGCTATTATCCCTGATCTTTTCATGATAGAAATGTCAAAGAATGAAGAAGTTGATGAAAATTTTTCCTATGATGACCATCATAATCACCTAATGCTCAATCACATAGGGGAAACTTGTATTTCACGTACTAATCTTCTTAATTTTGAGCTTCTTCAGATCATGTTCCTTTATCACACTATGATAGGGCCATATCAGTTTTTCATAGTTTTTGATCCATCGAGTTTGCTTCTTCATGATATGTTAGTCTTTCTACTACAACCCACACCAACTTATAATTCACATCACATTCCAAGTTATATGATATACATTAAAACCATTATTTCTCCTTGATTGTACCAATGTTTAAGGAGTAGATTCATACATTAATAATAGATACCATAAATATCAACATTAGATCTCATGATTATCTATGAACTCTTAAAAGAGAGGCCTTCCCTCCCCATTACAAAGAGAGAGACCCATGGTGAGCCACTCACTAAATTCTTATGAGTTTTCTTACATATAATAATGGGAAAAATATAATTACTTGTATCTTATCAATAGTATTATAGGTTTCATAACTATATTGGCATACCTCCCACACTAAAATTAGATCATAACCATGTCGGTATATTCCCATACCAAAATGCCATCATAACTATGATACCATACTTTTCACACTAAAAAAAAGCCTAACAAGTATCCTTTTGAGTTCCCAAAAGTGATTACATTCCTTCATCTAGACCACAAGAGTAGGCCTTTTGAGTTTCTATAAGTTATTTTATTCTCCATGCAAGGGGTAAGGACTTATCACTTTTCTAAGTCTCAGGACTGAGAACCCCAATAAGGGTTAACTGATATTCTTCATATTCATATGTTTTAGATATTAAAATACTAAGAAGTCTCATCGGATGATAGTTCTTCTACACGTGATTAGTGGGTCCTCTATTATGATGGGGCCAATTGTCAACTAGATGCAAGGGAAGGAGATATGCTAATTTTTTGTGAGGGATGAGTCATGCCTTTTGGTTTCAAATTATATTTTGAGTGTATGAATAATGGGGTCAAGTGTGATGCCTTATTTCTTGGCATTCTCATTGAAAAATGTTTAGGTATTAAAAATTCAAGGATGCAAGGTGAATCATAGTGAGTTGTCAACCAAGTTTCTAGGATCTATCAAACCAAATTTGAACATCTTCAGTTATGTAATATCGATGTGCATGAAGTTTTTAAAGGCTTTGAATTCATTTCTATAGATGTAGTCCCTAAAGAAATCAACCAACTTGTTGACTATATAGTTACTTCATCATTGTGTTTCAACCCTCGTCTCACTATACTAGAGTCTAATTTCATAATATCAATTAGGAAAAAACCTCTTGTACATAAAACTTCTAGTGACCAAACCATTGGCATACAGTATGGATGATATTCTATTAGTACTTGACCTAGCCAAGAGTGATGAGACTATTTTTTATTTTTTGAGAGCCTATGATGACCTCCCATATTTACACCACAAGATGGGTTTCTCCCTCACTTTTCATCCCACATCATATCTTGGACGTGAATATTATGATTCTTATTTCTAGATTGAGGATTACTTATCCTCTAATGATGAACATGATGTTTTCAATATATAGGGTGAAGATATCAATCTTCTCCCAACCCCTAACATGTTTAAGTAAGGAAATTCCTCCCTCATTAAGGAAACCATTGATATAAGCATTGGGATTGAGGAGAGTCCTACAATTCTAAATCTTGGGTCTTCACTTTCATCTTAGGAATTGGAAGGTCACCAACATCTACTCACTGATCTCTCAAATCAGTTTGCCTTCTCTTACACTGATATGGTGGATATCAACCTTGATGTTGTAGTCCATAATCTTGTTACCAAACCTAATGCCAATCTAGTTAAACAAAATCTTAAGCCAACTAAGCCTAAAGTTACATTGATGGTAGAAGAGGAATTTTTAAAACTTCTAAAGGTCAGCTTTATCAAGCCAATGGACTATTACAAGTGGATGTCTAATTTTGTCCCTATTTTTGAGAAGAATAGTATGTTTAGGATATGTATAGATTTTTAAGGTATCAAAAAATCTTGTCCCTATTGTTGATGCTATAATAGGATATGATATAATATCACTTATAGATGGCATTTTAGGATATAATTAGATTCGTATTTTTGATGAAGATCAGAGTAAAAACCCCTCTACTACACCATGGGTACCTTTTATTATGTTGTGATGCCATTTGGTCTTAAAAATGAAAGGGAAACATATTAAAGGACCATGACCCATATATTCCATGATCTTATCACAATATAGTGGAGGTTCACATAAATGATCTTTTATGGAAATCAAGGCAATGAATTGACCAATAGAGGTGTTACACATCCTCACATATTTAATCAAATACAACATTACCCTCAATCCTAAGAAGCATGTGTTTAAAGTTATAGGCATAAAAATCCTTAGATATATTATCTTCTAGCATGAAATTGATATTGATCCTACCAAAATTCATGCAATTTTATACATGTTCTCCAGACTAATAAGTTAGGTATTAGATCATTCCTAGGAAAATTTGGGGCCACTCGAAGATCCATACTAGACCTCACCTATGCAATTCATCCAATCTATAATTTACTTAAGAGATTAATAAAATTGACCTAAATGATTGATTTATAGAATGAATTTGAGGTAGTAAAATGTTTATTTATATCTTCGCCCATGCTCATGGCACCCAAGCTAGATAAGCCCTTGATACTTTACATTAGGGAAACTGAGGTGTCTCTTAACTGTATGTTAGTCCAAGAGGATGATACTTACAAAGAATGTTCTATTAATTCATTATTTTTATTTTCATGGATTATGAAACATGTTACACACCAACAAAGAATGAGTGTTTTGAAATTGTGTTTTTAACTAAGTGATTACAACACTATATTCTTAATTAGGAAATGTGGGTCATAGTGAGGTCTTAATCCTTATGAATGTTCTTGACACAACTGACCCTCTCATGAAAGGTTTGGAATTTTATCATGATTTTAATCAAGTTTGGCATTACTTACATCAGCTATAAGCCCATCAAGGGATAAATCATTATCTACTGGTTGGCAGACTCTCCCCTAGAGGTTGTTGATCTCATTAACATCAATATTTTTGATGAATCAATTTTGTACATAGAGAAACCTCCTATCATTTATTCTCCTTGGTATTTTTATATCAATCATTAGTTAATTGACTACACCTATCCTAAAGGGGAAAACTCTCAATAAATCTAGCATCTTCACATTATCACTTCCAAGTATGTCATCTTAGATGAGGTTATCTACCACAATCCCTTTGATGGCATGTTGCTGAAATGTGTAGACCAAGAGGAATCAGAGAGGGTAATTTCCATTATCACAGTGGGGTTTGTGGCAACCAATTTGATGGCCATGTGACTACTTGCAAGATACATAGAATCATATACTTTTGGACCAATCTTTAACATGATACCATCAAATATGTTAGGAAATGTGATAAGTGCCAACATTTATCTCACAATATCTACATTACTCCTTAGACTTTGCAACTGATTGTTACACCTTGGTCCTTTTCCACTTGGGGTCTAGATCTTATAGGTAAGCTTTACCCCACTTCTTCTTATGGTCAAAAATTTATTATCATAGCTACTAGATATTTAACTAAGTGGATAGAAGCAATGCATCTTATAACTATTACTAGTTAAGTCATTAATTTTTTTATTTTGAACCAAATAATTTGTTGATTCAAGGTTCCACAAATCATCATAATAGATAATGGATCCCCCTTTGAAAACCATGAGGTATGTGTTAGATTATGGAGCCTGATATTATTTTAATGCCCAGTTCCTAATAGGGGTTTTTGGGGGGGCAATGGCCCCCCCACTAGGATCACCATGGGGGTCTAGGCAGGTTACATAGTTACATTCACATAAATTCATGGAAGGTCATTAACGGGTCACTAATAATATTAAAAGGAGAGAATGTAGGTACATTATATTCATCTAATGGTGATGTTGACTTTTCTATTTCTCTAGCTTGTATAAAAGTAGATACAAAATTATGGCACCACAAACTTGGGTACATGAGTGAGAAGGGGATGCAATTTTTCCACTCAAAGAATTTTTTTCCATATTTGAAATAGATGGATTTGGATTTCTATAAGCACTATGTGTATGGAAAATAGAAGACAGTCATATTTCTCAAAGTTGGGAGGACAAAGAAGGATGAAAAGTTAGAGCTTGTGCATACAAATGTATAGGGGTCAGCTCAAGTATCATCCCTTGGTGTATCTTCTTATTATGTTACTTCTATCGATGATGTAAGTAGAAAAACTTGGGTTTATTACATACAAAATAAATCTAATTTTTTTGATACTTTTAAGAAATGGAAAGCTTTGGTTGAGAATGAGATAAGAAATAAGTTAAAATGTATCAGATTAGATAATAGAGGTGAATACTGTAGCAAGGAGTTTGATAATTACTATTCATTATATGGAATTTGTAGAGAGAAGATGGTTCTAAGAACATCACAAAAAAATGATGTGTCAAAAAGGATGAACATGACAATCATGGAGCATGCAAGGAGCATGAGATTACATGCAGTGTTGCCCTTATAATTTTGGGCAGATGTTGTGGATATTGTTGTTTACTTAATAAATAGAGGGCCTTCAATTCCTTTGGATGGTAGCATTCCAGAGGAAGCATGGATAGGTAAAAAGTTATATTATTCCTTTTTAAAGAATTTCGATTGTAAAGTATTTGTCCATATTGATAAATAAAATAGAACTAAGCTTGAGTCAAAATCCAAGAAATGTAATTTTATTAGATATGGAGTTAATGATTTTGGTTACCATTTATGGGATATTAAAAATCATATAATCATTAGGAGAAGAGATGTCATCTTTAATGAAAATGTCATGTATAGAGATCAGTTGTAGGGAAAGAAAAAGGAAAATTTAAATACAGAATATGCAGTACTTTATGAAATTACTAGAAATCAAATTCCAAAAGTGCTAGAAAAACAAAATATGCAACAACTACAATACCTCAAACTCATGGAAGTGTAGTTAGAAGATCTACTAGAGTAAGTAGACTCCTTGAACATTACTCTCCTTCACTTCATTATTTATTATTGACTGATGGTGGTGATCCATAAATCTATGAAGAAGTAATGTAGATAGAAACTAGAAAGAAGTGGGACCAAGGCATGAAAGAGGAGATGGACTCCTTAGTACATAAACAAACTTGGGATTTGGTTCAGTTTCTTGTAGGTAAAAAATCATTGTAGAATAAATGGGTTTACAAGTTGAATGAATAAGATGGAGGTAAAAAGAGGTACAAGGCCAAACTTGTTGTAAAGGGGTTTACACAAAAGAAAGGTATTGACTTTGATGAAATATTTTTTCCATTAGTTAAAATAACTTCTATAAGAACTATTTTAAGTTTGGTAGCAATAGAATATTTGCACCTTGAACAGTTAGATGTGAAGATTGCATTCCTTCATGGTGCTTTGGAGGAGGAAATATATATGGAGCAACCACAAGGATATGAAGTCAAAGGTATGGAGAAAATGGTGTGCAAGTTGAAGAAGAGTTTGTATGTCCTAAAACAAGCTCCAAAACAGTGGTAATTGAGATTTGACATGTTTATTATAGAATAAGGTTATAATATATGTCATTCTGACCACTATGTTTACTTTAAGAGATTAGATAATGGTAGCTATATTATTTTGTTATTGTATGTAGATAACATGCTTGTTGCAGGGTCTAACATGCATGATATAAATGAGGTAAAAAGATAACTAGAAAATTTATTTACAATGAAGGATTTGGGTACTCGAAAGCAAATCATCAGTATAAGAATAACAAGAGATAGAAAAAATAGAAAATTGACATTATCTCAAGAATAATACATCAAGAAGGTGTTAGTCAGGTTCAATATTTAATATTCAAAACCTCTGAGTACACCTTTGGGAGGGCACTTCAAATTAAGAAAGGAGCAGTGTCCTAAAACATTGGAAGAAATCAATTACATGACCAAAGTGTCATATGCTTCAGCAATTGGAAGTTTAATGTATGTTATGGTGTGCACTAGACTAGATATTGCTCATGCAATGGGAGTTGTCAGTAGGTTTATGAACAATCCAGGAAAAGATAATTGGGATGTAATCAAATGGATTATCAGGTACTTGAGGGGGACCACTTATAGACATTTATGGTATGAAGGTTTAGATGTTACCTTATAAGGATATCTTAATGTATACATGACTAGAGATTTAGATGGTAGGAAAGTACCATAAGTTATGTATTCACTATTGGTGACATAGCAATTAGTTGGATTTCAAAATTGTAGAAGATAATTGCTTTATCAACTATAGAGGAAAATATGTTGCATCTACAGAAACTATCCAGGAGATGATATGGATGTAATGGTTCATGGAAGAGTTTAGGCATATGTAGGAAGATTACAGGTTGTATAGTGATATCCAGAGTGTGATTCATTTATAAAAGAACTCGGTATTATACTCAAGAACCAAACATATACAACTCAACTATCACTTCATTCATTCAATTTTGGAGGATGGTCAATTGAAGTTGGAAATGATCCATACGAGTCGAAATCCTATTGATATGCTAAAAAAGGTAGTTACTAAAGATAATTCAGAGAGTTGTTCAGCTTTAATAGGTCTTTAAGGATAATAAAGAAGATGAAAAACATGCCAAGGTCAAAGTTCAAATAAAATTCCAATTAAGATTTGTAGCGGTGGAGTTGCAACAATCAGTCTCTAAGTGGGATATTATTGGATGGTGGAGCCTGATCTTATTTTAATGCCTAGTTCATGATAGGGGGTGTAGGGAGCAATGCCCCCCATTAGGGTCACCATGGGGGTTCAAATGGGCCCAAAGCAAAATTTTGTGAAAAATGTATTATAAAATATTGTAATTTTGTAGTTAATCTAGACCATTTACTATTAAGTTTTAGATCTAATGGTAGAAATTAAGTTAGTGCATTTTTTTCCCTAATTTATAACCCTCCTTTGATATGACAGCATTGTAATTAGGTGAAAAAGGAGAGAGAGTGAAGAGGATATTGCATTAGATTTATTATAGGTTTTTCCCTTCATTTGTTGGACTGAATAATGAGGACTTACAATCTCTGTGTAGACATAGCCCATAATGGGTGAACCACATTAAATCTGTGTCTCTATTCTATTATGTTTTATGAATTTTAATTATATCTTTATTTCATTATTATTTCTCTACATTTTTTATTCCTAATAATTGGTATCAGAGCCAAAGGTTTATTTGGCAGATAAACTCGTAGGAAAAGAGGTTTCCTGGTTCGAGTGGGAGCAATGGCAAAAGAAGGCAAGTTTAAGGTCAAGAAGTTTACTGACCAAAACTACCAACTATGTAAGATGTAAATGGAGGAATATCTATATCATAAGTATATTTTCCTACCATTGGGTGGAATAACAAAGAAGCTAGTGACAATGAAGGATGAAGACTGTGAGGTTATTGACAAAAAGGCACTAAGAACAATAAGGCTATGTCTGAAAACATTGGGAGCATTCAATATTTCAAAATAAAAGATAATAGTAGATGTGATAAAGGAATTAGATAGAGTGTATGAAAAACCCTCAGCCTCCAATAAATTATTTCTTATGAAGCATTTATTTAATCTATAAGTGTTAGAAGGTGGGTTTGTTGCTGACCATTTAAATGAATTTAACACGATCACAAATCAGTTAAGCTCTGTAAGAGTAAATTTTGATGATGAGGTTAGGTATCTTTTGATTCTGTGCTCATTGCCAAAAAATTTGAATGGCTTGGTCATGGTTGTGAATAATTCTGTCTCTGGCTCAAACACTTTAAATTTTGATGATGTTATTGGTGTTATCCTTTACGAGGAAATGCAATAAAAAAGAACAAGTGAGACATCAAGTAATGCTTTGACTATGGAGAATAGGGGAAGACAAAAGGATAGAGGAAAAGGCCCAAGGAATCATGGGAGGTCTAATAAGGGTAGATCTAAATCCATAGGAACATTGGTGTGCTAGATTTGTGGGAAGAAAGGACACCTGAAGAAAGATTGTTAGTTTCGAAAAGGAAAACAAGGAGATAGACAATAAGATAAAAAACCAAGAATCAAATGTATAAAGTGATGTTTTACAAGATGATTTAATACTTTATTTAGATAATATTGATGATTCTTGGGTGTTAAATTCAGGGGCTTCATTTCATGCTACACCCCATAATAAATATTTTCAAGACTATGTACAAGGTGATTTTGAGCAGGTTTATTCAGGTGATGGTAAACCCTATAAAATTATAGGAAAGCTTAAGATACAGATAAAATTATAGAATGGAAACAAATGGTTGTTGAAATAGGTGAGGCATGTTCCTAAGGTGATAATAAATCTAATTTTAGTAGGGCAGCTAGGAAGTGAGGGTTGCATAGTTATATTCATAGAAAATTCATGGAAAGTCACTAAAGGATCACTAGTAATAGAAAAAGGAGCGAAGGTAGGTAGATTGTATTAATCTAATAGTGATGTTAACTCTTCTATTTCTATAGTTTCTATAGAATTGGATATAAAATTATGGCATCATGGACTTGGGCACATGAATGAGAAGGGAATGCAAGTTCTCCACTCAAAGAAATTATTGCCAGATTTGAAGAAGGTGGATTTGGGTTTCTGTGAGCACTATGTGTATGGAAAATAAAATAGATTCATATTTATCAGAGTTGGGAGGACAAAGAAGGATGAAAAGTTAGATCTTGTGCATATAAATGTATGGGGACTTGCTCAGGTATCATCCCTTGGTGTCTCTTCTTATTGTGTTACTTTTATCGATGATACAACTAAAAAAACTTGGGTTTATTGCATAGGAAAGAAATCTGATGTTTCTGATACTTTTAAGAAATGGAAATCTTTGGTTGAGAATGAGACAAAAAATAAGTTAAAGTGTGTCAGATCAGATAATGGAGGTGAATACTATAGCAAGGAGTTTGATAATTATTGTTCACCCCATGGGATTCATAGAGAGAAGACGGTTCCAAGAACACCACAACAAAATGGTGTGTCAAAAAGGATGAATAGGATAATCATGGAGTGTGAAAGAAGCATGAGATTACACGTAGGGTTGCCCTTATAATTTTGGGTAGATGCTGTGGATATTGCTATTTACTTAATAAATAGAGGTCCTTCAAGTCTTTTAGATGGTGGCATTCTAGAGGAAGCATGGATAGGTAAAAAGATAGATTATTCCTTTTTAAAGACTTTCAGTTATAAAGCATTTGTCTATATTGATAAAGAAAATAGAACCAAGCTTAAGGCAAAATCCAAGAAATATATTTTTATTGGATATGGAGTTAATGATTTTGGTTACCATTTATGGGATATTAAAAATCGCAAAATCATTAGGAGTACAAATGTCATCTTTAATGAAAATTTCATGTATAGATATCAGTTGTAGGAAAATTCAAATATAGAATATGTAGTACTTGATGAAATTACTGGAAATAAAATTTCAAAAGTGCCAGAAAATCAAAATATGCAACAACTAAAACTACATAGAATTCTTATAAATGTAGTTAGAATATCTACTAGAGTAAGTAGACTCCCTGAACATTACTCTCCTTCATTTTATTATTTATTATTGACTAATGGTGGTGAGCCAAAATACTATGAAGAAGTAATGCAGGTAGAAACCAGAAAGAAGTGAGAGCAAGGCATGAAAGAGGAGTTGGACTCCTTGGTACACAACCAAACTTGGGATTTGGTTCAGTTTCCTATAGGTAAAAGAGCATTACAGAATAAATGGGTTTATAGGTTGAAGGAAGAAGATGGAGGAAAAAAGAGGCACAAGGCCAGATTTTTTGTAAAGGGGTTTGCACAAAAGAAAGGTATTGACTTTGATGAAATATTTTCTCCAGTAGTTAAAATGATTTCTATAATAACTATTTTAAGTTTGGTAGTAGTAGAAGATTTGCACCTTGAAAAATTAGATGTGAAGACTACATTCCTTCATGGTGATTTTGAGGAAATATATATAGAGCATCCACAAGGATACAAAGTTAAAGGTAAGGAGAAAATGGTGTGCAGGTTGAAGAAGAGTTTGTATAGCCTAAAACAAGCTCCAAGATAGTGGTATTTGAAATTTGACATGTTTATGATAGAACAAGATTATAGTAGATGTCATTCTGACCACTGTGTTTACTTTAATATATTAGATAATGATAGCTATATTATCTTTTTATTGTATGTAGATGACATGCTTATTGTAGGGTCTAACATGCATGATATAAATGAGCTGAAATAAAACTAGCAGATTCATTTGTAATGAAGGATTTAGGTGTTGTAAATAAAATCCTTGATATGAGAATAACAAGAGACAATAAAATAGGAAATTGGTAGTCTCAAGAAGAATACATCAATAAGGTGTTAGTCAGGTTCAATATGCAAGATGCAAAACCTATGAGTAAACCTTTGGAAGGGCACTTCAAATTAAGCAAGGAATAGTGTCCTAAAACATAAGAAGAAATAAATTACATGACCAAATTGCTTTATGCGTTAGCAGTTGGAAGTTTAATATATGTTATGGTGTGTACTAGACCAGATATTGCTCATACAGTGGTAGTTGTCAACAGGTTTATGAACAATCTAGGAAAAGAGCATTGGGATGCAGTCATGTGGATTCATAGGTACTTCAGGGGGACCAATGATAGACATTTGTGCTAAGAAGGGTCAAACGTTACCTTTAAAATACGTGTTGATGCAAACATGGCTAGAGATTTAGATGGTAAGAGGAGCACCATAGGGTATGTATTCATTGTTGGTGACACAACAGTTAGTTGGATTTCAAAATTATATAAGATAGTTGCTTTGCCAACTATAGAGGTAGAATATGTTACAACTACATAAGCTCAGAAGGAGATGATATAGATGTAATAGTTCATGGAAGATTTGAGGCATAAGAAGGAAGATTTTAGGTTATACAGTAATAAACAGAGTGTGATTCATTTAGTAAAGAACTTCGAATTCCACTCAAGAACCAAACATATACAAATCAGATATCACTTAATTTGTTCAATTTTGGAGGATGGTCAATTGAAGTTGGAAAAGATCCATACGAGTAAGAATCTTGTAGATATGCTAACAAAGGTATTCATTAAGGATAAGCTAGAGAGTTGTTCAGCTTTAATAGGTCTTCAAGGATAACAAGGAAGATGAGAAACATTCTAGGGTCAAAGTTCAAAGAAAAGTCCAAGTAAAAGTTGTAGCGGTGGAGTTGCAAAAATCAATCTCCAAATGGGAGATTATTGGATGGTGGATCTTGATCTTATTTTAATGCTTAGTTCTTGATAGGAGGGGTGTGGGTGGGAAACTCCCCTCACTAGGGTCATTATGGGGGTCCAAGGGGGCCCCTCAAAGTAAAATTTTGTGAAAAATGCATTATAAAATATTTTAATTTCATAGTTAATCTAGATTCTTTACTATTAGGTTTTAGATCTAAGAGTAGAAATTAAGTTAGTGCATTTTTTACCCTAATTTATAACCCTCCTTTGATATGAGGGCATTGTAATTGGGTGAAAAAGGAAAGAGAGTGAAGAGGATATTGTAGTGGATGTATTGTAGGTTTTTCCCTTCATTTTTTGGACTAAATAATAAGGACTGACATTTTTTGTGTGGGCATAGCCCATATTAGGTGAACCACATTAAATTTGTGTCTTTATTATATTGTGTTTTATGAATTTCAATTCTCTCTTTATTTCATTATTATTGCTCTACATTCTATACTCCTAATAGTATGTGAAGTATGCAATAAATTCACCATATCACATGACATGGCCTCCTTATATTATCCATAGGATGATGGCTAGGCTAAATCCACCAATAAAACCCTAAAGTTGATCTTTTTTAATATAGTCAAATATTCTAAATGAGATTGGCATTTGTAAATTTATCCATAACTTTGAGCTTATATAACTAGCACTAAAATCTCATGGGGGTAACTCGTATTCCCTTGTGTTTTGATCTAAAGCTATTTTACCTCTTGAGTTCAATATACCTACACTTCATGTATTATTCTAGGGTCTCCTAGACCTTGAGGAGTATAGGAACACACGACTATCTAAACTTGAGACTTTAGATGAATGATAGTTAGTTGTTACACAGAACCACATAACATATGTAAATCACTTGGGCAGATAATACAATAAAAATTTACATGAGCCCTGATACATATATGAGATCTCATCTTTAGGCTTGACAGTAGCATTGATAATAAGAAATGAGAACGTCAAAATTTTATACCTGATTGGTTAGGGCCTTTCCTAGTGACTGAATATTCCAATAATAGAGCCTATCAATTATGCCATTTAAAGGGAAAGGAATTCTATAAATTTGTAAACTCTTTTTATCTTAATATTTTATATATTTAGTTCTTTCATATCACATTACCCTTACTGCATTGTATTTTCATAGTTTATGTGTTCATTTGTATATCAGATGTTATGTTTGGTGATTATTTGATTGTTAGTTTGCATATCATGAAACTTTTAGAATGTATCATATCATATCATTCCATTATTTCATACCAACATATTATCTCATGGAAAACATATTCCAAAATTAGCATTACATTGGTTTTTGCCTTAGCTCTTATGAGTAGAGTACACCTCTTTTCCTATAACTTCTAATCAAACTTAGAAAATGCTAGCCTACAACATAGTCTATAAGCTTGACCATGATAGAGTCTCCCCTTACGATGCCTTATAAAGAATAACATTAGCATTCTCAAAAATAGGTTTTTCACTTGTCTGTCTTGGTCTTCAATGATGATCCTTTGAATCTTACTAGTTGCACAAGGCCAAGATTTGGGGCTAAAGGCCTATCAAATAAAAATACACTCTTATCAAAAACTTAAGTAACATCAAAACTAAATCTATCTCACACCCTTTTTAACCTTTAGTGATGAGCGCTTGCATCTTACTAGTTGTGTGGGGTTAGTATTAGGGAGAGGTGCCTTTACTCACCTACATCTAGTCTTTGGTGATTAGCCCATGTGTCTTCCTATTCATATGAGACTAAGTGTATGGGGTCACAAATAAAAATAAAATCTAAATGCAAAATCAATATTCAATCAAAAAATTTCCCAAAAAAATTCTTCATAAATCACGTCTACATGCCTATGCTAAAAAAGGTAACTTTATCTGACTTACTAATTCTATTAGGTCTAGTTATCTCAAGATGAAGCCGATAAATTTATTATTTTATAAGTCTATAAATAATTAAATCGCCCATTTCCTCATAAATATTAATTCATCTTCCTATTTCTTGAAAAAAATTGATTCATAGTTTTTAAATTTTATCATTTGACACATCATATTTCCCTTTTCATTCCTTTGATACAAACTAGAAGTCATGTGTTATGTAAAACAAAATAAATAAGTCATCACCTACAAAAAAACTATTAGTGCATGTGTAATATAATATATATGTCCATCATACTACATCATTTGCATAATTGTTTTTCACATTAAAATCATTATCCATAGCATTTTCTCAAAAACATATAGATACATGGTATATCATCACATGCCTATGTCATGTAGAGTACATAAACTAAAAATAAAACATGGAAATTAA
This sequence comes from Torreya grandis, assembly GCA_037957365.1. Taxonomy (NCBI): domain Eukaryota; kingdom Viridiplantae; phylum Streptophyta; class Pinopsida; order Cupressales; family Taxaceae; genus Torreya; species Torreya grandis. Next base: position 84,398 of record JARHVA010005443.1, on the reverse strand, counting down.
AATCCCATAACATATAAAAGATGAGTCACTGAGATGTAAACCATAATGTCTCCATATATCATAATAATATTTAGTTTGTACAACATAAGTATCCAATACAATCACCTCTATAGAGGGTTAATGTGTCTCAAGATATCAAAAAGAGTTAAAAGTGTACAATATATAACAAAATATGCAATAGCCTCAAGAGCTCTTCTTCCTCCTCTGAGAGAATCTTGATTTAGAATAATGGTGATGGATGTGGGTCCTATGTCATCTATTATCATAACCCCATGTGAGGCCCTATCTCCATCTTAGGGGCTTATGTGCCTACTTTTGCTAGCATCTCCCTATGAGGTTGTATCCCTTGTCATGTGGTTGAAAGCTTGACCTCTTCCACCTATCAATGTGTCTATCTAACCCTATATTCTCATCACTTTATCCAATATTGCATTTTTCTCCACCCTCAATAATGTCAATGTCATAGACACATGTAATGTAGGGGAAAAGGCATTAGTGTGCCGACCAATCCTTATAATAAGTTTAAGGTCTACCAGGATTTGGTACCTAGTCATATAATCACCCAATTAGATTTATCATAGAGTATAAAACCAATATCAAATCCAGTCACATAGAAATTAAAATTAATTAATTAGTTAAAGTAATCAAGTTTAATGAAATATATGCAATAACCTAAAATACATAAATCCATAATCTATCTAGCTTATCCTCATGCCAATATGGGTTGGAGTCATAATCTACAACCTCCTCCTCATCAATGTATATCTCATCATCTAATTTTATATAATGGTGATCTCTACCATCTCCTCCTAGTTGTTGTCACTACTCCTCCTATGTAGGATCCTCCTAAGTAGAGTCTTGTTGATACAGTGATGATGGTGGTGGTGATGGTGGTGGTGGACCCATCTATTGCTACCCTAAAATAGCCTATCCTTCTCCTCCTTCATATAGCTATTAGGGTGGTCCTTCCTACACAAATCCTAGTTGGACTCATCAGGTGATGGGCACCCCTCTCAAAGCAAGTTTCATCCCAAGTTCCCTAATATCCTAGCATGTGCCTCAATAAACAATAGTGGTAATGGGAAGGTTTCTCACATATGGCATTTTTGAATTATTGAGGCACCATGTCTATGGGGTTCACCTCAACCTGTAATATCTTATCCCATACCTAGGTTACCCCAACAACTATCAGGAGATAGTCACCCTCTTGTGCCTACTATATAACCATGCCCTAATAAGGAAAGGATATCAAATCTATCATTGTAAGAGTGCAAATGGATCGAGGCAAAACACAAAATGGTGACACATTTTTCCATCCCATGGCTCTGATGGCCCGTTCATCCTCAATAGGTACTCCCCTATGATAGGACATCATATGCTCATATACCTAGCTCCTGACAAGTGTAGGGTGACTCATAGAAAGGGGTCCTAATTGATCCACATGGTAAATATATTTGTATGTTCAAGATAAAACCTCTTGGCTCTATGAGTAGAGTGCATATCTCTCAATTTATTTTATGATTGGGGACCAACTGTATAACAGCCTATCATTACCCTTGTCCCCCACCAATTGAGAGGCAAGGATACCAATGATCAATTTATAGAGGTTGGGGATCGCTAATACCTTTACCCCTGAAAGTATCACACTACAATTTACACCAATGTCAACTTTCTTGGTGTCCCCAAAGTGTTTGTCCCAACTCACAGACTTAGGCTTACTAGTGGCCCCTCGAAGGGCCATCAACAAATTAGTCATCACGAGTCTCATGATCTTGTATACATCCACAAGAGTGATGGTCCACTCTCCTAGACCTTTTGGGAACACAAAAGTGTTATATTTGGGATGCTAATAGGTGAACAAGTCACATAATAACCTACTCAATGTGTAGATAATCCCCGCCTGTGCCACTCATAAAATGCCATCTTGATCAAGAATGGCCAACTCAATTGTCATCAAAAGTGCCATAACTCAAGGAATCCAATCCTAATCTTAGGCTTGGTTCAAGTGGATATAATATCCTTATAGCAATAAAATATTCCAAGTTATCTTGAAAATAAATTATGCCTTCCAAATATATATTTTTCCCTCAGTCCCAAGGAGAAAAACCACCCATGTCTACAGGTAGTGGTTATACAAACCCAAAGGGTGGTTATGCAAATACCAGAGGGTGGTTATGTAACCATAATCTATGAATATTAAACCACTTCTAGGTGTTGGTTGTGCCACCATCAACCTACAAACTATAGCGGTTATAGTTTTGTCATGGTGGTTATGTAACCACCGATCTATGAAAACTCACAAAATTATCCCTAAGTGATAGTTCCATCAGCCACCATGTCTTCTCAAAACCCTCTCAAATCTTAAAAAAAACACCTAAAGTATCCAAATTTTAACATTTCCTAATCTCACCCCTCCCACAAACATTTTGACACTAAAAATTTCAGATTTTACTAGATTTTTAATGTGTTTTGAATGAAAGTTTAAAATTGGAGCAAAATGGAAAACTGTAAAAAAAAAGTTACATGTCCTTGCCTAGCTTCACCTCCCCTTGGTAAATTCACCATCCTCATCTTGTTTTTATTTTATCAACTGCGTGTTTACTCAAAGTCATTACAAGCATCCCAAAGCTCAAAAATATCCCATATCAATTGGCACATATAAATTTTTTTTTGGCAATGTTTTGAATATAATAGGCCCCAAACTAGTTGTTTTTATTTGAAAACATTTCAATTTCGGCATATTTTCATGTATAATGCATATTTTCATGTTTATAAGTCATTTTATTGCTATATTTTATGATTTATGTTTCAAAAATAACACTTTTGTATCATGTTTTGTAGTTTTGTAGGTACACAACAACTTGGCACTAGATTCAATCCCCCAAAAAGACAGTTCAAGTAGTATGATCTTCCCCACACATATGGTACAACTCCCATCCATGTTTTGATTATGTAGTATGTTTTATAATTTCTCATTACATTTCACTTTATTCTCATCTTTTATATATAGGTTACATGGAGTCTTTTTTGGCTTCACTACATTACTTAGGCAAGTAAGGTAAGTATTTATAAACATATATTTCTCTTCTGCACGCCACTACTCAAGACCACACCCTCATAAATTCATGACAAGGCCTCATATTGAAGGGAAATATGTATACACCTAAAATTTAAATGGTGCGATGTTCTAGCATGATGTCCAATGATAATCTAGTGATATCCCAACTTATGATCAAATGGGTTCTCTCTAACACCCTCCCCCTTTTACCTCCCTTTATCTCTCTTAGGCCCCTCAAACTCACCTTTTATTGGCCTTTATAACTTTATTTTGGCTTGTTTTAAAAACCTTTTTCTAAGGATAGAATCACCCTTTTCTATCATGGAATTGCCATGATCTATTACAAAACCACTACACAAGTTATAGAAACACCTTGGTAGTTTTGTAAACCACCCTAATGGAACTATTCCCAACATGGTGAATTTGTATTACTATGTGGTGGTTATGTAACCACATAGGGTAGTTATGCCATGAGATCTGATAGTTTTGTAACTACCCATGTAATAAGGGGTGTTTATATCACCTTTTATCTATCTTCTAAAATTATATTATGGAGCTTAATTTTTGACATAATTTGCATAGCTATTGCTACATTTCTTGATCTTTTTACGTTGTGTTAACTAAAATAGATTTTTAAGGTCCTTCAGTTTCTAAGATAATAAGAAGGCAATTTTATTAATCAATATTAGGACTAGTGAAGTGGGGATGGTTGGGATAAATGCCTTGATGTATGAGATCAACCCTATCAGATTGACTTCACCTAATCAATGTCATACAAGAGTGTGAATGATATATGATGAGGCTAGACACAAGGAAAAGAAAATGGGGTGAAGGTCAGGATCTAGACTTGAATCATGTTATATTAGTGATCTCTATTCTAGGGGAGAATGATAATGGGAGGATCTAAATTTTTTTCTTGATCCTCTAGGGAACTAAGAGTATTGATGATGAGGTGGAGAATAAGTGTAGCATGAAAAACCTTAAGTCTCAATTCGACATTAATATCTAATTGTTTGGTGATTGTAGGACCAGATGCTCTAACATGAGGGAAAAGACCTTCTATGACAAGAACAGGGGTCCTATAAAGTGTCATCCAAAGGAGACAAGGAAAGGTATAAGCATATGATATTGTTTTAGAAAAATTTTGTGAAAGGACTTGTATTGTTGAAGCAATGTTTTAGGATGTTTGTGCTTGTACTTATAAGGCTTTTGCAGTTTGATTATTTGTGTTGTTTTTTAGAATACTTATCTGAAATGAAAGTACTTGATAAAAATAAATAATTTAAAGTAAATAATGATAAATAATTAACACTAAAATATAATTATGATTCTTTTTGGTATTTTTAATTCACTTTTTAATGCATGCAAGATAAGGAAATAAAATCTACTTTAACAATGCAAGTATTGATTTTACTTCTCCTAGATGCAAGATAAATGCAAAAAAAAAATTGTGATTTTTTGAATGATATATGGATGAATATATTATGTAAACTATATTTTATAAGATTTAAATGAATATTAAATTAGATCTGGACCCTGAGCATTAATACTATCAAGCATCTAAGTATTCCTTTGCGCATGCAAGCTAAAACTAATTTTTGGTGTTCTAAATGATTGCACATTGAATTGAATGATTTGTTATTGAATAAAGATGAAATAAAAGTTCTAATTTTATAATTTTATGATATAAAAACAACATTATTATTTCATGTAAATTAATGAAAAAAATTCTAAGATATCAACTTTCTTTTACCTAGGTTTTTCTAGAGTATTCTAGGTGTATATGTGATTTCTAATTCTTTTATGAGTTCATTTAAAATTCCATGCACTCTAATTATTTCATACGTCCTCCATTACTCTTATACAAGTAAGCTAATTTTGGCTCATTTTTTATCTAAAAATTTACATTTAAGCTTGGAGTTTTGAAGATTTATACATCCACAACCTAATTACCATTACTTTAGAGATTCGCTTTGATCATTATCATGTCGACTACACAATTAAAATAAATAAGAATCATTGTGTTTTCAAATGGGGTTATTAACCATCCATAGTCATTTTTATTTTTTTAGAGTTGTCTCTCTTACCTTACCCCTTTTGTTATTTTTATTTGATCATTCTCCCAGTTGAAGAGTTATTACAATTATTTGTTGAGAGAATGAACTAGCACACTGAGGACCACATCATAAATACTTTTCTTGCTTTCAACTAATCTACATCATGATTATGTTGGGATTTTTTAGATTATATTTATTTATTTTTTTGATTAGATTAGATTATATTAATTTTATTGATTATTCTAATTTAAATCTTTATTTTGAAAAGGTAAATTTGATAGGAAAATAATTCTTCTCTCTCCCATCTTTTCACAAAAATATTAGTAGATTTTATTTATTCTCTTGTATCCATTCAATATACTCTTTTAGAGATTATACATTTGCATTCAAACCTTTGATATATATTATAAAACAAATCAAACACTTTCAGTTGTAATCACAATCAACTAGTTTAAAATAAGTTCTCACACACATGCAAATAAGCATATTAGCAAATAGAGAAAACACTAATCAAACCTAAGTAATAAATAAGTATTTTTTTGCTTCTATTTCTCTTTGTTTAAGTAAAATTCAAGTATTCACTTTTATTCAAAACAAATCATTCAAACTAGTGTACATTCATCCACAAACACTAAAAACTTGTTTTAATTTGCATATGAAAAAGAACTATTGGGTTTTTAGTATTATTTATTGTTTAATATCCAAATATTATTTTGATTAACTTCCATGTTAGTAAAAACATAGTTTTGGTACTAGATTCATCCATATATCATTTATAAAATCACAAAAACAATTGCATTTAGCTTGCATCTAGGAAAATTAAAATCAGCACTTGTATTGTTAAAGTGGATTTTGTTTCCTTGTCTTGCATGCATTAAAAAATGAATTGAAAAATACCAAAAAGAAGAATTATTTTATTTTATATTTAGTTATTTATCATTATTTACATTCAATTATTTATTTTTAGTAAGTAATTAACTTTCATTTTAGTTAAATATTCCCAAAAAATAATAAATACAATCAAACTGCCAAAGCCTTGTCAAGCCAAGCACAAGCATCGTAAAACCTTACTTCAACAATACAACAAGTCCTTTCACAAAAAATTTACAAAACAAGCCCATATGATTATGCCTTTCCTTGCCTCCTTTGGATGACATTTCTTGAGATCCCTGATCTTATTAGAGAAGGTTTTTTCCATAGGGTCAGAGCACTAGTCCTATAATTAATACAAAATTATATATTAGTGTTGAATTGAGACTTAAGTTTTTCTATAATACACTATTCCCCACCTCATCATCAAAATTATAGAACCTCTCATTGTCATTCTCCCCCATAATTGAGGTCATCAATATAACATGATTTAGGCCTAGATCCTCACCTCACTACCTTTTTCTTTTCCTCAGGTCTAGCCTCATTATATATTATTCACCCTTGTGTATGAAATTGATTGGGCATATTTAACCTTTTATATTTTATCTCATCCCTCAAGTTATTTAGCTCGACCATCCCCACTTCATCAACCCTAGTATTGATTAGGAACTCCATTTCCTTGTTATCTTAGACACTAAAAGACCTTGGAGTTATATTTTTGTATATTTGGACGCTCTTAACAAGTAAATTGATGTTGTGTAATTATTTTGGTTTCATCACAAAAATCCTTTTCCACTACTCATTATTGATCCCATTCCACCAAATAATTATCCTAATCCATAGTTTTACCCATCTCCCATCTATTACACTAGTTATCTCAACCTAAACTTAGGAAGTCAAGTGCATAATTTAGCATGTGTTATTTTCATGCATATAGTCACTTTGGTAATACCATACATATTTTGTATTTAATTTAGTAACATTGATCATTGATATACTTGTTCAATCATTGTTAGACTCATTCAATGGATAGAGTGAACTATATATAGCAGATAACATTAATACACCTTGGCTCCTATCTCTATTCACTTTAAATCTATATCTAAATCCATATGTGGGTTCAAGGTGCCAATACATATTGTGCCAATTAGATTGTTTATTGTGCCAATTCCAATAAAAATCTGAATTTGTACAATGGGGTGTGGTTGTATGATCATATTTTTTTCGCTAACAAAAGATGGTATTGTCATTTCATTCATTCATATTTATTACAATCAAATCATTTGATCATATTATGTATGTAATACAATTCACATTTATTCATTCACTTGGTAGGGACCTACCCTATATATATTGGATATGGATATGACATTGATTATGGGTGTACCCATGTCTAATGAATCAAAGTGGAGTAATTGGACAACTTGTTAGGCCCATGACTTGAATATTGTAGGTTCAAACCCTACATACCCCTTGACCTCCTCAAATATAGATAAGGTAATTTCTTAATATAATAAATTAATTGAGTCTTCATCTATAGATAGTAGGACCTCATCCTCCGTAGATATAGATAGGGGTGGTTGAGTACACATATATAGATAGGGGCCTTATATTGGTTTATAAATTGAGTGCTTGATTGATCGTGTATATCTAATAGAACCCCTTCCCCTATAGATTTATTGATATTAAATTTATAGCATTAATCATGAGTTGTTGATGCATGAGTGATGAATGTGCAATTACCCTTATGCCCTTTTGTCTATTTAGGATATGGATAGGGAATATAATATAGTGGGCACACTAGTAAGTGATGGCTATCCCCTCTCTCTTTATATATTGGGGAACCCATATATAGACTGACCATATATATTTGAGGCTGAGAAAGAGGTCCAATAATAGATGAGGGACACTTGATTGAGATTTAACCTATATATCTATTTGGTGAGGACACCACATAGAGATTAGGGGGCTTTATTGGCATATCTATATATAAGGGAAATTAAGGGCCCCACTTATAGTGAGTGATGTGTAAAGTTTCCCTTATATTTATATAAGGCATAGATAATATATCAATGAATTGAGGGATGAGAACACACTTAATTTTTAACTCGAATTTAGGGATGATAGTCGATAGAGAAGGGTATCTGTGTGATCAAGAAATGATTAATGGGCAACCATACCTGCCTCAGGGAGTCAAGGATTTTATAGGTTGTATTGTATCATATCACATAAATTTAATAGATTATATCAATCACTCTATTCTATTTTTTAATAACACCAATGATTACTAAGAATAACACTAATGATTACCAGGAAGATCAAGGGAGTGATGCACAAACCATTTGTTCAATGTGGAGTGCAAATACCATGCCCAAGCTTCTCCAAGCCTCTACATAAATATGGGTGGGTTTGATTGATTTATATTTAAATTTAGATTGAAATGAGTGGGGTCAATGTTAAATAGTCCACACTAAAAGAGAGTCTTAAGGGTTAGTTTTCTAAGTGTGTGCCCACTCCATGAGTTGCCTACTTATCTATGATGATCACCTTCATAGGTAGAATCAAGGTTAGTTGTACTTCAGTCATTTTCAAAATAAGTGTTAGTTAAAATTTGAAGGAATCCAACCTTCATCATTTCATCTATGACTACACATAATGTAGTTGCCTCTATGAGTAACTCCATGGCCACTAGCCGACCCAAATGTAGTTAAGCACTACTAAGAGTTTAAAAGAGGCATCTAGACATATGGGAATACACATGTTAATACTTATAAGTCCAAGAAATAAAATCAAGCCTTACTCCAAGAGTATTTTCTAACTCAACCTCTAACATGACCCATTTATTAGACTTAAACAAGGTGAAACTAAGGCTTTAGGTAAATAAAAGCATTTAAAGCTTGAAACCCAAACTAAGGTAAAAATATATATATATATATTTTAGGCTAATAGAGTGTAGGATAGTGATTAGTTTATTTATAAATATAAATTATTCTCTTAAATAAATATATAACCAATGATACTTCTAAATGATACAAAATTCACCAACTCCAAATTGGATAAATCGGGTACAAAAGCACCCTTATTTTAATTTATGAAAAGATACATAAATTTTTATAAACATCAGAACCTATTCTCTAAGCTAGAATTAATGCATTTAAGGTATATAAATATTTTTATTTTGAAGAAACCAACAAAATTATTTAGTTCTAAAATGAATTTAATGGCTAAAAATTGCCTTATAAAAACTTTTCATAAGTTGGCTTCAAATTTGCCTTGCTAAAATAGCAAAAGCTTGTAATAATTTTGTTTTATTTAATACTAATAATTTTTGGCTAGTAAAAATAATTTATAACTCTTAAATTTGTAAAATTGTGTTTTTTTAAATTTATTTTATCTATTCCAAACTAACTTTGGAGAACAGAATTAGAAGTGAAAAAAAAATCTTACAAATTGCCTCTAGAATTAGTCAAAAGGGATAGTTTTTTATGGAGTTAAAAATAATCTAATCATTGTATGCATATTTTAAGTCATAAAATAATTAGATACAAGTCTTTGATTTGGAAAATTATAAATTGATATATTTATTTACGTCGATTTCCAAAAGAAATTTTAAAAGGTTTGAAAAAATGGTAAAGCACTAATACTTATTTAGATCAAAAAAGGAAAGGAGCCTTGTTTCAAAGGCTTAGGTTTCGCATAAACCCTATCACAACTAAAATATGTTAATTTAAAATAATAATTTAATTTGGGGGGAGAGGGAGAGAGGGGGGTGATGGAGTTGGCTTTATGTCTTTAGTAATGGTAGACGAAAATAAACTTGCATTGTAAGGATTTGGTCACATGATGGCATATGGAAAATGCAATGTCTCATATATGTCTTATAATTTTATTTTAGAGTTTAATTTTAGAGGGTTAAGCATAAATTTTTTGATTAATCAAGGGTTATTTTAGTGAGAAGGCACTTAAATTAAAAAATTAAATTATGTTTTAAAAGTCCTATTCGCCTTTTCTATTTTATTTGTAATAAATGTTGTAATTTTTATTTTGTTTGTAATAAATGTTGTAATGAATAAGGGGTGGAAATATATACAATGTATAAATTAAGAGTAAAATTTAAAACAATTGGTTTAAAATGTAAACCCCTTTCAAACATTTAAAGAACATGCTTTTAGTTTAATATGAATGGATAGATTTATGTTTTTTTGGGTGAGTGTATACATATGTGATCACTTAAATATAAGTATATATTCATTTTATATATAAAAAATGTGTATATACATATTCACATAAATTCAAAATAAATAAATGGGTGTACATATTCATATAAATGGAAAATGAATAGTTATGGAAAAAGAAAGTTGTTCAATTAATTAAATTATATCTAATTATAATTATGAGTATTATATACATATTAAGTTTAATCATGGATATGATTATATCACTTAAATGTAAATGAATTTTATTTATATATATAAACTTGTTCAACTAAATAGAATGGAAATGCATATGAGTATATGCATATACAAATATGAATTTCCTTTATATATACTTATTCATATTAACTATAATTTTGGAAATAGGAAGTGTGAAACTTGTCTATGTAAAAATATGTTATATTAAAATGTTATCATGAATATAAAATTGGTGTTCATTTTGATTTTTATAAAGACTACTTAAATATATTTATGTATACATCTAAAAATGCTCATTTTGTTGTCATGACTAATTCTACCACATCATAATCTTTAATTCATTTTAATACCATATTATTAATGTATCCTAATATTCCCTATATTTATTCATATCACATACTAACTTTATTCTCCCATCCCATGTCAATTAATCATCTATTATCTTCTTATCACTCCATTTAATCACTAATCATGTCCTCCAATATTTGTGAATTTAAAATTCACTCCCACCTACCCCTATCTACCTACTACTAGATTCTCATAAAATTCTAGTAACTAACCTCCATCTCATTGTCATTTATCAACACCTAATCATTATTAGACACATCTAATGGAATCTAGAGTCTTCTACTCTTTAGAAGTATCTACCATCCGCCACACTCTCTAGAGAATTCTTCTCTAGAGTTTTCTAAGGAATTTTTAATTCTTATAAATTCATCATCCTCTCCTATATAAACAACACATTATACATACAATATCAGTCTAGAATCTTGAAAAAAATCATCCCAAATTAGTCTATTGACAAAAAAAATCTGATCCATACCAATATGCTATCCAAGTTCTGAATCACAAGCAATCCAACATCTTATATCAAGCATTCAACTCATCAATTTGGGGCACATCATTCTCATTTGGATATATATTTAGGTCAATGATTAAGGTATAATTTCATATTTCAATTCTTATCATGTTGTTCTTTGTACTTGCCTTACCCAATCTTGAGTTTTAGTTGAGTTTTGGAATTGATTTTTAGTCATTGGTGTATTACTTGCATTTCAAATTGTGATTCCAAATTTCACTTATTACATAATGGTGACCATAGTGGGATCACTCATTTGATTTGTTGTTCTTGAGCTGATGTCAATATTTCAATACAAATTGAAGGATAAATTTGAGGCCAAACTCCTAAAATCTCATGATTTTCACTTCTAGGTGCATGTGACATCGCTCTACAAAGAAGCAACTTTGTCCTCTGAAACCATGACTTCATTTCTACCAACTATGATATTGTTATTAACCATTACAGTTGACCATCATAGTTTTAATAATTTTTTATTTTCTTATTATATATTTGTGTTTCACAAACTGTAATTTTATTTTTCTAACCCATGATTTTGTTAACCATAATCACAACTTTATTTATATCTATTAATTATTTTGTGTACAAACTTATTGTCATAGAACAAAGGTATAATTATCTTTTAGTGTGACATCATTCATATTAAATGTGATATTAACTCTTTTTGTGTTTATTTTCAATGAATAAACTCATGGTTTCATAGTCACGACATTGTTGACTACAAATGTTACATTATTGACTACAAATGTGAGTTTGTTTTGGTATTTTATCAGTAGATTTATGAACTTATAGATGCAAAAATGTGGATTTTTAACTAAGAAATGTGGCATTGTTAACTGCAGCCATGAGTTCACACTATGATGAAAAATTCATCTTATGGAAATCATAACATTTGACTCGGGTGTCCATTTGACCTCTCATTTGTGCCAAAATGAAGGTATAGAAAAGATACATCCATTCAAGTAAAAATATTTGGTTTTTAAGAATTCATATTTTTATTTCTAACTCCTTTTTTTAGGTTACCCCTAAAGAGAGCCATTCTAAAACTACTAATCATCTTATTTGTAGGTCATTTATTGAAGACTCGATAGTTTTGAAACCCATTTTGTAATACATTCGCTAATCAATAAATTTTTGAACTCATAGCTTAAAAAATGTGGATTTTTAACTAAGAAATGTGGCATTGTTGATTGCATCCATGAGTTCATACTATGACTAATAAACCCATCTTATGGAGACCATAACATTTGACTCGGGTGTCCGTTTGATCTCTTGTTTGTGCCAAAATGAATGTATTGAAAAGATGTATCCATTCATGTAAAAATTTTGGTTTTAAGAATTCATATTTTTATTTCAAACTCCTTTTTTTAGGTTACCCCTAAAGAGAGCCATTGTAAAACTCCTAATTATGAACTAAGAATTTGACTCAAGAGAGGTGATTAGTATTTTGTTAGTCCAAAAAATATAAGCAAATTGATAAAAACACACTAATTAGCATACATCTCTAGGCCTAGTTATTAGGGAGAGCTTATTTAACAAACATGAATTAAACACACAAATAAAATGCAAAATAAACCTTCTTTTACCTTCCTTGGATGCTCCAAAGTGCTTATTGTAGTGGCTTGTTCGGCTTGTGCTCAAGAAGTCTTCATCAAAAGAGGCTTGGCTATCTCCTCTTCTCCTTGGCACCTTGTGGCTTTGGCTTGGCTTGGCTCAATATTTTAGTATCATAAATTTGGTATTTGAGATATCTTGGAATCAATTTTACATGGTAACTTTGCACAAATTAAGCTTAAGAATGATGTTCATGGCCTCTCTATTTATAGATTTTTGCAAAGGAATAGAATCAACCTAAACCATTCATCTCAAGATTGAGATGTGTGGCTAAGGATTAATCCAATTATGTAATTAAAATTTATAAATAGGCTCATCAATATTTGGGATAAAGGAGCAATTAAGAGGCATGGAAGGCATTGATGAGGCATGAGAGGCATAAATCTTGATATTTATGGCATTTATGGCCTAGGGATGTCTTCCCAAGAAATGAGGTCACCTGATGATATAGAATTCAATATTCATTTATTAAAAAAATTATTTAACAAGTTTTCATAGAATTTTTAATTATGCTCTAACTTGGTTTAACTAGCTCTTAAGCATGATTAAGCACTTTGTGCACAAATTATTCAAATTGATCAGAATGCCTTGTTATTAGTCCAAATTTTGACTGGATTGGAATTTGAAGTAAATGTTAGATGCATTGGATCCATTATCCTATTTAGGATGCTACCAATATAAAATAACAAAGGCACATGTCTTTTACAAGATATTTGATAGGAAATAGCAATCCAGAGCACCCAGGTGCAAAATTGGCATTTTGACCTGAACTGATCTGATCAAAGTTAGTTGGCCCATAAATTGAATTGCCCCATTTAATAATACCATGGAAAAAATCAGAACTTTAATATATCAATTTCAACTCATTTAATGTGTTTTATTATTTTTAATCCAAATTGTGCACTTTGATAGAAATTGGTCAAAACCCTGGCTGGAGGTCATTGGTGGCCAGATTTAGGTGTCTATAGTTTACCCTTATTTGGGAAGGCATTTCAAGCTATAAGCACAGTAACATCTTCTCAAAAAATGAAAAGGTCCTATATGCCTACAACTACAATGATGATAAACTAACTATATGATGCCCCTTTCAGGGAACGGTTGACACAAGTAGGTCAGCAAATGATCCCTCAAAAAGAAAGAAGTGAAATGTGGGGACCAAAGAAAGGAAAGATGATGGGGTGAAAACACAATGATATTTAAAAAGTATTCAAAATCATTGATAATGCAAGTGGGATGGTGTACAATGGTTTTCCCAAAGGTGGTTATAAGCATTGTACCCTGATAGTGGCAATGTGGTATGATAACATAATGAGTTGCCCAAAAGAAATTATAATCATTGAAAAGATGGAGCTACCCCAATTAGGATAGATAAACAAGATAACAAAATGCCCTTGTATGGGTATAAAAAGTAAAGTGGTGATAACATAATGATTTTCCCAAAGGTGGTTATAATCATTGAGAAATGCAGGTGGGATGGTGTGCAATGATTTGCCCCTAGATAGTTATAATCATTGGACCCCCTAATTATGACAAAAATGATTGATTGGATGATTGATGATGGTAACTTAACATAGAGGGTAATGATGAATTGGAACAACCTACTAATAGGGAGAAGCTCATCTGAACTAATAAAGGTTGAAATTCTTTCATGGTTAATTACTTTTTTTGAGATATGATTGGGATTGAATCAGGAAGGTGGTGCCAAAGAGATGTTGATGTTGCCATTGCTGAATAGACTTCTTAAAGATGAGTTTTATTTTAGCACGTGTTAGTAGGCATCATGGTATAGAGGACTTGTCAAAAATATGCATAAGGACTGACTCTCTCAATCTAATACTCGATAGAAAACAATGCACCAATGATAGAAACCATGATGACAATGTAAACATATGAATATGGATGGATTCAAGTATAAGTGTGGCCAAAGAAGCACCCAGTGAACACACATAAACCAAATCAAGGCAACATTATTGAAAGCAAACAAATAGGTAGATAAACAAACAAAATAAGTAGAAACAAACAAACAACACAATAGAAACCATATGAACATGGCCCCTAGAAAATAGGTGACAACTTAACAAATGAACAAAATGGGGGAATAGAAGAAAAGGAAGGGGTGGTTGAGATATGTCCATATGCACTAGGCAAGTGGGCGTTGCCTACATAGTTCCATAGATGTAATATCCAATAAAAACTTTAGGCCAAATATAGTTCTCCCAGGGAATGGTAAGATAATGATAATTGGTGAAAACAAATAGAATGGATGCAATAGAAGAATAAGAATGGTCTTGCAAAATAGAAAGTGTGTGATATAAAAGGCCAAAAAGGATGGGGAAACTAAGTGACAAGTGATTTGATTAAAACTTAGTAAGGGTTCCTAGAATCCTTAAGGCAAAGAAGTGATCCATATTTTTTTGTTCTTTTCTAGCAGTTTTATAAATGTTTTTGGAATTGTTTTAGAGTATCTCAACTCAATCAAGAATGATGAGACACTAAATGTTTCAAGATCATAAAATGGTGAGAGCATTCAGACTTAGGTTGCTCACAAAATGGTGATAGCATTCAAACTTAGGTTGCTCACAAAACAATGAGAGTGTTCAAACTTAGGTTGCTTATAAAATTGTGAGAGCATGTCTTATGTTGCACATAAAATAGTGAGAACATGGCTTAGGCTACTCACAAAATGGTGAGAGTATTCAAACTTAGGTTCCTCACAAAATGGTGAGAGCATAGAAAGGGTGATTGAGGTGACCTCAACATGAATTAAGAATGACCCACATAGTCCTAAAATGACCTCAAGTTATAGTAATTCCATCCACACAAAAGGTAGGTAAAAACCAACTAGGTCCCAACAAGTTCTCAAATCTGAGAAATAGCTAGTCAAATGAAAATAGTAATGGCAAGGTGATGCGGTAATGCATGATAAACAATTTTTGCCCCTATTTTTCCCATAGGTGGTTATAACTAAGATATAATGATATAGGTTAATGATACTAATTTGCCCATAGGCATTTATAATTAGCAGCAAGATTGGTGAAATGTTGATTTGCCTATAGTTGGTTATAGTCAGGCCCACATAAACAAGCTTGATATAGGATGGAAAATGAAAGATATATTGCTAGATCAACTGTCACACTACTTTCATAGACTATCATTTATACATGAACATGATTGATTTTTTAAACTTGATTGGAATCCTCTCACAAAAAGTGAGGGAAGAACCAAAGGAACCAAGATCAAAATAAGATTGGGTAGGATAACCAAAAATAGGCTTTGGTCTAGATAGGAATAGAATGGTAGGATGTATAAACTGGTAAGAGGGTTTGCCCTTAGGTGATAGGGTGAATATCAGGAATATGTGACAATGGCAAATGGATATGTAACAACATCAATGGCATGGTAATGTGAAATGGTATGGTACATGTTTTTGGCCTGGGTGTGGTAAATGACATATGATTCCATTTTTACTATTGTGATGGAGATGCATGTCCTAATTAATAAATGAGACAAACAAAATACTTGATCATGTTAATTTCTATCTTAAACCTTGTTTGAATAACTACTCTATCAAGAACTGTCTGTAAAATGTGATTTTGATAATGTTGTTGTGATCTTCATTGGTTGTTGATTTTGATTCCTTCAAATGTCGAGACAAGGTATCTTTGTAGCCTCTACAAAGTAAAGTGTGACCATGGATGGTAAATAAGGATAAATAATGGATGGTAGGTTTTATTGTGAAATAGAATGGTAGATGATAATGGAATGTGGAACGGTTGGAAAATAAATGAAGATCAAGATGTTTAGTTACACGTAATGTTTTTGATGTCATATTAAACATAACTTTGGTTTTGGTGGGGTCAAATACCTATTCTCTTGATAAGACCACCAAAAAAAATTATTTGGGCTTGAGAGTAGCTACCATTTGATTAGGTTGTAGATTGGAAGCTATTTTGATTTGATCTTGAATAATGTCTTCTTGAAATCGTAAAGAACTGATGTGCTCAATTATTGGCACCTCAAAGAGGTTTTTACCAATGAATTTATCTTGATTGTCCCATAGTACCTCTAAGAAGGTTTCACTAAGGAATCTTGAATTTTGACTTTGATTATCTTCTAGCACCTTTGAAAAATTTTCACTAGAAGATGTTGAGTTAGAACTTTGATTGTATCCTAGCACCTCTAAAAAGGTTTCATTGAGAGAATGTTATTCTGCTACATGAATTTGGTCTTGGCCTCCTTTCTCTTCTTCAATTTCTATGTCACTGCAGTTCAATAAAGTGTGATTCTATCGATCCCAATCGACACTTGTGGGAGATGGAATGTCAATGATATGGCTATTTTGGTTGATGGTAATGGCCTGTGGAATGGTAATAGAATGGGAAGAGGCTATACAATCCTCATCTAAGATAGTAGGATAACTTATGTCAAAGCTAAATTACTCATCCTCAAAAATTGTAGAAGGATCACAAATATATTCAAATTGATCTACAAGGCATGCATAACCAATGTTGTAACAACTATGAACATATTTTTCTGAATCTGATTCTAACTCAAGGGACTCTAAATATGATGTTGAGATTGATGTTGATTTATATTCTAATAGTAAATCTAATGTCAGTTCAAGAATATAACCTAACTCTAACTCTGATTCCTCATCTAATGGGTACTCTATTATAATGATGTCTTGTTGAATATTTGGTTTTGGATAAGTAACGACATGTGATGGCATAATGGGCTCCACAAAAATTAGTTTGTGAGAGTGGGACTCCTCTGGGATGGGAAAAAGGTCAAGAGATAACTCCTCAAAGATTGGATTGTCAATAGGAGGCTCTTGAAAAATAGGCACATGGTTGAGGTAATGATTTTCCCAAAGGTGGTTATAATCATTAAGAAGTGAGTCGACAAAAATTGGCTCATCAGTGTGAGACTCCTTGATAAATAGTATAGGATCAATAGGTGATTCATCACAGGTTGACTTATCATAAGTGGTTGGTTTAACAAAAACATCTTGGATTGGTTGGTTGTCTAGGCTTTGGTTTCTAATGAGTTGGAAAATATTAGTTTTGAACACAGCTTGGTCTTCAAAGGATTGGATCAGTTGAGGTTTGGATGGGATTAGTTATGGATGAAGGCTGACTTGTGGTTGGATAATGGTAGGGCATTGGGGAGCATGATTTATTTCATGAGACAAAGGACAAAGTCATAAAATGGTAATGATAGGGCATTTTGGGGCTTGATTGCCCGTACAAGCCAAAGGACTAGGTCTTAGAATGATGAAGGGGCATTATGGATCTTGATTTCTCATATAAGTTACAGGATGAGGTCCTGGTATATAAATGGTTTGGCATTGTGGAACCTAATTGCTCACACAAACTAAAGGATGAGGCCTTGGTATGGGAATGGTGTGACATTGTGGTCTTGGAATAGAAATGGTACAATGTGGTGGAGCTTGATTACTCACATAAGCCAAAGCATCCAAGTCTTCCTCATAAACCATATCATCCCAGTTATGAGTTGGCTCATAAGTTATTTCTTGAATTTATTCCATGTACTAATTATTGTATAGAGGGTATAAATCCATATCCCAAATAACATTATCTATAGTTGGGTATTTAAAGTCCTCTTCACAAGCCTCTTCATACCAATCCAGGTCTCGATTTGGATCATGAGCTAGTTTGTGACTTTGTTACCATGAATTATTATTATGAGGTGGATAGAAATATATCTAAAAAACCATATTATCATCATTGGGGCCTTGACTAAATCCATAAAAGTCATTTTATACAACCATTATATCATAATTTGGATTATACATGACTTCACCATAGGTTTAGCTAGACATATTTTCATAAATGATGAAATCTTTGAAAACAAAAAGGCTTAGAGTTTTATAACTCCAAAAAAAACTGTGTCTAAAAGACAAATGCTTCAAACTTGGTCGAAAGTGGAGTTGTATATTCAAATTTCTAATGTCAAATGTCATTTGCACAAAAGGTCAAGCATCTGAATAAAAACCAGCATGTCAAAGGTCTAGGTCAAAATGTTCGAAACAAGGTCTAAACTAGGAAAAGGAAAAGTTGAGTTACTAGGTATTTTCTCTAAATGTGGAGTCAAAATCTAGGTTCAAACAAACAAGCATATGCTAGGACTTTTGACCAAATAGCATCAAAATCTAGACTTAAAACAAAGGTATAATGTGATCTGATTTAATCTAACAAGCTTGGAAACAAATTTGATATAAACCTGACACATGGAATCAAACATAAGCATGATCAGTTGGCACAAGGCATAAGACAAAAATCTCTTCGAAGAAAGACTGGGTTTTCCAAAATAAAGGCATAAATAATGATAAGGATAGGTACTGAATAAATAAACCATCAATAGTTTTTAAATTTGGGTAATCAATTAACCAAATTTATGCAACCCAAAAGAGAAAGATCTATGTATCAACCCCATGAATTAAGGCTCAAATAAAAATCAATCAATGTTTGAATCCAAACTTGACAAGGCTAATTGAAAACTAGAATTTGACCAAACAAGCTATACAAGATTAGATAGTATGACAGCACAAGACAAAATTCTAAATGGTATACATAACATGGTTTGAAATAATGGTTTTTGATACAAGGTAAACTAGTCTTGAAACAAATTGAGTAACCTAAAGACATAGGCATGCACGAATGATGTGATCTATGTTATGTTTAAAAGACTCAAAAGGCTCAAAATGTTTTGACATGATTTGGGTAGCATAACACTACCCTCCTTAACTCAAATACATTATTTTGACATGGATTATGAAAAAACAAACAAGTTTTAGTCTCAAAATATACCAAGCAAAAAATTACCAAAATACACTAAGTATAATCATCTAAATCTTAGCAAGGGTATGGCAATATGGGGTTGACTAAACTAGCAAGCTTTCGAATGTTTCTAGGGGAATCAATTACACAATGACTTTCAAGTCAAATGATGTAAAATACAAGCACATAAATTAGGTGATCATGGCATTGGCTAGTTATAAAAAGGTCTAGTCTTTGTTACAACCACTACATCTTGTTGTTCTCTTAGTGTAGTACAATGTCCAAATGCAGATACGCCCCATGTGCAACTTAGAAGAAGTAAGTGAATTCAATGCTAAGAGATGAAACCTCGGGTCAAAGCTTCTTTAAAGAACTCATGGGAGGTAATGACATCCCCCTCTCAAGCCAAGTTTACATGAAATAAAGAAAGCATAAAATAGAAAGACTTTAGGGTCGTTGTCAAGGTCACCCAATACTTTTATGAGTTTTTGGGGAGTGCTTTAGATGATGTTCTTTCTATGCCTTAGACTAGGCAATTTGTAAATAACGAAAGTGCTTTCCATTCCAAGGATTCCCTAAAGGGTACAAATGAAAGACCATACATGCAACATCCTTATATTTTATGAAAATAAAGTGCTAATTGAAATAAGTGAAAACAAAATTGACAAGTGTGTTCAATTTTAAGCCCAAATGAAAGAGTTGGTGGTGTTTATTTGACCCCTTGGTCTTAATTTGTAACTTTGAAAGCTAACTACAAGATTTAAGTAATAGCACCTAAATGATTTTCCTTTAAGCACCAAAATGAAAAGTTTGATTCATTTTAAAACACCCCAAAAGAAGTTTAAAAGGGTTTATTTAAGCATGATTTTATGATTTTTCAAGTAAAACCTACAAAAAAAATGTTAGCAGGATGTTTAGCTTAGAAGCACCTTTGAAGGTGAAACAACCAACTTAGAAAAATGAGCTCTTGGGTTTGTGTTTAAAAAAACATAGTGACCATTGACAGTTATATTGACCGATGATGGTGACGTTTATGTATACCAACGATGGTTTTATTAACCGATGATAGTCATTCAGACTAGTGATGGTTTTACTAATGCTAACTGACAATGGTTAAAAATGACCGTCGATAGTTTGCTCAACCAGTAACAGTTACTGTGTAAACCTGTGATAAAGAAAAATGATAAAACAAAGTTAGAAAATCAAATTGTAAAATTTTTAATGATACAAATGAAGATTTTAAAGTTATAGAATGATCTTCTTCATGTGTGGAATGCATTGGGCCCTACCGAGTGTGTCATTATATGAACTAGGAATTTGACTCAAGAGAGGTGATTAGTATTGTGTTAGCCCAAAAAATGTAAATAAATTGATAAAAACACACTAATTAACATACATCTCTAAGCTTAATTACTAGGGAGAGTTTAGTTAACAAACATGAATGAAACACACAACTAAAATGTAAAAAAAACCTTCTTTTACCTTCTTTGGATGCTCCAAAGTGCTTGTTGTAGTTGCTTATTTGGCTTGTGCTCATGAAATCTTCATCAGAGGCTTGGCTATCTCCTCTTCACCTTGGCACCTTGTGGCTTTGGCTTGGCTTGGCTCAATATTTTGGCATCATAAATTTTGCATGTGAGAGCTTTTGGAATCAATTTGACATGGTAACTTTGCACAAATTAAGCTTAGAAATGATGTTCATAGCCTCTCTATTTATAGATTTTTGCAAATGGCTAGAATCAAGCTAAACCATCCATATCAAGATTGAGATGTGTAGATAAGGATTAATCGAATTAGGTAATTAAAATTTATAAATGGGCTCATCCATATTTGGGATAGAGGAGCAATTAAGAGGCATGGAGGGCATTGATGAGGCATGGGAGGCATGAATCTTGATATTTGTGGTATTTATGTCTTAGGGATGTCTTCCCAAGAAATGAGGTCACATGATGATGTAGATATTCAATATTCATTTCTAAAAACAAGTATTCAAAAATTTTCCATGGAATTCTTAATTAGGCTCGAACTTGGTTTAACTAGCTCTTAAGCATGATTAAGCACTTTGTGCACAAATTACTCAAATTGATCAGAATGCCTTGTTATTGGTCCAAAATTTGACTGGATTGGAATTAGAAGTCAATTTCATATGTATTGGATATGTTATCCCTTTTAGGATGTTACCAACAGCAAATAACAAATGCATGTGTCTTGTGCAAGAGATTTGCTAGGAAATAGCAATCTAGAGCACCCAAGTGCAAAATTGGCAATTTGACTTGAAATGATCTAATCAAAGTTGGTTAGCCCATAAATTTCATTACCCCATTTAATGATACCATGGCCAAAATCAGCACTTGAATATATCAATTTTAACTCATTTAATGTGTTTTAGTGTTTTTAAGCCAAATTGTGCACTTTAATGGAAATTGGTCAAAATCTTGGCTGGAGGTCATTGGTGGCTACATTTAGGTTTCTACACTAATCATCTTGTTTTTATGTCATTCATTGAAGACTCAGTAGTTTTGAAACCCATTTTTTTATACATTTTATAATCACATCTTAATAAAGGGTAAATTAACTTGTGTGGTTGGGAGTTTTATTTCAATTAATCTAGCATAATTTTAATTGGTTATTTTTTACCTGAGACTATAATAGCATATGATCTCCCCTTACACCCATAGGGTGATTCTTGGGGATAAAAAATCATCAGTAAACCTCCAATATTTTATTTTCTTGGGTGAAACATGACATGGAATTCATCCTCATGTACTTTACCTAGTATTAGGTGGAGTGTGAGGTGGATTTCACCACCCTGCATAAGACCACACTTTATGTTCTAGTAGAGTATAAATATTAGGGAAAATTTTCATAAATATAATAAGGTTTCACCATCTAAGATCCCATAAGTTGAGGAGGTGATACTCTAATATTCAAGCATCATACAACACCCTACATGGACTCAGGCCCCACATATTGCAAGGTGTTTAAGGGACTCCCTTAGAGAGTCAATTAAACCTATCATAGGACCCTTAAACTATAATGGGCATCTAGGGTAGGGGAAACAACATTATTAGAGATCACTCACTAGGTACGAGTGGTGATAGAGGGTTGGGTGACACCAATCTAGGCACCTCTCATTATGAGTTGTTAAGTGGGCTAGATGTTGAGTTGCACTCCCATGTCAGTCACTAGTTTTAGGTTTGTGGCTTGTTTGTTATTATTTGTGTTGTTAAGAACTTTATTGTTTAAAATACCTAAACCTAAATGCATACCAAATACCTTGTCAAAACTTAATCTTAGGACTAACATAATCCCTTGTCTAATCTCTCACTGATCTACCGTCATCATCTTGTCATGTCTTGTCCTAGCCATAGTCTTATCACTCTTCATCATCTTATCATATATTGCCTTGGTCAAGACATTATCATCTCATCAATCCAAGTCCAAACTTATCATCCACCATCTTGTCTAAATCTTCTCTTCATCATATCTAAATATGCATAGTCCAACCCCATCATCTTATATTATTTCCTCCTTTGTCAAACCTATCAACCCTCATCATATATCATCCTATTACAATCCTCTCACTTATCATCTTCCCTAAGCATATCATAAAGCATCCCCTCTTGTCCTAGTCACCTTGTCTAGCTTGCCTAAACATTAATTCATTCTCTTCTGGTCTAAAACCCATATGAAACTTAGACATAGTCTATCACTCTTTTCCATCACACTCAAACCCCTCACATCCTAGTCACCCTTGTCTTTTCCAATAAAACTTGTCTCAAGTTATTATCTTAAGTTAGTCCCTTTATACAATATACTAATAGGGGTATCTACCTCATCTACCCTATCACAACCATCATCAACATGTCACTCTATCAATTTTATCACTCATCATCATCTTTATATCATCTTTTCACTCTATTATTTTAAACCTAACCCATGTCATTTTATAACATTTCATTTTGTTAGTTTAAAACTATCACCCACCATTATCATGTCACTCTACTAGTGTGAATGCGACACCTCATCATTCTTCTAGTTTGAACCAATCACTTGTAGATACATTGATATCAACCAACACCTATTATCATTTTAAACCAAATAGATATTATCCAAATGTAGTCAAATATAGGGTAGTTTACCCTATTATCTTCTCAGTCAAGTATACAAACACCAATCTTATAGACCTCTTTGTTCAGGGTCACACCCTATTAAAACCTTGGTCTTCATTCATGTCAGACCAATTAGTCAACCTAAAATAAAGCTTCATATATCACTCACTTATCTTATATATCAATCAACATAACGTCCCTAGACCTAGACACTCCCTACACCATCCCAAATAAGTCATAAGTCCACTTTAATCATAGTCCAAATATCTAATCCACCTAAATGTCCCCTATTATTAACATCCCTTTGGTTCCCTTAGATAGTAACTAATGTATATAGTCCAACCCCTAATAAGTCAAAGTCCCAAGTAAAGTCTAACCCTATTAGTACCTCATCAAAAAACATTTCCAATAGTATAATATTGTCCATACCCATACTTGTCAACCCATCATCCATAATCTCATCAAGTCTAAAATTATCCCAATTAAGTCAATCTTATACTGACCTTGGTCCACATTGGCAAAATTATCATCATAATCATGCTTGTTTCTAAACCTAATCAAGTTTAAGTCTTACATACAATCAAATATTATAATCCACCTAGTCCAATCCTATCATCCAAGTCATCCACAGTCAACTTGAGTAGATCATCCAAGTCTTGAGCAAGTCTAAATCAAACCAACCTTGTCAAAGGTCATTTATGACTTAATCACATTGCTTTGGATAGTCAAACCTAGGCCCCTATCTTAAAGATAAACCCCATAGCTTGGCATAGCTTATCGTCATCAAAATATCATATCAATCAAATCAAAAGTTTAGTTATCTGATGTCATAACTTGATTTTCTCAATTTGGTCCACTTGACACTTATCATACCTGTCAAATATTACATCCTATCAAACATATAACATTACCAATTCAAAATTAAAATCAAATTCAAGTAATCCAAGGCTTCCAAAATAGAATTGTATATCATGTTTGAAAAACATATCTTTGCTTATAAGGATGCACTCCTTTTAAGGCTCTTATAAATGGGTGCATACTTACCTATAGACTTCAACCCCATATAACCTAAATTACCTCATAAGCAAGAGTCTTTAGTCCTTCCCCATAAATTCAAACCACTCTTAGTCCTTGTGATATCCCATCACAATCAAACCTTCCATATATCATCCAATCCCAAGCCCCTTGTCATATCATCAAAGGGAATTTTCTCATAGTAACCCTGTCCACTCCCAATTTGTCCCCTAAGCCACATCAAATTCCCCAGATGTGCTAGATCATGGAATTACTATACCCTAACCAACTATCTAATTTTGATTCAAAATCTCCCACATCTAAACATAGCCATAGAGAGAGGAAATGTACTCCTCTCTATGTCTCTTTGGAATCCATCTACCACTAGCTAGTCACTGTAGACATATTTATCCATCGCCACATCAAGCCTTTAGATCCAAATAAACCTAAGACATCATGGTATAAATCAAACCAATATTGTCTATATCATCCTAGGTACACTTTATTAATCTATGTTGCAATTTCAAATATTATGTCTAAGATCTAATCAATCATGATGACATCAAAATTGAGAATGGACTAAATGAATCCTCATCTAAACATAAAAAATATGGGATATGCCAAGATTCACTTCTTTATCATGATCAAACTCTTCCCATTCCAAACCAAGGCCAATATAATGAACTCATCATCCACCAATTTTATAGATTCCATCCATTACACCATACTCCTCATTTCCTAAAGTCCCTCCATCCTAAATCCCCCATCACCAAACACAAAGTGAGAAGGATACTTATAGACAATGTCATCTAACAAACCCTCCTTGTGGATGCAATCCAAATAAAATCATCTAGTAGTAACATCACATCATTAACATCATTCAATCCATGTCAAAGACAACACCAGATTTAGCATTAGAATCAACATCATTATCATCTACATTAATATCTATAATAGTATAAATGATACAAAGCCACAACAATCTTGCAAAGCACAAATGGTCTACCCATCCCTTTCCCAACGCACCCTTTAAGGCATGCACTTGGAGAGATTTAAACTCAATAGGTTTTTGTAAGAGGGAAAGTGTAAGTAAGTGATAAAGTTTATAAAAATATTGTATGTATACAATGCCCACCATCCACATCTAAATTTATTTTAGATTCCATGTTAGAATTATCATTCCTTATAGATTCTTAAGATCATGTTGATATCTACCACTTTGAGGATGCCACTAATTCAAATATCAATCAGTAGAAAGGCATGTTTCTCAATTTGTGCCATGATGATGAAATGGAATTTTAAAATTCCTTGTCACTTACCAATCATTAGAGTAAATTTCATCTAGCCTCAAATGTGTATCCTACAAAGAGCATTAGTGATCCTTTCACAAATCTTGAGGAGGTTTCCTCTGACATTGGCATTGGGTTTCGTAGTGGTCTCTATGAGGATCATGTTACCCATTATCCACTCATTAAATTCACCAATCCATCCCCTCCACCTTCATACATCATTGATCCTTTCCCCCCATCATCTATCATTTAATCACAACCCTCAATGGGAATAAATAGAATCATACATCATTAGAATCCTCCCAAGGAAACATATCACATGCCAAAACTACAAGGATCTAAGATATTCTTTGGTCCATCAAGAATAATCAAAAATCTAGCTTTGATCCAAAAATAAGTCAAAGTCGAGATAAGTCAAAACATCAATGAAATCAAAAATCATATTCCCCTAGAGAGAACATCCTTGAGGCACTAAGGGACTGTCAAATTCAAAGTCTTAATCATATTCAAAGTCAAAAATCTAATTCCTCTGGTGAAACCTTTTTTAAGGAACTAGTGGGTAGTCAAAGTCAAAAATCAACAAACCAACAAATTAGCGTCAAAATTAATATGTCCAATAATCTTCCAAATATTTAGATCAAAGAAAAGAAAATTCAAAAAGTCTTGGATCCCTTAATGTATCCTATCATATGGCACAAAATGTGAATGGCACCTCTATCATATCCAACATTTTGTGTGACTGTTAGTCCTAATCCTCATTCATCCATCATACCTCCACATCCTATACACCACCATCAACTCCAATCCTTAATCCCATCCATACCATACATCATCTTATTAGGCAACATTATCTCTCGTAGGCCTACAAAGACACCTAGTTGAGATGTCTAGAGGAATCTAAATTAAGAGTCCATGAAGGTCATCATGGCATCCATGAGACTTGCATCAATAACATCCTCATGGCACATTTATCTTGAACTAATGTTGGTTGAAAATAATAAAAGTGTTAGCATCACTATATCCTACATGTCTCTAATAAATTCAGATATCATAAAAATTTCAAAAATTTAAAAGGCCAAAAATTATCAAATAATATCAAAAAAATGAAAAATATCAAAAAATGAAAAAAAAACATTTTTTCAATTATGAAAATTATTTTTCTATCACCTTGGGCAAGTACCATGTTGAAAACATATTTATAGCAACATGGTAAAATAATCTATCATCTATAGGTACCTCGATACTTGGGGGAAAAATCCACTTCCCTCCCTACAATCATATCTTAAAATCCCTTTTCAACCCCATTTGTGTCATCCCTATCTATCTTATCCATTTGTGCATTATCTATATTTACCTATCCTAAGCATTTCGTACCATCTTTACCCATCATGTTTCCCATCCTATTATGTTTGTACTTTCTTCATGTCTTGACCTTAGTAAAGGAATGGAAGATGTTTTGAGACTTATTATGGGAGAATCTTGGCATATCCTCCAAGTATCACTCGAGAAACTAAACATTTGGTTCCCACATGATGCAATCTTTGGAGATCCATAGTCCATTCCTCATCATCCCTTATCCCCTTCATGTACTACCCCAATCCTTTCATCATTCCATCCACCATCATTCTCCATCCATGTTGTTAGGCTTAGTTTTCCCTTTGCTAGTAACCCTCTATTTATATATAAATATTCTAAAAAATACTAAAAAACAAAATATCCCAAAAATCCATTAAAACATATTTTTAAAAAAAAAAAACATCCCAGTTGTCTTGTCTTATGTCCTAATCAATCTATATCCCTATCCAAAATACACATCCTAGTCCAAAACCCATTTCATAATCTAGATTGATGCCATAACCATCACTTTTCCATTAACATCCCATTTAACCTATTCAAACTTAGTCTAACTCATTTCTTATATAACAATCCCATTGGGTTTTACCATAATATTGTAATATTTTAAAAATAAAAAATAAATACACATATTCAACATATAGATTTCACCATGAGAAACCCAACTAGTGATATTTAATTAAATGTATTAATTTAGTTAAGCATATAGGTTATAGATAATCCAATTAGCTAAGGATCACTATGAACAGATAAAAAAAATTATGATCATACTACAACAATAAATACTACATATCATCATAAATGAAATAGTATAAATTTAAGCCATGACTGATACAACATTACAGCCATTGTTGTATAAGTATAATGTATAAATGTTATAGTTTTTAACAATACATAATAACATCTCAATGATAAAACATGTACAAATCTCCTCTGAGTAGATTCTCAATGACTCAAGTATCATTATATAATCTCAAGTTTAGTCTCAAGTATAGTAATCCAATTAGGAAGGAGATCATCATCTGAGCACTTTTTCACACCAACCACAGACCTTAGATCCCCCACACTATCTCCCAAACAAGGGGATGGCCCCCCCTTCATGGATGGATAGATAATGACAGTGTGGGAAACCACAGTATTAAACTAGAACTTGTGTGTTAAATATATTTAATACATAATGTGTACCATAAATAAATCTATTCTAATATGATATCACACAAATATGAAAACTATATCAACATATGAAATGATAATGTTTATCAAACATTACTTTGGCCAAAGTTTTCAATAATAAATGATCTCTAGGATTAGTCAAACTCATACACACCACTCGATCAGATTACCCCTCATCTTGCATTGATGGCACTAATTAAGCCAATAGAATCCATCCACTATTTAATTACAGTCATGAATGCAAAATTTGATAAAAATAAATAATATTATTAAAACCAATAGATTCATAATAATATTTCCCTTTAGCAAATCAAAATTATGTTAAGTACAAAAATATTACATACATTCATTTAGTCCATCAAATAAAGTGAAATGAATCCATTATTCTAGTTTATATAATAAACAAAATCCAATAACAGTCTTAAACATAGCATCTGAATATGATCACATCAAAACTGTGTTGGGTGAATATTTTATCACCAGCTAACTGATGAGCAAAATAGGTCTCTTCAACCACAGCATAGAGAGATTGGTGGGCCGAATGTGCAGTTTTACTACATCAACAAAGGACAAATCTCTCCTCTCATCAAGGGGAGGTTCCCTATAAATATGCAAGAGCTATATATATTATATATAAGTGGAAAATAACACTCAAGGGTAGGATAAACCATCCATCTCTTTTTTTTCAGAGATGTTAACAAACCAAAGGGAAATCCTGATGAAATGACAGAAGGCACTCCTCTTCTTTCAGAAGTGTTGTTCAGTAGACAAAAAGAACCTTTCAGGCGGCGACAAGTAACTGTAACAGGGTTTTGTAACACATTACGATGAAATGTAACACAAAGTCTCCACCTCAACTGCCAAAGAGTGAAATACGAAGGACAATGAGGGCACAAAGTTGTCCCAAGGTCCTTTACACAGAAATAGAATACGAAGGATGATGAGGGCACAAAGTCATCCCAAGATCCTTTACACAAGAATAAAAATAAAACACACTAAAGGCAAATATGAGGGTGCAAAGTCTCTCCACATTTGGCTTCATGACACCTTTTTTATTATTTTCACTAATTCTACTTATTCAATTAAATGGATAAAAAATGTATTAAGGAAACAGACATAAGAACAATTTCTCCAACAACCAAGTTATTCCATCACAAAGTCTAAAAAGTCACTTATTTTCTTATTCAAATAATGAAATATAATCAACAATCTGAGATCAAAGTCTCAGTAATGCCTTTCAATTTGGGCAGAGTTTTGTTTATGATAACAGAAAGAGATCCTTTAAAATAATAAGAGAGAGTCCAATATATAGTGCTCCCAAAAAGACTTGGGCACTCTATTTCACAAAAATGGCTTACAATGCATTCAATGCCTTTAATGCATTTTAAATTCTATCCATGGGCTATGCTGGAATCGAGCATCAATTTTTAATAAGGGATACTTGATGTGTTTCCTTATGTGTGCACAGTTGTTCACTCTAATCAATGCATAAAAATAGGCCACGCCATTGAATATTTACACTCTTCGATATCCACCTGATGGACTAATTTAGCTTCTAGAAACATATCCCATGCACAGATATTTTTGATCTTTCTTCATCGTTCCCCCTTTCCTGGCTGTATTTTGCCATTTTCTGTGCGATCTGAGCTCTCGAGCTATCTCTTTGGACAGTTGCTAAATTTGTTTACAGGATCTGTGCTTAAGCATGTAAGAATCAATAGTTATTTCATTGCCATAAATTTGACATCTTTGGGTCTATCATTGTTTTAAATCCAACGACTAGTTGGTTTCTTTGAATTTGATGGTTGCAGGCCTGTCATCCTCCTTAGCAATTCCTTCATGTCTTTCCTATTTACTTTTGGCAACTTTTCATTGATCTCATGGCATGTTCTATTGTGAAACAGGTGAGGACACGTGGCAGCATCCATTGAGCTTATAGAAGCACTATAGAAACATTCAAGACTCTTTTGGATCCACACAGACGTAGACACTTGTCACGCTCTACTTGACCTTAGCACCTCACCTGGGGCCCAGCACAGTCCTTACTAAAAAAAAAGAAGAAACTGTAGAAGTTGACATGTGGTGACTTCCACTAAGTTATAATAGAATACGTGGCACATTCTATAGCTTTTAAACTTATTAGAAACTGTGTCCCAAAAGATGACACTTGGCAGCTTCTACTGCAACTTTATGAGGGACACGTGGTGGCTTCCACTACACTTTGAGGTTTTATCTTTCCCAGAGGGAACTTACCCTTGGGGGTCTTGAGAAACGGTCCACTTTCCCTGGTGAGAGCCTCCCACAAGGGTACCTACCCATCGGGATCTTTCGGGCGGCCTTCGGGCTTTTATTTCCTCGACAGGTTTTTCCTTTTTCGGCAGACTTTTCCTTCAGACAAAAAGTCTGAAGGAATTCTTTCAAATAATTTATCTGAAGGAAATCTTCCTTCACTTTGCCTCTGCTTTCCATTAGGCTTTTTTTAAAGGGCTTTTATCTTTACTTCAGGCTTATTTCTTTAGACAAAATTCTGAAGGAATTCCTTCAGACATTTTGTCTGAAGGAAATGCCTTAATCATTTTGCCTTAGTCAATTTTTTGTGTTCTTTTCCCGAAAGATAACTGTGCCCTCCGCAAGGACTGTTCAAGCCTAAAAATATCCTTTACACTTTTACAATGGTCCATCTGCTTCTCGCCTACCCTCTGCAAGGGTTGTTTGTCCTTAGTTCACTTTTTTGAAGGAATTCTCTTTATCTTCTTTTGCTCGTTGCCCTCTGTAAGGGAAATTGGCTTGGTTCACTACCCTCTATAAGGGCACTCAATTTGGTTCACTGCCCTCTACAAGGGCACTTTTTCCTTTGGCTTTGGGGCAGCCCCTTGAACCTGCCGATTGAACTAACTGATTGAACCAACTTTGGTTCAACGGTTTAATCTTGCATTTGAAGCCATATTTTTGTCTAAGTCTTTTGATCGCTTTGAATTGATTGAACCCGTTGAACCTTGAAACTGTTGAACCTTGTTGGTTCAATGGTTCAATCATTTTCTTGTGTTCCACTCATTCACTTGACCACTTTGAACCAAACGACGTTGAACCAAACACTTTGAACTTGTTGAACCATGAAGTGATTGAACTTTGAACCTTGAAAAATGTGCTTAACTCTGGCTGATGATGTTGAACCTTTGAACCCATTGAACCCATTGAACTAAAATGGTTCAAGGTTCAATGGTTCAATGGTTCAAACACTGCATAGAAGCTTGCCGATGAACTCTTTTGGTTGAACCAAGGCATTGAACCAATCCTGAAAATGACTAAGTGTTGGAAACCTGTTCTTTTGATTGAAATCACCTATAGAATCCTTTGAACCTATTGAACCTATTGATTTCAAGTATGTTGAGTCCGTATAAACATATCTGTAGAGTTCATAGATTTAATCCTATAGAGTCCGTAGATTCAAGCCTACAGAGTCTGTAGAAATTTGAAAAAGCTTAAATAATGAAGTGTTTGAATGCCTAGAACAATTTTTGAGAAGGGGAGAGAGGATTTTGGTCTATTATACCAAAATAGCTCAAATGTTGTCTCAAAAATGAGTGATATTTTAGGGGACAACAGTTAGCTCCAATTGGGGAACTTTCTTCAATTAAAAACTTGGAACAGCTGAGGGGAGTAGAAACCAGAATCTCCAGTGTCTTGAAGTATGCCATTGGGCTATGGATTCATGCTACCCAAAAAGGTGGAAAAAACAAAAATAAAATCACAAAAATAGAAATAAAGACTATACAAATATACATATGTACAAGCTGATCTTATCTGATACTTAAAGAGTTGAAGAGTTTCAGATGCTGCCCATTGTAAGGCAAAGAAAAGAGCGTGCCATCTTGATATTTCAATAGGAAGTTGTTCTCACCATTAAGCTGATGGATAATAAATGGGCCTCTCCAAATAGAATCAAATTTCCCTTGCATCCCTTTTGGTTCTCTTCTCTTATCCCACAGCAGGACTTGATCTCCAACTTGGAAATCATGGTTTTTTGCCTTCTGGTCGAAGAGCTTCTTCACTAGACTTTGATGGGCAATAATTCGGTCCACCACCATAATTCTCTACTCATCCAACTTAGTCAAGCACATGATCCTCTTGTCGATGGAGCTTTCATATGTCTGATCTTCAATTTCCTTAGCCAATTTTAATGCTGGCAATTCCAAGGTGATTGGTATCTCAGCATTGATACCATAAAGAAGTTGGAAAGGAGACATACCAATTGCCCTTTTTGGTGTAATTCTATCTACTCACAAAGCATCAACCAATGCTTTATGCCATGTCCTTTGGTTCTCATCCACCAGCTTCTTGATGATAGTCATCAGGTTTTTCTTACTTGATTCAGCTTGTCCATTCCCTTATGGAAAGTAATTAGAAGAGTGGGAGAGGGTGATCCCATAGTAAAAACAGAACTGAGTAATCTCCTAGGAAGTGAAACAAGTTGCGTTGTTTATGACAATCTTGGTTGGGACCCCAAACCTAGAAATGATATTCTCCTTGAGGAAATTGCACACTACTTCTGAAGTAGCATGCTTAGTTGGGATAGCTTCCACCCACTTGGTGAAGTAGTCAGTTACTGTAAGGACATAATCATGTCCATCACTTGAAGATGGGTTTATAGCTCCAATAAAACCAATTGCCCATTGTTGGAATGGTTCCTCTATGACCACTAGCTTAAGAGGTAGAGCAGTTATCTTGAGTCTTTCAACAAACTGTTGGCATAGTTCACATTTCTTTACGCACTTGTATGCATCTTGAAAAAGAGTAGGCCAATAATACCTACCTCACAAAATCTTGTGGACAGTTACAGAAGCAAAAAAATGTCTTCCACAGGCTAGATTGTGGAAGGATTTCAAAAGTTGGCTTCGCTGCTCCTTGTCCACATAGTGAAGGAACAATCCATCAAGGCTCCTCTTGTACAGGCCATTGTCCCAAAGGACAAAATTGGCAGCTTTCAACTTGATTATCCTCCTTTCTTTGTAAGATAGGTGAGCAGGATACTCACCATAAGTAAGGAAATAAGCAATACCTGAATACCACTCATTCATGGTGGAGACAAAGAGGACTGTCAGTGTGTCTTCCACCTCTGCTTCTTCATGCTTTGTTTCTTCTGGTTTGTTATCAACAATTAATTGGCATAGGCCTTTTCTCCATACCAGCGTTGTTGGCTTGATGACTAGATCAAACTTCTAGATCTTTTCAATCCAATTGCCTCTTTTCATCCCAAAATCTTACTGAGTTAGTATGGATTTAACCATGGTATCATGAACCAAGGTAGTAGTGTGAGAATTCAAGATGTAGAAGCAGAACTACTTGACTGCCTTCACCACTTCATAATCATGCTTCTCAATGTTCGAGTACTTTAGCTCATGAACTTTGAGAGGGTAGCTCATGAAAGAAATAGGAGATTCCATATCTTCATTATTCTGTTGAACCAAAATTTTTGAAAGCGTGTGTTCAGAAGCATAACTGTATATGGTGAACTCTTTATTGTAGTCTAGACAAACTAGAATTGAGGTATGGGCAATGGCAGTCTTGATATCCACAAATGTTGACT
This sequence comes from Torreya grandis, assembly GCA_037957365.1. Classification (NCBI taxonomy): domain Eukaryota; kingdom Viridiplantae; phylum Streptophyta; class Pinopsida; order Cupressales; family Taxaceae; genus Torreya; species Torreya grandis. The sequence goes on along the minus strand of JARHVA010005443.1, from coordinate 50,200 downwards.
TGCCTTCTTTAGTCCAGCTGACGGTGGCCTTTCCCTTCATCATGTTCATAATGTGTTGAGTCTTTTCAGCAAACTTAGGGATAAACCTTTGTAATAAATTCACCTTTTTGAAGAAAGAATGAACAGTAGTCTTACTTGTAGGTAAGGTAAGCTCTTGGATAGACTTAACTCTGTCTGAGTCAATATTTATGCCTTCTTTAGACACAATGTGTCTAAGAAGTTTCCCCTCTGTTACTCTAAAAATTGACTTCTTGGGGTTCAAGGAAATGTCATTGTGGCAGCATCACTCCAGCACTTGTTACAAGTGGCGTATATGATCCGGGTGATGCTTAGAAAAGATGGTCAAGTCATCAAGATAAACTACAATGAACTTACCCATCTCATCCTTGAAATTAAGGTCCATTTATCTCTAAAAATTGGTGCCAACATTTATTAGGCCAAATGGCATTCTTTGATAAGCAAAGGTGCTCCAAGGTGTGGTGAAGGCAGTCTTGTGCTGATATGCTTCACTAACTTCAACTTGATTGTATCTTGAGAAGCCGTCTAGCATTGATAACATCTCTAAGCCAGTCACTATCTGAAGCACTTGATCCATGATGGGAAAAGGATAGTTATCCTTTAAATATGACTAATTTAGATTATTAAAATCCACATAAATGCAAAGTTTGCCATTCTTCTTCCTCACAGGGACTATGTTGGCAATCCATGTGGAATGATGGATTGGAAAAATTATCCTAGCATTCAGCATTTTCTATATCTCAGATAGAATAATACCTAATATCTTTGGATTATACTACTGAGATTTCTGCTTTTAAGGCACCGAATCATCCTTGAGAGGAATTTTATATTGAATTTTCTCAAGCTTGAGTGACTTCAGACCATCATAAGAGTATGCCAAAACATCCATGTAATGGTGAAGTAGGTCAGTAAATTTGAGTTTTTCCTCTGGAGTACAACACTTCCCAATATTCACCATCTTGGGATTTTCCTTGGTACCCAAATTTATCTGATCAAACTCCTGGGGGGAGTTTGAATCTATTTGTTACTGTTTGATGAACCTATTGTGCTTGTCAAATAGTTTCTCAAGAGAAACTAGTCCTTTAAGAATCTCATTTCCTTTTAACTATAGGAATTTTTCACCTACGTCTAAATTCATTTCAAGAGATGATTTGAGTTTATGGAACTTACTACCTTTGAAGTAAAGATGTTCAAAGCTATCTTTTCATTCCAAAAAAGTGATGATTTGGTTGTCTCTATTGAACACTTGCCAATGATTGGCATTATCAGGCACACTTGGTATAAATACCAATTTGATAGTGTACCTATTTCCTTTGAATTCTAGATGAGGAACTAAGAGTGTTTCTAAAATAGCCAGTGCATCAACTCGATCATTGAATTCTCTAGGTATGGTAGAGATGTTGAAAGCATCAAAGCTTTCAATTTGATCCCAGACTAGATTGCAGTAATGGTGTAATCTCTCATTTTTGGTTTGATACAGGTTTCTTACCTGACAAACCACCAGTTCAGCATCTCCTTTGGCATGAAGGAGTTTGATGCCTTTATCTCGAGCAGCCTTCAATTCGAGCAATAGAGATTTGTACTCAGCTATGTTGTTGGTGTTGTTAAGCTAAAACTTGTATGAAAAAGAAAAAATATCTCCTTGAGGAGATATCAACACAATTTCAGCCCCTGAGCCAATAGAAGAATTGCTGCCATTGAATTCCAAGATCTAAACATCGTCAGAAATTGATCTTTTCTTAGATTTCTCTTTGATTGGAAGGGGAAATTCTTCTATGTTTGCACTGTGCTCTCTCACATTTTTTGTTGTTCTATCTGAATCAATTTTTAGACTATCATTTTTAGAAGTTTCATCAGCTGAATCATGAGTATCCTCTGTGGTCAAGAAATAATTACCCATGTCTGAAGATTCAAACAAAATTTGAGCTTCAAGGGTTGATGTCTGAGTGACAACATATTTTGATTCTTTTTCCAAAAGTAGCCTCTGCATGATTCCTTTGATAGGGATCTTCACTTTAGATAGGTCCATGCTCAAATCACCACTAACATCCTTGTAAAAATCTTGCTCTAGAAGAATGTTGTATGAGGCTAGGACATCAGCCACCAAGACTGTCATCTTGATTCTTTTGTCTGGGAATGCTACAAATGCAAATTGAGCATCCTTGATTTGTCCCAGCATAGGTACTTGTTTTTTCTCCATGGAGAAACATCTCTCAAAGGTTTTAGTTAGCATGAGTCCAAGAGATTCTGCCACTTTGGCTAGCATGATGTTGTCAGATGCACCTGAGTCTATGATGCAATTGCTCAATTTGTAACCATTTATCAACAGGGAAACATAGAAAGGCTCTATTTTCTAGGGGTAGCTGAAGGAGTAATGACAAGATTGTTTGGGATGGACATGTTCCTTGAGGGATCATGAGTTACCTTTTTAACATCTTGTCCTGCAGGGATAGCTTTATTCTTCACACACTAAACTAACCTATTTAACTACTCGGGATTGGTTTGCAGGAATTCAAATTCAGACATTTGAATTTTGGTCTTCTTGACATGGCCGATTATGTCAAATGACTAAAATGGACTAGGAAGAGAGGATGGGAGTTCATCCTTTTGGTTTTTGGGAGGGGGAGGACTGATCTTCAAAGTTGAAGTAGAAGGTGTAGAGATGTTTGATGTACGTACCTTTTTGGCAATCACTAGGTCCTTTGGCTGGAAAGGCAGAGTGGTTCTACACTTAGCAATTAAAATTGTTGGTTGAGGTTGCTCCTCTATTTTCTCCTTATCAGCTAGTTGGGCTGACTAATTCTTAGACTGAGTGAACACAGCATATGATCTCTTATCTATTTTACCTTCACTTCTGGGTTCATCCTGGTAATTCAAGAAACCAATGTTGGAGTCACCAGTTATTTCTTCTTGGCCTTTTATAAGGATATCAACATCATTTTCTTGGTTCAATTCAGGCTGGAAAGAGAAATCAAATTTTGCTTCAAGATATCCAACTGTTGAATTGGTTAGGGGTGCTTTGATGGCAAGTTTACCCTATGGGGGAGAAACATGATTTGGCTGTCCTTGGTTTTTGGGAACATTGCCTTGGTATAACTAATTGGGGAATGTCCTTCTTGGCATATCTCTATATGAAGGAGCTGAAGATATCCCTTGTGCCATTTGCTTCCTGAGAGCTAGTAACTCATTAGCCAACTTCTACACCATTGGATCAATGGTACTTGTAGATAGATATTTAGAAGATGAAGAAGATTTACCTCTGTTAGGATCTCTCCTTATCTTTTCTGCCAAGATAAGGTCATCTTCCACCTCAGTGGAAAAATCTTGAGCTGTAACAAGGTCTATTTGGCCAGCACATCTCAGCAAAAAACTTACTTCAGGCAGCTGAGAGTTGATGAAGAAATATTTGAGATTCTCAGGTGTAGGTTGAGCAATTGCAAGAATCCTATTCCTAAGTTTGTCAAACTTGGCTATGAAATCCCTCATTGGTTCACGAGGCTCCTTAATTTGTGTGAGTTGAGCCAGTAGGGCATGTGCATCTTTTTTATGCTTGAATCTAGCTTCAAACTTGGCTTTGAGAGTGTTCCAATCAGTCACAGTCTAGGCCTGTAGATGATAGAACTAGTCTGCAGTAGCGCCTTGTAAAGTTTCTATGAAAAGCCTAACTACTACATCATCATATTCTACACCTATTACGCCAAAGGCTATGCTAAAGGCTGCAATATGTTCATCAAAATGAACCTTCTCATCACAATAGAACTTGGGGAAATTTTTTCTTGAATTGCGTGGTAGCTCATGTAGAGGTGGAGTTAAATTGATTGTGCCAAAAGAGTTACCCCAAGGACTTTGAATTTCCATTTTATGACTATGAAAAGGTGGAATAATAAATCTCAGAGGGATAAGTATTGATAAAGCTTTATTAATAGTGGAAATGGAGGCTTTGCCTGGTAATGGAGACTTAACTTTAGTAGGAGGAAAGCTCCTAGTTTGTTGGAGGTGAGATGGTTAAGGAAACATATCAAAATTACTTTGTTGTACCAACTCGAATACAGGGTCAACAATACCTTTAGCCCTTTGGCTTCACATATATTGTGGATCTACCAGATTGTAGAACAAAAATGGGAAAGAACTAGCATTGCTTCAGCTTGAAGCTTGAGTCTTCAAATTGCGCATTCTATCCCAATTAGCATGGAGGTGGATGGAGATGGTAAGGCTATAATGATAATGGGTAAGACACAGAATCGAGTCACTAGAGTCTACAATGGATAAGGGCAGGGACTGCTTCAATCTGAAACTTGAGGCTTTAGATTATACGTAATTCCCTAGCGGAGTCACCAAAAAATGTTGGGTGAATATTTTGTCACCAGCTAACTGATGAGCAAAATAGGTCTCTTCAACCACAGCATAAAGAGATTGGTCAGCCAAATGTGCAGCTTTACTACATCAACAGAGGACAAATCTCTCCTCTCATCAAGGGGAGGTTCCCTATAAATATGTAGGAGCTATATATATTATATATAAGCAGAAAATAACACTCAAGGGTAGGATAAACCATCCATCTCTTTTTTTCAAAGATGATGTTAACAAATCAAAGGGAAATTATGATGAAATGATAGAAGGCACTCCTCTTCTTTTATAAGTGTTGTTCAGCAGACAAAAGGAACCTTTCGGGTGGTGACAAGTAACTGTAACAGGGTGCAGTAACACAACAAGATGAAATGTAGCACAAAGTCTCCACCTCAACTGCCAAAGAGTAACTTACAAAGTACAATGAGGGCACAAAGTCATCCCAAGGTCCTTTACATAGAAATAGAATACGAAGGATAATGAGGGCACAAAGTCGTCCCAAGATCCTTTACACAAGAATAAAAAGAAAACACACTAAAGGCAAATATGAGGGCACGAAGTCTCTCCAAAGTTGGCTTCAGGACACCTTTCTGATTTTCACTAATTTTACTTATTCAATTAAATGGACAAAAAATGTATTAAGAAAATAGACATAAGAATAATTTCCCCAACAACCAAGCTATTCTATCACAAAGTCTGAAAAGTCACTTGTTTTCTTATTTAAATAACAAAATATAATCAACAATCTGAGCTCAAAGTCTTAGTAATGCCTTTCAATTTGGGCAGAGTTTTGTTTCTAATAATAGAGAGAGATCCTTTAAAATAATAAGAGAGAGTCTAATATATAGTGCTCTCAGAAAGACTTGGGCACTCTGTTTCATAGAAATGGCTTATGATGCATTCAATTCCTTTAATTCATTTTAAATTATGTCCATGGGCTATGCTGGAATCGAGCATCAATTTTTAATATGGGCTACTTCATGTGTTTCCTTATGTGTGCACAGTTGTTCACTCTATTCAATGCAGAAAAATAGGTTGTGCCATTGAATATTTGTGCTCTTCGATGTCCACCTGGTGGACTGCTTTACCTTCTAGAAACATATCCCATGCGTGGATATTTTTTATCTTTCTTCATCGCTCCCCCTTTCCTGTCTGTATTTTGCCCTTTTTTGTGCGATCTAAGCTCTCGAGCTATCTCTTTGGCCGGTTTTTAAATTTGTTTAAAAGGTATGTCCTTAAGCCTACAAGAATCAACAGTTATTTCATTACCATAAATTTGACGTCTTCAAGTTTGTCATTGTTTGAAAGCCAACGACTAGTTGGTTGCCCTAAATTTGATGGCTATAGGCATGTCATCCTCCTTAGCAATTCCTTTGTGTCTTTCATGTTTGCTTTTGGCCACTTTCCAATGATCTTAACAAGTGACATGTGGCACGTTCCACTATGAAATAAGCAAGGACACATGGTAGCATCCACTGAGCTTATAGAAGCACTTTAGAAACATTCGGGACTCTTTTGGATCCACACAGATGTAGACACTTGTCACGCTCTGCTTGATCTTAGCATCTCACCCAGGGCCCACCACAGTCCTTACAAAACAAAAGAAAGAAACTGTAGATGTTGGCACGTGGTGACTTTCACTGAGTTATAACGAAATACGTAGCACGTTTTATAGCTTTTAAACTTATTAGAAATTGTGTCCCAGAAGATGACACTTGGCAACTTCCACTACAACTTTATGAGGGACACATGGTGGCTTCTACTATAATTTGTAAGGGATACGTGGTGGCTTCCACTGTACCTTGAGGTTTGATCTTTTTCGAAGGGAACTTGCCCTTCAGGGTCTTGAGAAATGGTCCACTTTCTCTGGTGAGAGCCTCTTGCAAGGGTACCTACCCTTCAAGATCTTTCAGGTGGCCTTTGAGATTTTATTTCCTCGACGGGTTTTTCCTTTTTCGATGGAACCTTCCTTTGGACAAAAATTATGAAGGAAATCTTCCTTTGCTTTGCCTCTACTTTCCGTCGAGCTTTCTTTCGGTGGGCTTTTGTCTTTTCTTTGGGCTTATTTCTTCAAACAAAAGTCTGAAGGAATTTCTTCAAATATTTTGTCTGAAAGAAATGCCTTAATCATTTTACCTTAGTCAATTTTTTGCATTCTTTTCTTGAAAGAGAACTATGCCCTCCACAAGGACTGTTCAAGCCTAGAAATATCCTTCAGACTTTTACAACGGTCCATCTGCTTCCTCGCCTGCCCTCCACAAAGGATGTTTGTCCTTGATTCACTTTTCTAAAGGAATTCTCTTTGTCCACTTTTGCTCGTTGCCCTTCGCAAGGGCACTTAGTTTGGTTCATTGCCCTCCACAAGGGCACTTTTTCCTTTGGCTTTGGGGTAGCCCCTTGAACCTGCCGATTGAACCGACCGATTGAACCAACTTTGGTTCAACGATTCAATGGTTCAATCTTGCGTTTGAAGCCATCTTTTTGTCTAATTCTTTTGATCTCTTTGAACCGATTGAACCCATTGAACCTTGAACCCGTTGAACCTTGTTGGTTCAAGGTTCAATGGTTCAATAGTTCAATCATTTTCTTGTGTTCCACTCATTCACTTGACTGCTTTGAACCAAACGACGTTGAACCAAACACTTTGAACCTGTTGAACCATGAAGTGGTTAAACTTTGAACCTTGAAAAATGCACTTAACTCTAGCTGATGACATTGAACCTTTGGACCCATTGAACCTGTTGAACCAAAATGGTTCAAGGTTCAATGGTTCAATGGTTCAAACACTGCATAGAAGCTTGCCGATGAACTCTTTTGGTTAAACCAAGGCATTGAACCAATCCTGAAAATGACTAAGTGTTGGAAACTTGATATTTTGATTGAACTCGCTTATAGAAACTTTTGAACTTGTTGAACCTATTGAACCTACTGATTCCAAGCATGTTGAGTCCGTAGAAACATATCTGCAGAGTTTGGAGATTTAAGCCTGCAGAGTCCTTAGATTCAAACCTGCAGAGTCCGTAGAAATCTAAAAAATCTTGAATAATGAAGAATTTGAATGCCTAGAACAATTTTTGAGAAGGGAAGAGAGGATTTTGGTCTGTTGGACCAAAATAGTTCAAATGTTGTCTCAAAAATGAGTGATATTTTTGGGGGACAACAAACTGTTAGTTACTTATCATACTAAGTAACTTATAATGTTATTTCTCCATGAAACAATAGTATATCACAAGCTCATTTATAGTTTATAATCCACATATAAATAAATCCAGTATTGCTTTATATCTAATCGCTTAAATATAATATTTTAATGCTTACATATATAACATTAAAATATATCTCAAGTAAACTTTACACACCAAATGGTAATAATGTTTTTATGCACAATATAGATGAGTATAATATGCATATATATTCAAATGGTATAATCAGATCAGATATGTTACATAGTCCATAATCATGCATTTAGACCATATATATATATATATATATATATATATGGTCTAAATATATATATATATATATATATATATATATATATAAATCTCCAAAATGCTTTTAATACAATATAATTATTTATCACATATGTTATATTCTAAGTATACATCCACTATCCATGACTTAGAGTATTTCGTATATGTAATGTATACATCTAGTCCATAAAAAGGCCCACTAGCCCATTTTTAAAAACTAGATAAGTCTCCCTATTTATACTTGTTTAAATCAAACATATAGACTTTCATAAAATCCAAATATAGCATACAACCTGTTGGTTGAATATTTTGTCGATCAACGTACTGATAAACAAAATAGGTCTGATCAGCCAAAGTAGGAAGATTAGTCATCCAAATGTGTAGTTTTACCACATCTGAAGGGGACTCATCTCTCCTCTCATCAAGGGGAGGTTCCCTATAGGTATGTTTTATATATATATATATATATATATATATATATATATATATATATATATATATATATATATATATATATATATATATATATATATATATATATATATAAACAGAAAATAATACTCAAGGGTAGGACAAACCATCCATCTCTCATTTTTCAGAGATGATGCGTGTGGATCAAAGGAGAAACTCAAGGAAAATGACAAAAAACACTCATCTTCTTTCAGAAGTACTATTCAGCAAGCCACAAGAATACTCCAGGTAGTAACAACAAAATGTAGTAAAAGATGTAGTAACCAGCAAATCAAGATGCAACACAAAGTCTCCACCTGAATTGCTCAAGAGTAAGATACAAAGGACAATGAGGGCACAAAGTTGTCCCAAGGTCCTTTACACAGAAATGAAAAGAAAACACACTAAAGGCAATTATGGGGGCATAAAGTCTCTCCACAGTTGACTCTTCAGGACACCTTCCTGACTGTTGTCACTAATTCTGCTTGTTGAATTAAAGGAATAGAAGATATATTAAGGAAAAAGACAAAAGAACATTTTCCTCAACAACAAAGATATCACAGCACAAAGTCTAAAAAATCACTTGCTTTCTTATTCCTATAACAAAATATGATCAACAAACTGAGCTCAAAGTCTCAAAAATGCCTTTCAATTTGGGCATAGTTTCATTTTGATTGTCAAAAAGAGATCCATTTATAGTAGAAGAGAGTCCCTTATATAGCCTCTTCAAGAAGGACTCGAAAACAGTAACACATCATGTTGCATTAAAATCTGTTAAGAATATAGGCTGGAACTTAGGGGCATTTACCCATTTGATTTTATCAATGCAGAGAAACAAGTCATGCTATTGAAAGTTTGCAACTTTCAATGTCCACCTGGCGATCTGATCCTACCTTCATCGTTCCTCCTTTTCTAGTTAATTGAATCGGGTCCTGGATTCAATTTGTTGTTTTGTTCCTTCCTTGCTTTTTGTTGATCTTGGCCTTAAAGCCTGTGAATGCATTTGGGTCTGTAGATTCAAAGGATCAATGGCTATTTTATGAGCTTTAAAATTGAAGTTCGTGCACCTGTCACTATGTTTTCAACGGCTAATTCGATGTCTTGAATTTGACATCTTCAGGCACGTCATCCCTTGGTCCTTCTTCGGCTTTTCTATTTGGTACTTTCTTGGAAAGAACTTGCCCTTTTAGGCCTTAAGAAATGATCTACCTTGGGTCAAGAAGATCCCCCCGCAAAGGTATCTGCCCTTCAGGCTTCTTTATTCTGGCGGATCGCTAGATTCTTCCTTTGAATTTATCATTTTATATCTTCTCGAAGGGAAGGTGACCCTTCATCTTTAGGGAAATGTCCTTCAATTTGGCAACTAAGAGTCCCCCACAAGGGCACCTGCCCTTCGGGGTCCTTCGGCGGCCTTTTCCTTATAAGTCTTTCGCGGGCTTTCTTCGAGCTTTCTTTGCTGACAAATTCCCGCGGACAAAAAGTCCACAAACATTTCCCGCGGACAAAAAGTCCACGGAAATTTCCTATCCATTTGCCTTAGTTATTTCTTCGGGATTTTTGCCCATAGCTTCTCTGACTTCTTTCAGACTTTTTGTCCGAAGGAATTCCTTTGGACAAAAGTCTGAAGGAATTATGCCTTAGACTTTTTCGGCTGACTTAAATAAAAATCTGAAAGAATTTACCTTTTGAGGCTTCTTTGAAAATGACCCTTATGAAGGTTACTTTTGTCATCCAAGTGCCCTCCACAAGGGCACTTTGTCCTTCGAGAGGCTCTTTGAACTTTTGCATTTGAAATGCTCCTTTGAACCGTCTGAGTGAACCGCTTAGTTGAACCAAGATGTTGAACCATTTGATTGAACCAAACGTTAAACCACTCCATTGAACCAAGTCAATGAACCGCTCCATTGAACCACTTCATTAAACCAAGGCAATGAACCGCTTGGTTGAACCAAACGTTGAACCAAGCTGATGAACTAAGCTTTGAACCAAAATGGTTCAAGCCGATGAACCAATTAAATGAACCAAGCCTTTGAACCAAGCGGATGAACTGAGCATTGAACCACTTGATTGAACCTGCCTTTAAACCATTTGTTTAAACCAACCATTGAACCAAGTTTTGGTTCAACTGTTCAAACGAATCCTTGAACTGACTGATGAACCACTTGATTGAACCAAAGGATGAACCAAAGCGTTGAAACAAAGCAGATGAACCACTCAAGTGAAACAAAGCGTTGAACCGCTTGTTGAACCAAGCCATTGAACCATTCCTTTGATTGAACCCACCGTTGAACTAAAAGCATTAAACTGATTAAACTTTGAACTCATTGAACGTTTGAACCAAAGTGGTTCAATGGTTCAACGGTTCAATGGTTCAAGCCTTATTTGCTTAGATGCTTGCCGATGGAGATTTTTTATTGAACTAAGGCACTGAACCAATCCTACAGAGTTTGTAGAAACCAAGTCTATAGAAATCAACCTGTGAAGTCCTTTGAACTTGGCCTACAGAGTCTGTAGATTCAAGCCTATAGAGTCCATAGATTTAAGCCTGTAGAGTCAGTAGATTTTTAAGAAGCTTGAAAAATGAGGAATTTGAATGCCTAGGAAAAAATTTGAAAAGAGAAGAGACAATTTTGCTCTGTAAGACCAAAATAGTTCAAATGTTGTCCCAAAAATGAGTGATATTTTTGGGGGACAACAGCTAGCTCCAATTGGGGAACTTCTATCAATTGCAAAAAGAATTGAAGGGAGTAGAATCCAAAATTTTCAGTGTCTTCATGTGTACCATTGGGCTACAGATTCATGCTACCCAGAAATGAAAGGCATCAAAAAAGAAAACAAACAAAGCAAAATAGAATTAAAAACTATACAAATATACATATGTAAAGATGGAATGATTTGATACTTCAAGAATTGAAGTATTTCAGATGCTGCTTCTTGGGAGACAGTGAAAATAGTGCTCTATTTTGATAAACTAGCAAGAAGACATTTTGCCCCTAGAAACGGTGACGAGCGAATGGAGTTCTCCACCAGGGAACCAATTTTTTGCATCTTCCCCTTGGCTTTTTCTTCTTGTTTTCCTATGGTAGGATGTGGTCTTCAAACTAGAAACCATAACTCCTTGCTCTCTTGGTGAAGGATTCCTTTGCCTGATTTTGATTTGCAGCAGCATGGTCCATTACCATAATTGATTGTTCTTCTGGTTCAGTCCAACATATGATTGGATTGTCTACATCAAACTCTTGACAAATTATTAGCTTAGCATCTCCTTTGATGTGAAGGAGTTTGATTTCTTCATCTTGAGCAATCTTCAATCTGAGCAACAGAGATTCACATCCAGCTGTGTTGTTGGTGTTGTTGACTTGCAAATTACATGAAAGAAGAATATCTCCTTGAGGAGATATCAACACAGTCCTAACTCCATCTTTGGTGGAAGAATTGCTACCATTGGATTTTAGGACCGAAGCATCATCAAAAGTTGATCTCCTATCAGATTTTTCTTCATTAGAGATGGAAGATCCTTCTTTACTTGTATTGTGTCCTACCAATTCTCTTGAAGTCTTGTTTGGATCAATTCTTGGATTGTCAGCTACATGACTTTCATCTTTAGAAACATGAACATCCTATATGGTAAAGAAATAATTACCCCTACCTGAAGACTCAAATAGAATTTATGATGTAGGGGCTGATGTTTGGATGACCACGTATTTTGTCTCCTTTTCAGGGAGAATCTCTTCATCACGCCTTGGACAGGGATCCTTGCTTTAGACAGGTCCATGCTTAGTTCTCCTCCCACGTCCTTGCAAAAAATTTGTCCAAGCAAAATGCCATAGGATGCTGGGACATTAGCCACCAAGATATTCATCTTGATTCTCTTGTCTGGAAAGGCTGCCAATGCAAATTGGGCATCTTTAATTTGCCCTAGTAATGGTACTTGCTTGTTCTCCATGGAGAAACATCTCCCAAAGGTTTTGGTCAATGTGAGACCCAGAGACTCAGCTACTTTAGCAGGCATGACATTGTCAGATGCCCCAAAATCAATGATGCAATTGTTAAGCTGATTACCATTTATTAACAGGTAAACATAGAAAGGTTCTATTTTTCTAGGGGCAGCTGGAGGAGTAGTGACAAGATTATTTGGAATGGGCATGTTCTTTGGGAAATCAGGAATTATTTTCTTAACCTCTTGTCTTGCAGGGATGGTTTGGTTCTTGACACATTGGACCAACCTATCCAATTGATCAAGATTGGACTGCAAATATTCAAATTTAGACATTTATATTTTGGTCTTTTTAACATGATCAATTATGTCAAATGGCTAAATTGGACTAGGAACGGAAGAAGGTATTTCAACCTTTTGAGTTTTAGGAGGGATGGGAGGAGGGCTGGTTTGTGAAATGAGAGTAGAAGGTGAAGGTGAAATTGATGTACTTACATTTTGGGTGATCACCTGATCCTTTGACTAAAAAGGCAGAGTGGTTCCACGCTTAGTAATTGTAATTTCTGGTTGAGGTTATTCCTCTATCTTCTTTTTATCAGCTTGCTAGACTGATTGGTTCTTAGACCTGGTAAACACTGCATATGATCCATCAATAGCTTCTCTTTTGCTTTTGGGTTCATCCTGGTAGTTCAAAAAACCAATGTGAGAGTCACCAGCTGATTCTTCTTGATCCTCCATGAAGAGATTAGCATTATTTTCTTGATTCAATTCAGGCTGAAAAGAGAACTCTAATTTTGCTTCAAGATATCCCATTACTGAATTAGTTGGAGGACCTTCCAGAGCAAGTCTCCCTTGTGGGGGAGGAAGGTGATTCTGTTACCCTTGATTCCTGGTAGCATTGCCCTAATATAACTAATTTGGGAATGTCCTTCTTGGCATATCTCTGTATGAAGGAGTAGAAGACGTTCCTTGCGCCATTTGCTTTTTCAAGGCTAGCTCTTCATTTGCCAGCTTTTGCACCATTGGATCAGTGGTCCCTGTAGATATATATTCAAAAAATGATGAGGATCTATTTTTGTTTGGATCTCTTCTTATCTTTCCTGCTAAGATGAGATCATCTTCTACCTCAGTGGCCAAAAGTTGAGCTGCAGTAAGATCTATTTGACCAGATGTCTCAAAAGAAAATTGACTTCAGGTAACTGAGAATTAATGAAGAAGCATTTGAGATTCTCAACTATACGTTGAGAAATTATAGGAATTTTCTTTCTCAGTTTGTCAAATTTGGCTATGAAATCCCTCATTGGTTCATGAGGCTCTTTCTTCATCTGTGTAAGTTGAGCTAGAAGTGCATGTGCATCTTCTGCAGGTATGAATCTGGCTTCAAACTTAGCTTTGAGGGTATTCCAATCAGTTACTGATTGAGCCTATAAATGATAAAATCAATCTGTAGTAGCACCTTGTAATGTTTCTACAAATAGCATGACTGTTGCATCTTCAAATTCTACTCTGATTACTCCACAAGCTATGCTAAAGGCTGCAATGTGTTCATCAGGATGAACTTTCCCATCACCATAGAATTTGGGGAAATTCTTCCTTAAACTGCGTGGAAGCTCATGTAGAGGTGGAGTAAGATTGAGAGGACCAAAAGCATTACCCTAGGGGCCTTGAACTGCCATTGTAGGATTATGAAAAGGAGGAATAAAAAATCTCACAAGAGTAATTATTGGTAAAGCTTTATCAGCAGCAGAAGTAGATACTTTGTCTGGCAATGGAGATCTGACTTTAGTAGGAGGAAAGCTCTTGGTTCGTTGGAGACGAGATGGTGAAGGAAATAGATCAAAATCACTTTGCTATACCAACTCAAATACAGGGTCAACAATCCCTTTAGCCCTTTGGCTTTGTGTATACCTTGAATCTGCCAGATTGTGAAACAAAAATGGAAAAGAATTGACCTTGTTTCAGTTAAAGCTTGAGGCTTTAAACTGTGCATTCTTTCCTGGTTAGTGTGGAGGTAAATGGTAAGGCTATAAATGGATAATAGATATATCCCCAATGGAGTTGCCAAAAATTGTTGGTTGAATATTTTGTCGATCAGCGTACTGATAAAAAAAATAGGTCTGATCAGCCAAAATAGGAAGATTAGTCATCCAAATGTGTAGTTTTACCACATCAGAAGGGGACTAATCTCTCTTCTCATCAAGGGGAGGTTCCCTATAGGTATGTTATATATATATATATAGAAAATAATACTCAAGGGTAGGACAAACCATCCATCTCTCTTTTTTCAGAGATGATGCATGCAAATCAAAAGAGAAACTCAAGGAAATGATAGAAAGCACTCCTCTTCTTTTAGAAGTACTATTCAGCAAGCCACAAGAATACTCCAAGTAGTAACAAAAAAATGTAGCAAAAGATGTAGTAACTAGCAAATCAAGATGTAGCACAAAGTCTCCACCTGAATTGCTCAAGAGTAAGATACGAAGGACAATGAGGGCACAAAGTCGTCCCAAGGTCCTTTACACAGAAATGAAAAGAAAACACACTAAAGGCAATTTTGGGGGCATAAAGTCTCTCCACAGTTGACTCTTCAGGTTACCTTCCTGATTGTTGTCACTAATTTTGCTTGTTGAATTAAAGGAACAGAAGATATATTAAGGAAAAAGACATAAGAATAGTTTCCTCAACAACAAAGATATCATAGCACAAAGTCTAAAAAATCACTTTCTTTCTTATTCCAATAACAAAATATGATCAACAAACTGAGCTCAAAGTCTCAGAAATGCCTTTCAATTTGGGTAGAGTTTCGTTTTGATTGTCAAAAAGAGATTCGTTTACAATAGAAGAGAGTCCCTTGTATATCCTCTTCAAGAAGGACTCGGGAACAGTAACACATCATGTTGCATTGAAATTTGTTAAGAAGACAGGCTGGAACTTAGGGGCATTTACCCATTTGATTTTATCAATGCAGAGAAACAATTCATGCTATTGAAAGTTTGCAACTTTCAATGTCCACCTGGCGATCTGATCCTACCTTCATTGTTCCTCCTTTTCTAGTTAGCTGAATCGGGTCCTGGATTTAATTTGTTGTTCTGTTCCTTCCTTGCTTTCTATTGATCTTGGCCTTAAAGCCTATGAATGCATTTGGGTCTGTAGATTCAAAGGATCAATGGCTATTTTATGAGCTTTAAAATTGACGTTCGCACACTCGTCACTATGTTTTCAATGGCTAGTTCGATGTCTTGAATTTGACGTCTTCAGGCGCATCACCCCTTGGTCCTTCATCGGCTTTTTTGTTTGGCACTTTCCTGGAAAGAACTTGCCCTTTTAGGCCTTAAGAAATGATCTACCTTGGGTCGAGAAGAGCCCCCCGCAAAGGTATCTACCCTTCAGGCGATATTCAAATGACCTTCAAGCTTCTTTATTCTGGCGGGTCGCTAGATTCTTCCTTTGAATTTCTCATTTTATATCTTCCCAAAGGGAAGGTGACCCTTCAGCTTCAGGGAAATGTCCTTCAATTTGGCAGCTGAGAGTCCCCCACAAGGGCACCTGCCCTTCGGGGTCCTTCGGTGGCCTTTTCCTTATAAGTCTTTTCTGGGCTTTCTTCGAGCTTTCTCCGCAGACAAATTCCCACAGACAAAAAGTTCACGAAAATTTCCCATCCGTTTGCCTTGGTTATTTCTTCAGGCTTTCTGCCCGCAACTTCTCTAACTTCTTTTAGACTTTTTGTCTGAAGGAATTCCTTTGGACAAAAAGTCCAAAGAAATTATGCCTTAGACTTTTTCTGCTGACTTAAACAGAAATCCGAAAGAATTTACCTTTTGAGGCTTTTTTGAAAATGACCCTTCTGAAGGGTACTTTTGTCATCCAAGTGCACTCCACAAGGGCACTTTTTCCTTCAGGAGGCTCTTTGAACTTTTGCATTTGAAATGCTCCTTTGAACCGTCTGAGTGAACCGCTTGGTTGAACCAAGTTGTTGAACCGTTTGATTGAACTAAACATTGAACTGCTCCATTGAACCAAGTCAATGAACCGCTCTGTTGAACCACTTCATTGAACCAAGGCAATGAACCTCTTGGTTGAACCAAACGTTGAACCAAGCTTTGAAGCAAAATGGTTCAAGCTGATGGTTCAAGCTGATGAACCAATTGAATGAACCAAGCCTTTGAACCAAGCAGATGAACTGAGCATTAAACCACTTGATTGAACCTGCCTTTGAACCATTTGTTTGAACCAACTGTTGAACCAAGTTTTGGTTCAACAGTTCAAATGAAGCCTTGAACTGACTAACAAACCACTTGATTAAACCAAAGGATGAACCAAAGCATTGAAACAAAGCAGATGAACCACTCGAGTGAAATAATGCGTTGAACCGCTTGGTTGAACCAAGCCATTGAATCGTTCCTTTGATTGAACCTGCTGTTGAATTGAAAGCTTTGAACCAATTGAACCTTGAACTCATTGAACCTTTGAACCAAAATGGTTCAATGGTTCAACAGTTAAATGGTTCAATCCTTCTTTGCTTAGATGCTTGCCGATGGAGATTTTTGATTGAACCAAGGCACTGAACCAATCCTGTAGAGTCTTTAGAAACCAAGTCTGTAGAAATCAACCTGTGAAGTCCTTTGAACTTGGCCTGTAGAGTCCATAGATTTTCTCTTCCTGCTAAGTTCATAGATTCAAGCCTGCAGAGTCCGTAGATTTAAGCCTACAGAGTTCGTAGATTTCTGAGAAGCTTGAAAAATGAGGAATTTGAATGCTCAGGACAAATTTTGAAAAGGGAAGAGACAATTTTGGTCTTTAAGACCAAAATAGTTCAAATGTTGTCCCAAAAATGAGTGATATTTTTGGGGAACAACACAACCAACCATTTATTCTATTTAATTAAACAAAACATCCCTAGTTCAATCATTTTGAGATTTTCATATAAATAAAATGCATATGATTAAATCCATAAACAAAATCAACTAGGCCCCATCTAGGTCTTCTATTCAACATAAAATAGTCTGTATAAATTTTGTGCATTTATACATATAAATCCACATACCCAAATCCCCCATTTGATTGTATTAAACTTTTCATGGTTTAAATGATAATTCTGAATACATAGTCATATTTATTATAGGTGTAGTTCCAACATATAATGAATAAAATTAAAATTTACAATGTCTATAACAATTTTGGGTATGATCTATGCATAAAACCATAAATAAAATCCACATACAATCATTCACCTACCTATACCCAAGTTTTATAAAATAACTAAATCAACTATTCCCAAAGCCATAATGAATCAAGTATGCATGCCACTGGTTCTTATAACATAGTCAATAGTAAAAACTATTATTTGAACCTATATGTATTTGATACTAAAATCAACATAACCCAAACAAAACCATAACCCCCAATTTGCCTACACATATAACGTCAAAACATAATACATATTGTCATCTATTTAAAGCCTAAATAATTTGAAATATAGGGTTGTATATATGTTGTTCCCAAAAGTAGCTATCCTCATATTTGGAACAACCCCTACGAAACTTGTCCGTTCCACTCTAAGTTCATTGTTCGAGACAAGCTTCTCTTGATCTCAAGCATAGTCAACTAACTCCTTGAAAAGCTCACGACTTTCCCTCGTTACAACTTCTCAAGAAATATGAAAAGCATTGCAGTCTTGATGCAATTAGAACGTCAAGTTTTTGATGAAATTTTTAGGAGTTAGTGTTTTATGTTTACATGCAAGAGCGGTAAAAAAATCTGCCTTTACATGTTTTTCATTGACATGCAAGAGCGGCATTTTTTGCCGCCCTTGCATTTTGTTGAGGCTTATATGTAATGGTGGCAATTTTCACCACCCTTCCATGTTTTCATGCAAGAGCAGCAATTTTTGCCGCTCTTGCATCTTTCCTCCACCTTTCATGCAGAGGTGGCAATTTTTGCCGCCCCTACACATCTCAGTTTTCATGTGCGGCATTTATGGCCACATGAATCGAGTGGTTGGCATCGATTTTTGCCCTTATAATGTCATTTTTGCCTCATTTGAACCATTCCATCTTGTCTGCTCCTCCTCCCTGCATCTAGTCGACTGGGCTAATGAGTAGGATCATGATTTTTTTGGCTTTAAGTGTGAGATTTTGATTTTCCAGGTAGGATTTTATGATCTTCTCTTTTGTATACAAGTTTTTGTTTTATTTTTTGTTTTTCTCTTTCCTTCATGTTAAGTTTCTCTCTTTTTCTTGTTTAGGTTTTATTTCTCTTTCTCTCTCCTCCCTCTCCCACTTGAAAACCTGGAAGACCTAAAAATTCAAAACAAAAAAAATCATTGAATGGTGTAATGGTGGAAATTTTTGCCGCCACTATGCAAAACCAAACGAACCTGTGAAAGGGTGGAAAATTTTGCTGCCATTACAAATCCTTTGCATTCATGTAAGGGTGGTGATTTTTGCTGCCCTTACACAAATTTACCCCATGTGCAGAGGTGGCAGTTTTTTCCACCCCTGTATGATGATCACATGTAATGGCAGCAAAAATTGTGGCCTATGCAAAGAAACTTTCCCTTGCAGGCAAGAGTGAAAATTTTTACTGCCCATGCATGCATTTCTTCAAATTTTCCTAACTCTAGAAAATTTTGAACTTTTGTTTTTTCAAGCTCACTTTCCTTTGACTTTTTGGCCTACTTGCACCTTAGCCCTTTCAAGCATGTTTTTATGGTCATGGTCACCAACATGCAGTCTTCCCAGATTGCCCATTTTTCCCCTAATTACATGATCATGATTCTTGTTGCAGTTTCTCTCAAGGATCCTTTTTCATCAACATCTATTTGATCAAAGCCCTTCCAAATGACTGAGGTTTCTCTAAAAAAATTGAAGATGATGAAGTACAAGTATCAAGGTGTTTTTTCAATCACCCCAGTTACTTCTAATGTCGATGACATTAGGGATACAGAGATTGGTCATGTGGATATGGCTGAGTTCATAGAAAGAATCAAATCAAACAATCCCAGCCATGAAATAAAGAAGATAATCAAGAGCAATATTCATCTGGTCTCCTCTTTCCCTGTAGCCACTCACAACACTAATTTCATTCTCCAATGCACTCAGTTCTACAATAAGGATACTAGAGTTGTGTTAGACGTTGGTGGTAATGTGGTGATCAAACTGGACTCTGAATTCATCGACAAGGTGTTCATGTGCCCTCCTGCTACTGAAGTATTAAAAATTAATTTCGTTGAAGCACAAAGGGAATATGACAAAGATCTCAAAAGAGCAAATAAATTAATCAATAATAGATGGCTCAAGAATCCAAGGGTGAATTTGTCTAGATGGCCATGAAAATTTTCAAGGAGTGATTTCATAGAAGAAGTCAGTGAATTGATCACCCTTCTTAGTAGGGTAAGAGGTTTACCTTCTTCCTCACTATTTCACGAGTGGATGTACCCCTTTATTAAGATAATTCTCCAAGGAAAACAAGTTATTTTCTAGGGAGAACAAATTAGCAATGCTCTGCATGAGCAATTGATGAAAGTATCCACTACCTCCAAATTTTACATGACATCATACCTGGTGTATATTGCGGCGTCAATGAGAACCTTCCCAGGTTTAACATCAGAAGGAGACAAGAGAGTAACCTCAGTATATCAATATTACCCTCAATTGACATTGAAGGGTTCTATCCATCATTTTAGAAGGATAAATGATGTGTTCTCTATAGTATTTTTGTGTCTCTTTGATCTCCAATTAGAACAATAAAGAGTGTCAGATGAAGCCTGGATAGTTGTGAATGACTTCATGTGTATGTTCTTGCAGTTCCCTTCTTTTTCTTATCTACGAGTTGGCTTTTTCTAAGGTCATCCTTATATGCTCCCAAGATTCCCCTCAGACAAATTGGTTTTGATGGAACTATGTAGGCAAATAATCATCATACACAATAAGCAAATGGAACTCAAGAAATTTGGCTTCAGGTTCTCGATTGAAATTGGTAAGTTCTCAATATTGACCGCTAGAAAAGCTAGGGTTATGGAGACTGAAATATAACTCGTAACCATGAAGCATTTCAAAAGGAGACCAAACTTTTACTATAGAGGTGTAAAAGATATAATTATAAGGAAGACCCAGTTTCACGAGCCTATGATTGAAGATGTTTGGGTTGATTTGAGGACTGCAAAAGACATCAGGAAAATGGACTATAGTAGATTGTCTCTTGAATAGATAAAATATTTGGGACTCACTGATATCCCTAAAAATCTAGTGGATTATGGGGATTTGATCAACAATAGATATCATGCTAAACAAATCATTAATACCCCTCTTCCCCCAATCCAATGGTCTCAGAAGGAGTTGACTTCTTTGAGGAAAAGGTTCGAACTAATATTGGCAAACACCAATTATTGGTTAGCAAATAAGGGAATCACCTTAAAAGAGTTCATCACAGGATCAGAAGCTAAATTTCAAGAAAAAATAAGGAGAAAGGTAGAAAAGAGGATGAAGAATAAAAGCGATGTCCCTACTTCTGATAAGCCACATAAGCCTAGGATCGTCTTCGTGACAAAGAAGTCACAAGTTGTAGAAAAGGAACCAGGAACAACAGACATGGAGGTTAAAAAATAAAGTGTTGGAGAACCAATAGTGGATCAAATGGAGACTGATGATAGGTCCACATATCAACTAGAAAATGAAACTCTATCTCCACAAGTAGGTGTACAGCCAAATGCAGGAATTTCTTCTTCTCTACCCAACTCACCTATTGTAACTCCTTCGCCTATTTCTCCAATCAGTATTCCCTCATCTAGAGCTGCCTCTCCTTCCAAAATTATTTTTGATGACCCTCAAGGTGCTTCTAGAGATATTCTTCATTCATCATGGTCAATCCCCAATTTTTCATCTCTATCTTTTGATATTAGAGATAGTTTTGCCTTCGATCATTCAGCAGTAGGTGTAGTTTTAATTGATACTCCACCCATTGTTTCCACCACTAGTGCAGGTGCAACTCTAGTAACACCAAATATGGAGATTGATACTAATGTAAGTACTTCTACCCTCCCACCTTGGTTGTTGACTTATACACCCAAAAGGAAAAAATAGGCCATCTCCCCATATGACTTTGATTTCACTAAAATGGAGTTAGCCAAAGTCAAGACTCCAAAAAAGCCAAAAAAAATTTCAAAGATGATTGAGGATAAAGGGCACAAATTTATAGAAATAGAAAAACCTCCACAAGATGTAACTCTTGATAATTTTGATGTAAGAATTGAGTTAGGGAAAATAACTCATGAAAGCGCTAAGAGCGATATGCAGTCAACTATGGACATCTTGGTTAAGAAGTTTGACAGAGAAAGAGAGATGAAGGACCATTATAAAGCAATGGTGGAACAACTTATTACAGTAATAAGGAGAATAACTTTCACTCCAGAAATAGTAACTCTAGAGGCTATCTCCATCGACGACCCCATGATTCAAAAAGTAGAAAAGACTTATCTCAAGGGAAAAGTACTTGAAGATTACTTGGACAAACTGCATACACAAGGAATTTCCTTGCTCACAGAGTTGTCTAAAAAAATGGGTAAGATGAAGAAAGTGAGAGTAGAATTAGATGACCTTATCAATATCATTTATCAAGATATTGAAAGCATAAAAGTGTATCTTGATAAGTGGGTGGATATGAAGAAATTGAAAATAAGCACCCTAGTATCAATTGGCATCATTGTTGATAGAGACTCTTATACTGAGACAAAAGAAGCATTAATATATAAGAGTCAGGTACTTAAGGACTTGATCAGTGACCTCAAATCATCAAAAGACCTCAGTGAACAAAGTTACATCAGTTTGTTACACAAGTTAGAGGAGTTGCCTTGCAAGCTTACATTGCAAGACAACCAATTCCTTTCATCCAAAGAAATGGTTTAAGAATTCAAAGGTGTGTTTTGAAAGGAATTTGAAGATAAACCATTCTCGATGGCCTTTGTGGATAATATACTGGATAATCAGTTAACTCTAGATAATCTAAAAACCAAGTTAACTAGTCATGCAAAATCGATCACAGCAGTGAAAGATGCCATAGTCAGGGTAAAGATGATTTTCAAGAATATTGTTACTCCAGACAGTATCGAGATACAAGCAGCTATCACCATGTACGATGCTCATATAAAGAAAGATGGAGCTACAAATTGAATCAACTCTCCATTGATTTAATTTTCTTTTTTCCAAATGCACTTTTGTAACCGCTTTGGACATTTGCACATGTAATTTTGTCATGTGTAATTACATGTAAAAATATGAAAAGTCCAAAGTCAACAAAGACTTCTATCTTTGACTAGGTCATAATATTTAAGTCTTTCCTAAATCTTCAAGGCTTCTCTATATAAATAAAGAGATCCTCTTTTGTAAATATATTTTTTTGTGATCAGAAATAAAAACTCTGCTAAAATTGAGATGCCTTTTGAGACTTTGAGCTCAGATTGTAAATCATATTTTCTTGAATGAATGAGAAAGCGGGTTACATTTCAAACTTTGCATTGGAATGACTTATGTTATTTAAGTGATTTTTCTTATGTTATTTTTCCTAATAATATCTCATCTATTTGATTAAATAAGCAGAGTGTGTGGAAATTATTGAGAAGACGTTCTAAAGTTAATTATAAAGATTTTGTGTTACTATAATTACCTTTAATTTATGTTTCTTGTGTTTTGGTGAAAAGGGTGTTGGAAAGGCTTTATACTACTTTTATCCTTCATGATCTTATACTCTATTATGGTTTTCAGTTGAGACTTTGAGCTCCACTTCATTCTACAGTTTTATTAGTCCTAAATCAGTAAGAGAAGCAATGAAAGACTTTGTCCTTTCATGGGTTTTTTGTGGATCCAGTTACTACCCAAAAAGTTTTCCTACTATTTACTGAACATCATTTTTGAAAGAAGAGGATTGATTTCAATTATTACATAGGAATTTTCATTTGCCTTGTGAACATCATCTTTGAAAAAAAAGAGATGAATGGTATGATCTCACCCCTGAGTCTATTTTTAGTTTATATTAGTATGTTATAGTTTATAGGGAGCCTCCCCTTGCTGAGAGGAGATATTTATCTCATTATACTATGGTTGATATACCTATTTTGCCTTCAATTATTTGACGACAAAATATTCACCCAATAGCTTTTGGCGACTCCGTTGGGGACACAAACGCGCAATTTGAAGCCTCAAGCTTTAAATTAAAGCATTTCCAGTCTTTTTTCATTTTTCACTCTAGCAAATCCACTGTACATGCGAAGCCAAAGAGATCAAGGTATTGTTGATCCCATATTCAAGTTGGTATGATGAAATAATTTTGAAATTTCTCCTCTACCATCTCGCCTTCAGCGTACCTAAATTTTTCCTCCTACCAACATCAGATCTCCAATACTAGACTAAGCTTCTAGTCTTAGTGCTAGTAGAGTTTTGTCCATACTTACCCCACCAATATTTTTTATCCCTCCCTTTAATCATCATATCATAGCAGCCCAAGGTCCTTGGGGAAACTCTTTTGGTCCTCTCAATCTAGCCCCACCTTTACATGAACTACCTCGTAGTTTGAAAAATAATTTCTTCAAATTCTATGGTGATGGGAAAGTCCATCCTGATGAGCATATTGTTGCTTTCTACATAGCATGTGGTGTGATAGGCATGGAATATGAAGATATAGCGATGAGACTGTTTGTAGAAACTTTGCAAGGTGCTGCTGTGGATTGGTTTTATCACCTTTAGGCTCAAACTATAACTGATTGAAACACTCTCAAAGCCAAGTTTGAGGTTAGGTTCAAACTTGCTAAAGATACACATGCCTTTTTGGTTCAGCTTACGTAAATGAAGAAGGAAATCCATGAGCCTATGCGAGACTTTGTTGTTGAATTTAATAAGCTAAGGAACAGAATTCTTACAATCACTCAGCTAACACCAAAAAATCTTAAGTTCTTTTTCATCAACTCTCAACTTCCTAAAGTAAGCTTTCCATTAATGCAAGATGGTCTTATAGATCTTTTTGTAGCCCAAAATTTAGCTATCAAGGTTGAATATGATCTTATCTTGGCAAGTAAGATAAAAAAAAATTCCAATAAAAATAAATTTACCTCATTTGCTAAAAGTTCTTCCATGAGCACCACAGATCCTATGGTGCAAAAGTTGACAAATTAACTGCTAGCCTTAAAAAGGCAAATGTCGCAAGGTATGTCTGATCCCCCTTATCGAGAGATGCCAAGGACATTTTCCAATCATTCATATCAACTTATCGGTGCTAAAAATCAAAGATAATCTAACCATCTTTTTTCCACACAGGGGAATCTCGCCATCGAAGCAACACCTGTCAACTCAGTAGTCAGTTATCATGAAACTTAACGTGATCTCTCTTTTCAACCCGAGTTGGACTAAGATGATGACACTAATCTCTTTGCATAAGGAGAAGAATAATTAGTTGGCGACTCTAATATCGATTTTCTATAATACCAAGATGAAGCTAAGAAAAAAGGAGAAGTATTTGATGGATCGTATGTTGTCTTTACTAGGTCCCAAAATCAGTCAACTCAACAAGATGATAAAAGAAAGGTAGGAGAAGAACCTCAGCCAGTAGTCTCAATTACTAAATGGAGGAATTCATTGCCTTTCCAATCAGAGGACCTAGTGACTAATAAGAAAGTAAGTACCTCAAACCATCCTGTATCTTCTGCTTCTATTCCTCAGACCAGTGCCACACCCAAGAAATATTAGGATGATGTACTTCCTTTATTTCTATTTCATTCAAATTATTTGATATAATTAATCATGCTAGAAAGACCAAGATTCAAATGACCGAAGTTGAGTACTTACAAGCCAATCATGAGTAGTTTGATAGGTTGGTTGAATACATAAAAAACAAAACCGTCCCTACAGGATAAAATTTTCCAAAGACAACTCTTGATTCCTCAAAGAAAAAATCCACTCAAAATAATCTTGTCGCTACTCCTCTTGTTGCCCCTGGGAAAATAGAACCTTTCTATGTTTCCCTTCTGATAAATGGTTATAAATTGAGCAACTATATAATAGACTCTGGGGCCTCTAACAATGTTATGCCCACCAAGGTAGCAAATTCCCTTGGTCTTACCTTAACTAATACTTTTGGTAGATGCTTTTCCATGGAAAACAAGTAAGTACCACTCTTAGGTAAAATTAAAGATGCCTAATTTTCATTCGTAGTTTTTCCAGATAAAAAGATCAAAATGGCAGTCTTGGTGGCCGATGTTCCAGCTTCCTATCGCATCCTGCTCAGATGAAATTTTTGCAAGGATGTAGGTGGAGAGTTGAATATGGATCTGTATGAAGCAAGGATACCCGTTAAAGGTGTCATGAAAAAATTGCTCACTGAGAAAGAGTCAAAATATATTGTCACCCAAACATCAGACCCTAAAGCTCAAATTTTATTTGAATCATCGAGAATGGGTAACTATTTTCTAAACACCGAAGATGTTTTTAGCTCATCAAACGAAAGTTATTTAAGTGAAAATTTAGACAATTTAGATAGGAAATCAGAAGAATTGTTAGAACAAAGTTCAGATAACAAAGGATCTTCCCTTAGTAACAAAGAGAAACCTTTGAAAAAATTAAATTCCAATGATGTCTAGATTCTAGAATTTGATGGCTGTTGCTCTTCTATCGGTTCTAAAGCCAGAATTTTCTTGATATCCCCTCAAGGAGAATTTTTTCCTTATTCATTAAAGCTACAGTTCAATAATACCAACAATACCATCAAGTATGAGTCTTTGTTGCTTGGATTGAAAGTTGCTCGTGTTAAAGGTATTAAGATTCTTCATGCTCGGGGAGATGTTGAACTGGTGGTTTGTTAGGTAAGGAACCTGTACCAAACCAAAAATAAAATATTGTGACATTATCACAATCTAATATGGGATTGTATTGAAAGTTTGGATGCTTTCGATATTTTTGTTGTGTCAAGAGAATTCAATGGTTGTGCAAATTCATTGGTGGTCTCCGCAACCCTCATGATTCCCCATAAGGATTTCAAAGGGGACAAGTACACTATTGTCTAGTCTTTCAACCAAGTGTACTTGATAATACCAATCATTAGTAGGTGTTTAATGATGACAATCAAATCATTGCTTTTTTATAAAAAGATAAACAGCTTTGAGGAGCTTTATTTTGAAGGTAGCAAATCTCCACCATGGGAATCAATTCTCGAAATAAATTCAAAAATTGGTGAAGAGTTTCTTCAACTCAAAGGGAATAAAATTCCAAAAAGGTTTGGTTTCTCTTGAAAAGTTATTTGATAAGCATGATAGGTATGTTAAGCAGTAACAAATGGATTCAAGTTCCTTCAAGGAATTTGATCAAGTGAATTTGAGTACAATAGAAAATTCCAAAATGGTCAACATTAGGAATTGTTGCACTTCTGATGAAAAGCTCAAATTCATTACTCTTCTTCACCATTACATTGATGTTTTGGCATATTCTTATGATGATCTGAAGTCCCTCGGCCCTAAAGAAATTTAGCACGAAATTCCTCATAAAGTTGGTTCGTTGCCTCACAAGTAGAAACAAAGGCAATACAACCCTAAAATATCAAGTACTATCCTTTCTGAGATCTAGAAAATGTTGAATGCAAGAATTATTTTTCCAATCCATTCCACATGGATTGCTAACATAGTCCCGGTGAGAAAAAAAATGGAGAAATTTGTATCTGTGTTGATTTCAAAAACTTAAATTAATCTTCTTTGAAGAATAACTATCCCTTACCCATCATGGATCAAGTGTTGCGAATAGTGACTGGTTCAGAAATGTTATCAATGTTAGATAGTTTTTTTGGGTACAATCAAGTGGAAGTCAAAGAAACAGACCAACATAAAACCACTTTCACTACACCGTGGGGCACTTTTGCATATCACCGAATGCCTTTTGGTCTGATCAATGTCAGCGCCACATTCCAGAGAGTAATGGATCTTGCCTTCAGAGATGTAATAAGGAAGTTTATCATTATATATCCCGATGACTTGACCATTTTTTCTAAACATCGTCCTGATCACGTGCATCATTTATAATAAGTGTTGGAATTCTGTCAGCAAAATGGTATTTCTCTTAATCCTAAAAAGTCAATTTTTGGGGTTACAAAAGGTAAACTTCTTAGTCACACTATATCCCAAGAAGGCATAAAAATTGACTCAAAAAGAGTCAAATCTATCTAAAATATTACTCTTCTTGCTAGTAAGACTACAGTTCATTCTTTCTTTGGAAAGGTGAATTTTCTACAGAGATTCATTCTAAAATTCGCAAAGAAGACCCGCCACATTGTCAACATGATGAAGGGTAAAGCCACTTTTCATTGGATTGTAGAAGGCAAGTCAGTGTTTGAAGATATCAATAAAGTGATCACCCATGCCCCAATCCTAGTTTACCCAGATTATACCAAAGACTTCATAGTATACAACTATGTTTCTGAACATACACTTTCAACCATTTTGATCCAACAAAACAAAGAAGGTGTGGAATCTCCCATATCATTTATAATTTATCCTTTCAAAGCTCACGAATTGAAATATTTGAACATGGAGAAGCATGCTTATGCCATGGTCAAGTCAGTAAAGCATTTTAGATTTTATAGCTTAAATTTACATACTATCATTATGGTGCCTGATACAATAGTGAAGTCCATTCTAACTCAACAAGAGTTTGGCACTAAAAGGGGTAATTGGATTGCTAAGATTCAGGATTTTGATCTTGATATCAAACCTACCAAGCTCGTGTGGGGAAAAGGTCTCTGCCAACTGATTGTTGATAAAATGCCAAAGGAAATAGGACATGAAGGAACCAAGGTTGAAGACGTGCCTATAGTTCTCTTCGTCACCACTACTGATAAGTGGTATTCCAATATCACTCATTTTCTTACCTATGGTGAGTGTCCCACCCATCTTTCCTACAAAGAGAAATGAAATGTTAAATTGAAGGCTGTTAACTGTCTTATGGGGCAATAGTTTGTACAAAATAAGCCTTAATGGGGTGTTTCTTCATTGCATCGATAAGGTGCAATAAAGTAAAATGTTGGAGTCCTTCCATAATTTGGCTTGTGGAGGACTTTTTTTGCACCAGTGATGGCTCACAAGATTCTATGAGCTAGATACTATTGGCCTACATTGTTTCAAGATACGTACACTTAGATACGTAGGTGTGAATTGTGTCAACAGTTCATTGGGAAACTTAAATTGGCTGCATTACCCCTCAAGCCAATAGTAATTACAGAACCATTTCAATAATGGGGTATTGATTTCATTGGCAACGTGAATCCGTCTTCAAGTTTTGGACATGACTATGTTCTTACCATGACAGACTATTTTACCAAATGGGTGGAAGCCATTACAACTAAGCATGTTAATTTGGAAGTGGTATGTAATTTTCTTAAAGAAAATATCATCTCCTGATTTGAGGTCCCAACTAAGATTGTAACAGATAATGTTGTTTGTTTCTCTTCTCATGAGGTTACTGAGTTCTGCTACCATTATGAGATTATTCTTTCCCACTCCTCTGACTATTATCCACAAGAAAATGGTCAAGAAGAATCAAGCAACAAAAATCTAGTTACCATTATCTAAAAATTGGTAGATAATAATCAGATAACTTGGCATAAAGTATTGTTCGATGCTTTGTAGGCAGAAAAAATTACACCCAAGAGGGCAATAGGTATGTCACCATTTCAACTTCTGTATGGTTTGAATGCAGAGATACCAATCACCCTAGAACTACTAGCACTAAATTTGGCAAAGGCAATTGAAGATCAAACTTTTGAAAATTCTATTGACAAAAGGATCATGTGCCTAACCAAACTAGATGAGCAACAAACCATGGTAGTGGACTGGATTACTACACATTAAAATCAGGTAAAAAACTCTTCAACAAAAGAGCAAAGATTCATGATTTTCAAATTGGAGATCAAGTCTTGTTATGGGACAAGAGGAGACAATCGAAAGGAATGCACAGAAAATTTGATTCTTTGTGGAGAGGTCTATTTATCATTCATCAGGTCTATGGTGAAAATATCTTCTTGATAGCATATCTAGAGGGAACACCATTCTCACTGCCTCACAGTGGGAAACATCTGAAACACTTCAATCCTTGAATTATTAGATGAGTTCATTTGTACATTTGTATAGTCTTAAGTTATTTATTTTTGTTTAGTTTTTGTGTCTTTTTCTTTCTTAGCTTGACCCCATGGCCCAATGGCATGGATGAAGGCACTTAGAGACTAATTTTTGCTTCTGTCAATTGTTTCAAAGTTTGATCGATGAAAGTTTCCTAATAGGAGCCAACTGTTGTTCCCAAAATTAGCTACGCTCGTATTTAGAACAACCCCTATGAAACTTGTCCATTCCACTCTAAGCTCATCTTTTGAGACAAGCTTCTCTTGATCTCAAGCATAGTTGATTAACTCCTTGAAAATCTCATGACTTTCCCTCGTTATGACTTCTCAAGAAATGTGAAAATCATCGCAGTCTTGTTGCAATCAGAATGTCAAGTTTTTGATAAAAATTTTAGGAGTTAGTGTTTTACATTTATATGCAAGAGTAGCAAAAAATACTGCCCTTAACATGTTTTTCATTCATATGCAAGAGTGGCATTTTTTTCCACCCTTGCATTTTATTGAGTCTTATATGTAATGACAGCGATTTTCATCGCCCTTACATGTTTTCATGCAAGAGCGGTAATTTTTTCCACTCTTGCATCTTTTCTCCACCTTTCATGCAGAGGCAGTAATTTTTGTCTCCCCTGCACATCTCAATTTTTGCACGTGACATTTATGGCCATGCACACCGAGTGGTTGGCATTGATTTTTTCCCTTATAATGCCATTTTTACCTCATTTAAATCATTCCATCTTGTCTGCTCCTCTTCCCTGCATCTGGTCAACCGTGCTAACAAGTAGGATCACGATTTTTCTGGCTTTAAGTGTGAGATTTTGATTTTCTAGGTAGGGTTTTGTGTTCTTCTCTTTTGTTTTGCGTTCTTCTCTTTTGTTTCCAAGTTTTTGTTTTATTTTTTATTTTTCTCTTTCCTTAATGTTAGGTTTCTCTCTTTTTCTTGTTTAGGTTTTATTTTTATTTCTCTCTCCTCCCTCTCCCCCTTGAAAACCTAAAAGACCTAAAAATTCAAAAAAAATCCGTTGACTGGTGTAATGGCAGCAATTTTTGCCACCACTATGCGAAATCAAATGAACCCGTGTAAGGGTGGCAAAAATCACCGCCATTACAAATCCTTTGCATTCATGTAAGGGTGGCAATTTTTACCACCCTTACACAAATTTCCATCATGTGCAGAGGTGATAATTTTTGCCGCAACTACACGATGATCACATGTAATAGCAGCAAAAATTGCCACCTATGCACAGAAACTTTCCCTTAGATGCAAGAGCGACAATTTTTGTTGCCCATGCATGCATTTCTTTAGATTTTCCTAACTCTAGAAAATTTCAAACTTTTGTTTTTTAATCCCACTTCCCTTTGAATTTTTGGCCTGCTCGCACCGTAGCCCTTTCAAGCATATTCCTATGGTCATGGTCACCAACATGCAGTCTTCCCAGATTGCCCATTTTTCCCCTAATTACATGATCATGATTCTTGTTGCAGTTTCTCTCAAGGATCCTTCTTCATCAACATTCATTTGATGAAAACCCTTCTAGATGACTGAGGTTTCTCTAAAAAAGTTGAAGATAATGAAGTACAAGTATCAAGGTGTTTTTTCAATCACCTTAGTTACTTCTAATGTCGATGACATTAGGGATATAGATATTGGTCACATGGATATGGCTAAGTTCTTGGAAAGAAACAGATCAAGCAATCCCAGCCATGAAATGAAGAAGATAATTGAGATCAATATTCATCTGGTCTCCTCTTTCCCTATAGCTACTCACAACACTGAGTTCATTCTCCAGTGCATTCAGTTCTACAATAGGGATACTAGAGCTATGTTAGACATTGGTGGCAATGTGGTGATCAGAGTGGACTCTGAACTCATTGATAAGGTGTTCATGTGCCCTCCTACTACTGAAGTATTAAAAATTGCTTTCATTGAAGCACAAAGGGAATATGACAAATCCTGAAAGAGCAAAGAAATTAATCAATAATAGATGGCTCAAGAGTCCAAGGTTGAACTTACCTAGATGGCCATGAAACTTTCCAATGAGTGATTTCATAAAAGAAGTCGGTGACTTGATCACCCTTCTCAGAAGGTAAAGAGGTTTACCTTCTTCCTCACTATTTCATGAGTGGATGTTCCCCTTTATTAAGATAATTCTCCAAGGCAAACAAGTTATTTTTTGGAGAGAAAAAATTAGTAATACTCTGCATGAGCAATTGATGAAAGTATCCACTACCTCCAAATTCTATGTGACATCATACCTGGTGTATATTATGGCATTAATTAGAACCTTCCCAGGTTTAACATCAGAAGGAGACAGGAGAGTAACCCTAGTATATAATATTACCCTCAATTGACATTGAAAGGTTCTATCCATCATTTTAGAAGGGTAAATGATGCTTTTTTCGTAGTATTTTTGTGTCTCTTTGATCCCTAATTAGAACATTAAAGAGTGTCAAATGAAGCCTGAATAGTTGTGAATGATTTTGGGTGTATGTTCTTGTAGTTCCCTTCTTTGTCTTATCTGCGGGTTGGCTTTTTCCAAGGTCATCCTTATATGCTCCCAAGATTCCCCTCAAACAAATTAGTTTTGATGGAACTGTGTAGGCAAATAATCATCACACACAATAAGCAAATGGAACTCAAGAAATCTGGCTTCAAGTTCTCGATTGAAATTTGCAGGTTCTCAGTATTGACCACTAAAAAAGCTAGGGTTATGGAGACTGAAATGCAACTCGTAACCATGAAGTATTTTAAAAGGAGACCAAACTATGACTGTAGAGGTGTAAAGGATATAATCAGAAGGAAGACCTAGTTTCATGAGCCTATGATCGAAGATGTTTGGGTTGATTTGAGGACTGCAAAAGACATCAAAAAAATGGACTATAGTAGATTGTCTCTCAAATAGATAAAATATTTGGAACTCATTGATATCCCTAAAAATCTAGTGGTTGATGGGGATTTGATCAACAATAGATACCATGCTAAACAGATCACTAATACCCCTCTTCCCCCAATCCAATGGTCTCAGAAAGAGTTGACTTCTTTGAGGAAAAGGTTCGAACCAATATTGGCAAACACCAATGATTGGTTAGCAAATAAGAGAATCACCTTAAAAGAGTTCATCATAAGATCAGAAGCTAAATTTCAAGAAAAAATAAGGAGAAAGGCAAAAAATAAGATGAAGAATAAAATTGATGTCCCTGCTTCTAATAGGCCACATAAGCCTAGGATCATCTTTGTGACAAAGAAGTCACAAGTTGTAGAAAAGGAACCAAAAACAACAGACATGGAGGTTGAAAAACAAAGTGATAAAAAACCAATAGTGGAGCAAATGGAGACTGATGATAGGTCCACAGATCAACTAAAAAAGGAAACTCTATCTCCACAAGCAGGTGTACAGCCAGATGTGGGAATTTATTCTTTCCCATCTAACTCACTTGTTGTAACTCTTTCACCTATTTCTCCAATCAGTATTCCCTCATCTAAAGCTACCTCTCCTTCCAAAATTATTTTTGATGACCCTCAAGGTGCTTCTGGAGATGTTCTTCGTTCCTCAGGGTCAATTCCTAGTTTGTCATCTCTATCTTTTGATATCAAAGATAGTTCTGCCTTCGATCATTTAGCAGCAAGTGTAGTTTTAACTGATACTCTACCCATTGTTTCCACCACTAGTGCAGGTGCAACTCTAATAACGTCAACTACGGAGATTGATACTAATGTAAGTACTTCTACCCTCCCACCTTGGTTGTCGACTTATACACCCAAAAGGAAAAAATAGGCCATCTCCCCAGATGACTTTGATTTCACTAAAATGGTGTCAGCCAAAGTCAAGACTCCCAAAAAACCAAAAATTCTTTCAAAGATGATTGAGGATAAAGGGAAAAAAAATTGGAAATAGAAAAACCTCAACAGGATGCAATTCTTAAAAATTTTGATGTAAATGAGTACTCTATCTCTCGAATTGAGTTAGGGAAAATAATTTATGAAAATACTAAGAGCGATATGCAGTCAGCTATGGTTTTCACTCTAGAAACAGTAACTCTAGAGGTTATCTGCATCGATGACCCCATGATTCAGAAAGAAGAAAAGACTTATCTCAAGGGAAAAGTACTTGAAGAGTACTTAGACAAGCTGTATACACAAGGAATTTTCTTGCTCACAGAGTTGTCTAAAAAAATGGGTAAGATGAAGAAAGTGAGAGCAGAATTAGATGACCTTATCAATATCATTTTTCAAGATATTGAAAGCATAAAAAAGTATCTTGATAAGTGGGTGGATATGAAGAAATTGAAAATAAGCACCCTAGTATCAATTGGTTGTTAAGTTGTGCAGCTAAAATCTTCACTAATGTAAATGTGGAGGTTGCTAAGTGTCACAGTAACCGACATCAATCAGGCCAATCGACATTGGTCAAATTCAGTGTACACAATAACTGACATCGGTTATGATCAGCTGGCATCGGTCAGATAGGTAATGACGTTGGTCACCTGTGTGTTTCCAGAATTGGTCTAATTTTAGACAGATAGTTAGTTTGCATGTAAAGACTAATTTTAGTCTTGAGTCTGTGTTTCTAATTATTGTTTGTTTTGGGATCTATATAAGAGACCCATGGGGTTGTATTGTAATCGAAGGACTAAGAAGGATTAGATTCTCAACTTGAAGGCAAGAACAACAATTGGGTTCGTTGTCTCAAGGGGTGTAAGATCAGTTGATCTACAGGTAGTAAGATCAGGGAGATCTACATGGTAAGTAAGATTAGTTAGATCTGCAAGGGTGCAAGATCAAGGAGATCTACTTGGTGGACTGGCAGTAGGCAACAACAACCATTGGGTTGATTGTCACTAACTGGTGGAGGGAACAACTTTGTGTTTGAGTTGGTTGTAATTGAGAAAGAGAGAACTCTTGAGGG
The DNA here is from genome assembly GCA_037957365.1 of Torreya grandis. NCBI lineage: Eukaryota > Viridiplantae > Streptophyta > Pinopsida > Cupressales > Taxaceae > Torreya > Torreya grandis. The sequence continues at coordinate 15,932 of JARHVA010005443.1, read as the reverse complement.
AGAATTACTGTACACCCAAGAGGTGTGGGAAGAGTGTGATTTATTCATTGTATTTCCTTTTGTAAGAGTGTTTATACAGATTATATTGTTTCTCGTATCTCATATTCTATGCTATTTCTAAATTCAAGTTACATGTTACTTCTGGTTTAATTCTGTGTTTAGTTTATTATACAAAGGTAATCAATTATACTCTTTGGAGAGGATCCTAATAGCTGGTATCAGAGCTGTGTGTACTAGATCCTGACAAGTGGTATCAGAGCTTGGTTTAGATCAGGTTAGTGTTTGTTGATTACAAGTCACTCTCAGGGGTTTTTGATTGAGTAGGAGTAAAGCAATGACAGAAGAAAGTACACTAAGAATGGAGAAATTCAATGGCAAGAATTATCAATTATGGAGGATGTAGATAGAAGATTATTTGTATCAGAAAGATTTGTATTTATCGTTGGATGGGGTTGCATGCAAGCCCACATATATGCAAGATGAAGAATGGAATGTTCTTGATAGAAAGGCTCTGGGATCTATAAAGTTGAGCCTAGCACGTCTGTGATTTCTAACTTATCACAGGCAAAGACAATGGTAGAGTTAATAGAATCTTTGGCAAATTTATATGAAAAACTCTCAGCTTCGAATAAGGTATTTCTTATGAAGCAATTATTTAATTTGCAAATGTAGGAAGGTGGATCGGTATATAGTCATCTTAGTGATTTCCATGGATTAGTAAATCAGTTAATTTCAATCAATATAGATTTTGATAATAAAATTAAGGCTCTCATAATCTTATGCTCTTTACCTGAAAGTTGGAATAGTTTGGTAATGGCAGTTAGTAATACTGTGTTTGCTTCAAATATCTTGAAAGTTGATGATGTTGTTACTGTAATCTTGAATGAAGAAATTCATAGGAAAAGCATAGGGGAATCAGCAGGTAATGCTTTAAGTGTTGAAAGCAGGGGAAAGCAAAGAGAGAAGAGCAAGCAAGGGAAATCAAGGTCAAAGATAGATAGAAGATCCAAATTCAAAAATGGAGGTATAACCTGTTGGAATTGTGGAAAGAAAGGGCATGTAAAGAAAGATTGTTGGTTGAAAAAAGATCAGCATGAAGGAAATAAAGAAGCAAATGATGTAGGTATTGTTGCACGGGATGTTCTTATATGTTCCTTGGATAAAGTAGAATCTTGGGTTTTAGATTCTGGTGCCTCTTTCCATGCAACCCCAAATAGAGAATTTTTTCATGATTATGTCCATGGCAACTTTGGAAAAAATTATTTAGGGGATGGTGAGCCTTGTCAGATGGTTGGCAAAGGGGAAGTGCAGCTGAAATTGCAGAATGGCAACACATGGGTGTTGAAGGATGTCATGCATGTCCCAGTCCTGAAGCAAAATTTGATTTCTGTAGGAAAGTTGGGTGATGAGGGTTGCACAGTAACTCTCACAGTGGAATCTTGGAAAGTTTTCAAGGGTGCACTTGTTTTAGCAAGAGGTAAGAAAGTAGGTACACTTTATCTATCTACTTATATTATTGATTCTCATTATGTTTTATCTACTTCAAATGTAGATGCAAAGATGTGGCTCTGTAGGCTTGGTCACATGAGTGAGAAGGGAATGCATGTTCTTAAGTCAAATGTTAAGAACTGGAAAGCCTTGGTTTTCAAGGAGAAGATGATGGACAAAGATCAGCTCAAGAGGCTGAATAATTATGAGGAGGGTAGTGTTGATTTGGACAAGGTTATGATCCAAAATGAGCTCACGGGTAAAAATCATCACTCACAAGAAAACACAGTTCTCAATGTCGGTCAGGTGAGAATCGACGTCGAACAGGCAAGAACTGATGATGGTCCAGTGGAGACCAAATTCGGTGATGTCGGGCAGGTGGAAATCGACGTCGGTCAGGTAAGAACCGACGTCGATCAGGTTGGTCACATGGAACCGACATCGGTCACGTGTAGACTGAGAGATGACTAAGATCGATCACTGTTAGAATGAAATTTGGGCAGACAGCAAGCTGTCAATGAGTCTCAAACACCCATGAGGAGGTCTAAAAGGGTAAGTAAGCCTCAAATTCATTATTCCCCTTCTTTATACTACTTGTTGCTCACTGATGGTCGAGAACCAGGCAGTTTTGAATCAGCAATGTAGGTAGAATCTAGGAAACAGTGGGAGCATGGCATGAATGAGGAAATTGATTCCTTGGAAGAGAACCAAACATGGGATTTGGTAGAGTTGCCAGCCAAAAAGAAAGCACTGAAAGACGAATGGATTTACAAGTTAAAGAAAGGAGAGAATGGACAGGTGAGACAGAAGGCCAAGTTAAATGGTCTTGAGCAAGCTCTAGGACGGTGGTATTTGAGGTTTGATAGGTTTATGACAGAGCACGGCTTTAGTCAATGTCAATGTGACCATTGTGTTTATTTTACCAGGTTGGATAATAGTAGCTACATTATCTTGTTACTGTATGTAGTGTATATGTTTGTTGCAAAGTCACACATGCAGGGAATTACTGAGCTAAAGGTAAAAGTAGCTCAAACATGTGTCAGAAAGGATTTAGGATTAGCAAATAAAATTCTTGGCATGAGTATTTCTAAAGACAGGGAAAATCATAGGTTGATTTTCTCTCAAGAGGATTATGTGAATAAGGTAGTGGAGAGGTTTGATATGCAGGATGTAAAATCGGTAAGCACACTTATGGTTGGACAATTCAAGTTGAGCTATGAATAGTGTCCTGAATCACATGATGAGGTTGAGTACATGGTATGTACTAGATCTGAATTTGTCCAAGCAGTGGGAGTTGTCAGCAAGTTTATGGCCAATCCAAGAAAGGAGCACTAGAAAGCAGTTTAGTGGATTCTCAGGTATCTAAGAGGGACCATCAGTAGGTATTTATGCTATGCAGGGTTAATAATTTCTCTACATGGGTATGTATATTTAGATATGGCAGGTGACTTGGATGATAGGAGAAGCACCACAGGATATGTGTTCACTGTTGGTGTAACGGTGGTTAGCTAGATTTTAGAGTTGCAGAAGGTTGTTGCAGTCACGGTGGCTAGCAAGGAAAAGATCCATACAGATAGGAACCCTACAGGTATGTTAAAAAAGCCAGGAACAAAGGAGAATTTGAATCTTCATTCAACTTTTGTTAGTCTTCAAGATTGAACTTGAAGATGGATACAAGCCAAAAATAAATTAGAGGATATACAAGTACAGGTACAGGTGTAGCTATTTATCTCCAAGTGCGAGATTGTTAAGTTGTGGAGCTAAAAGCTTCACTGATGCAAATGTGGAGGTTGCTGAGTGTCATAGTAACCAACGTCGGTCAGGCCAATCGACATCAGTCAGATTCAATGTACACAGTAACCGACATCAGTTATGGTCAGCCGGCATCAATCAGACAAGAACCGGCATCGGTCACCTGTGTGTTTCCAGAACTGGTCTAATTTTAGATGGACAGTTAGTTTGCATGTAAAGACTAATTTTAGTCTTGAGTCTGCGTTTCTAATTATTGTTTGTTTTGGGATCTATTTAAGAGACCCATGGGGTTGTATTGTAATCGAAGGACTAAGAAGGATTAGATCCTCAACTTGAAGGCAAGAACAACAATTGGGTTGGTTGTCTCAAGGGGTGTAAGATTAGTTGATCTGCAAGTAGCAAGATTAGGGAGATCTACATGGTAAGTAAGATCAGTTAGATCTGCAAGGGTGCAAGATCAAGGAGATCTACTTGGTGGACTAGCAGTAGGCAACAACAACCATTGGGTCGATTGTCACTGACTGGTGGAGGGAACAACTCTGTGTTTGAGTTGGTTGTAATTGAGAGAGAGAGAACTCTTGAGGGAGAATTACTGTACACCCAAGAGGTGTGGGAAGAGTGTGATTTATTCATTGTATTTCCTTCTGAAAGAGTGTTAATACAGATTATATTATTTCTCGTATCTCATATTCTGTGTTATTTCTAAATTCTAGTTACATGTTACTTCTGGTTTAATTTTGTGTTTAGTTGCTTATACAAAGGTAATCAATTGTAATCTTTGGAGAGGATCCTGACAGTTGGTATCAGAGCTATGTGTTCTAGATCCTGACATTGGCATCATTGTTGATAGAGACTCTTATACTGATACAAAAGAAGCATTGATATATAGGAGTCAGGTGCTTAAGGAGTTGATCAACGACCTCGAATCATCAAAAGACCTCAGTGAATAAAGTGACATTAGTTTGTTACACAAGTTAGAGGAGTTGCCTTGCAAGCTTACATCGCAAGACAACCAATTCCTTTCAGTCAAAGAAATGGTTTAGGAATTCAAAGGTATGTTCTGAAAGGAATTTGAAGATAAACCATTCTCAATGGTCTCTGTGGATAATATACTAGATAATTAGTTAACTCTGAATAATCTAAAAACTAGGTTAACTAGTCATGCAAAATTGGTCACAGCAGTGAAAGATGTTATAGTCAGGGTGAAGATGATTTTCAAGAATATTGTTACTCCAAACAGTATCAAGATACAAGCAGCTATCACCATGTACAATGCTCATATAAAGAAATATGGAGCTACAAATTGAATCAACTCTCCATTGATTTAATTTCTTTTTTTCCAAATGCACTTTTGTAATCGCTTTGGACATTTGCACATGTACTTTTGTCATGTGTAATTACATGTAAAAATATGGAAAGTCCAAAGTCAACAAAGACTTCTACTAGGTCAGAATATTTAAATATTTTCTAAATCTTCAAGGCTTCTCTATATAAATAAAGAGAGCCTCTTTTGTAAATATATCTTTTTGTGATCAAAAGCAAAAACTCTGCTAAAATTGAGATGCCTTTTGAGACTTTGAGCTCAGATTGTAAATCATATTTTCTTGAATGAATGAGAAAGTGGGTTACATTTCAAACTTTGCGTTGGAATGACTTGTGTTATTTAATAAATTTTTCTTATGTCATTTTTCCTAATAATATCTCATCTATTTGATTAAATAGGCAGAGTGTGTGAAAATTATCAGGAAGATGTTCTGAAGTTAATTATTAATATTTTGTGTTGCTATAATTACCTTTAGTTTATGTTTTTTGTGTTTTGGTGAAAAAGGTATTAGAAAGGCTTTGTACTACTTTTATCCTTTGTGATATTATACTCTGTTGTGGTTTTCGATGGAGACTTTGAGCTCTACTTCATTCTATAGTTTTATTAGTCCTAAATCAGTAAGAGAAACAACAAAAGACTTTGTGCTTTCGTGGATTTCTTGTGGATCCAGTTACTACTCGGGAAGTTTTCCTACTATTTACTGAACATCATTTCTGAAAGAAGAGGATTGCTTTTAGTTATTACATAGGAATTTTTCTTTGCCTTGTGAACATCATCTCTGAAAAAAGAGAGTTGAATGGTATGATCTCACCCCTGAGTCTATTTTTAGTTTATATTAGTATGTTATAGTTTATAGGGAGCCTCCCTTTGCTGAGAGGAGAGATTTATCTCATTATACTGTGGTTGATATACCCATTTTTCCTTCAGTTAGTTGATGACAAAATATTCACCCAACAATATATAAATGTATATGTACACAATCACCCCTTAAAGCCTTATGAATCAAGTTCAGTAATACATACATATATATGTATGTATGTATGTATGTTATCATATATATACTTATATGATGTGTGTGTGCGTGTGTGTGTATGTATTCATAGACCCATTTTGTATAATGGATTTCATATTTTATACCTAAAATCCAAACAGGTGTATACACTATCAAACCCATAAATTGTCCAAAGTTTTAATTCATATCTCAAATACCCAAAATGAATATATACAACTGATTTGAACAATTTAGCTCGAGCCACAAATATATACCCATCAAGAATAGCTCCCTATTTATGAACAAAGTTTTTCAAACTGAGAGAGAGTTTAAGACAAGATTTCATAGAAGCCTACATAGTCATGGAAATTATATGGCTTTACCCAAAACCATTAGATTACCTTGAGTCAAATGCAGGGTTCTATGGAGGTCGAGTCTTTAACAAGGCTCCACATATAACCCATTAATTTTTAGATTCATACAAAAGAAAACCAGTAACCCAAAAGTAGTTTGAAAACCCATTCATTATTTTACATAGGAATTGAATTACAAAATTTACTTGTGAATGCCAAAGAAGATGTATGTATTCCTTTCTATTTCCTTCAAATTATCACCTTCTTATCTTTCTACAACTCTCTCCTCTATGCCATTTACCATCCCATCCACAGCCCCCAATGAATTCTTTTTATTCTTTTTTTTTGTCTTGTTCTCCACCATTAATGGTTACTTTAACTGACTGTATAAATACATGCAAAAATTGCAAAACAAATTTACATGGTTTGTCACCATGCATTGCATATTAAACTCCATTATTTTCTCCAAAATGATGCTTAACTCAAAGTCAATGGATGATTAGAAACCCTATTTATCTTGAGACTTCTAAATAATTCCATAATAATCATTTTATATTCCTATAAAATTTGCATGTCATTGACTTAACAAATAATAATCTACTTCCACAAATTGACTAACCAAACCATAAGTCACATAGTCCCCAAGCTTATTCCATGCCAAGACTATCAACTAGTCGATATCTAATGCATTCTTATACAACTATTATCAACCAAATCAAATAGAATAATGATTATATTTCATGACAATACTCTAAGGTATTATAAGACAATAGTTCCCTGTTACTATGCTATCCACTAACATACATAGTAAATACAATGATTTACTAAATTCATTTAACAATTGAAAACAATGTACTCATGATTTACTCATATATATATATATATATATATATATATATCAAAACTTGGGTCAAAATTAATCAAATACAAAGGTATTAAAACAATGTTATTTATATCTTTCAACATATAGATTTAACATATATTTAATAATAATCTTTAATTATTATTATTTAAACCTTATAAATCAAATACAATAACAAAATTTGTTAAAACATCATATCGTTATACTATGCATCCATACTTAACAAGGCAGTAAGGTAAGTAAAACATAACTAAATTCACTCATTCAGTCAAATGATTTCATTATATAAGATAAACTAGTATGATCACAAAACTAGTGAAATCATTCAAACAAACAACACCATCATCATCAGCAATCAAGATTATACCAGAAAGCATATTAACAATCACCTAAAAGAAAAGTACACAAAATATGATATGCTATCTATATCAAACAATTAATTATGAAACATGATATATTAAGTGGTGTGTGCAAGGGTTTATGGATTCATTCTTGTCATCCCCTAACGTCTACATCTAAACTACTCTCTTTGATGATGCTCTCCCTCTATCATACTCTAGGGGAAAAATTTGTCATGCATCTACCTCACAACAATAAAGGTAGTTAGACCAGACATTTTTATATCCATAAAAATATGTTGTATAAACATGATCATAATGTAAAGAATATAAAAGTACTACTAAATCATAACAACTAATCATGTAAATTAAGCAACATAAATTATACCATAATCAGTATATGTCATTAAGCTTAATTAAATATTAGTTAATCTAGAGATCAACCATAATAATCTATGGATCAAATAGGTTATTCATCTTAGATAAAAAGTGGGATGTGACATCCTTCCCCCATAAAGCTGGTCATCACCTCAATGAAATTTATTCAAACACAAGTTATGAATTAAAAATGTTATTCAACAAAAATTAATATAATATGTTGTAAAAAATCAAGCAAACAAATGTGGAAACAACCTGTAAAACTCATCATAGTCCTTCTAAGTGGCATTATCCTCAGAATATTGGTCCCAAAAGACCTTTCAATATGACATTTATTTATTACACAAATGAATTTTGTGAGTGTCAATTATTATGATTGGTTTTACCATGACCACCCTGAAGTCTAGACCCTGTAAAGTGTTCCAATCCAACACATGTGAAGGATTGACAATATACTTTTTTAGATAAGACACATGGAAGAAATTACGTAAAATAGATAGAGCTAGTGGAAATGCAATCCTATACGCTATAGGGTTGACTACTTCTAAAACCTTGAAGGGTCTCACATATATCGATGAAAGTTTCATTGACTTCCTAAATTAATCCAAGCTTTTATGAGGCTTAACCCATACAAACACTTCAACAAAAAATTGACTATCTATTTTTTTCAGCTCAGTATAACTTTTATGTCTATCATTAGCCTCATCCAACCTATACATAATTGTCTTGACTTGCTCTTCCATTTTCAAAAGCATCTCAGGTTTAAAGACTACCCTATCTTCTAACCTATCTCAATTTATTAGTGTTCTACACCTCCTTCTGTATATTGCCTCAAACAGAGCCATCTTCGATGTTGATTATTATGATTTATTGTAAGCAAACTCAACCAATAGAAGGTACTCCTTCCACTTATATTACTGATCCATGCAATACATATGAAGTAGATCTTTTAAAATCTGGGTAACTTGTTATGTTTGTCCATCAATTTGTGGGTGATATGCAGTGCTAAAGTTTAACTGAGTACCCAACACTAAATCTAGAGTCAACCAAAACCTAAAAGTCATTCTTGAATCTCAATCCAAAATTATCTTCTCTAAACAACCATGCAATCAATACACTTCATGAATATTTTTTCAAGCATAGGTACATCATCTGTCAAATTGCATGGTATGAAGTGAGTTATCTTGGTTAGTATGTCAACTACTACCAAGATCATATCATGTATGTTTTGTGATAACGAAAAACCTTAGTCAAATTCTATACTGATCATTCACCATTTCCATTATGGTATGTCATTTAGATATATAAATATAACTGGATACACATGTTTAGCTTTCACATGCTAGCATTCCAAATAACGAGACTTAAAATCTGTTACATCTCTCTTAATTTATTTCTAAAAATAGAGTGGTCTAAGCTTAGCCATGAGTTTGGTTACTCCTGGATGTCCTAAAAATGGGGCATTGTGTAATTATTTTAGCACTGTGCTCCTTGAATTTTTTGTATCAGGTATATACATCCAACCATTATACTACAAAATTTCATCATTCTCTATCCTAAAATATTTATACTTAGGATTATGAGCATTCTCAGATAATGCTTTCCTAACCTAATCATAGAATTCATCTCTTGGTGAGAATTTGATCACTTGATCCCTGAAAGTACTCTTGATAGTAACCATGGTTGCTATGTACCTCCTATGGCTTAGAGCATTAGCTACTCTATTCTCTTTGCCTTTGATATAGTTAATATCAAAATCATAATTAGAAAATAATAACCATCATCTTTGATGAGCATTCAAATTTGGTTAGGTAAAAATGTACTTGAGTCCCAAGTTATCAATCTTGAGTTCAAATAGTTTTCCCAATAGATATTGCCTCCAAACTTTTAATGCATGCACAATTGCCACAAGTTCTAGGTCATGATGGGCATAATTCACCTCATATAGCTTTGGTTTCTTTGACTTATAGGCCACCACTAAACCATCTTACATAAGAACTCCTACAAGTCCATCCCTAGATGTATCGATGATCACTAATAATTGATTATTAGGATCGAGAACTCTTAGCATTAGTGTTGAAGTAAGCCTCTTTTTTAGTTTTTGAAAGGATGCCTCACACTTATCTAATCAGATGAAACTCTAATTCTTTTGTTTAAGAGAGGTAATTGCCTTTGATATTTTATATAAATTTAGAATGAATTTCTTGTAATATCCCAATAATCTCATGAAACTTATTACCTTATGCACATTCTTTGGTGATGGCCACTCCATTATGGCTCTTATCTTTGCTAGATCTATTGAAATACCATCCACAAATATAATGTGTCCTAGATACTGCACTTTCTTTTGTAAAAATGCATACTCGTATAAGTTACCATATAATCTATGCTTCCACAAATGTTGCAAAACCAATTTCAGATATTTTAAGTGTTCTTCCTTGTCCTTAGAATAAAGGAGGATGTCATCTAGAACAACCAACACAAAATGATCTAGGTAATCTTTGAAAACACTATTCATAATATTCATAAATGCTACTAGAGCATTAGTCAATCCAAATGGTAACACTATGAAATCCTAGTGCCCATATCAAGTCTTGAACATTGTTTTTGGATTATCCTCTTCACAAATCCTCAAGTAATGATACCCTACTCTAAGATCAATCTTATAGAAGACTATTACCCCTCGCATTTGATCAAAAATATCATCAATGCATGGCAACAAATATTTTTTATTGATTGTTTATTTATTTAACATCTTGTAGTCTATACATAAGTGAAGAGTGTCATCCTTCTTGATGAAGACAATTGAATCACCCCATGGTGATACACTTGATCAAATTAGACCTTTCAACAACTCTTGAATTTGTGCCTTTAACTCAACTAATTTAATGGTTTTCATTCTATATGGCACCTTAAACTATAATTCCAATCCAAATATGATATCAATCAAGAAATCAATCTCACACTTACATGTAAATCTCGATAATTCTTATAGAAACATGTTGGAAGTTTCTCAAAAAAAGATAATCTTTGATACATGGTTCCTTAGATTCTTCCATCTCATTTATCTTAATGATAAATGCATGACATCCCTTATTTTGAGCTCTCTTGATTTGAATTGCATAAATACACCTTAGCCTCAACTCCCTTCTCTCACCCCAAAGTTGTGTCTAATTTTCAAAATCATCTTGACACTCAACCTTCTTTAGAAAATAGTCAACCTTGTCTTTATGCTTCATAATCCAATTGATTCCTAGGATCACATCATATGATCCCAATGGTGTTGCATAAATATATACTACTATAGTGAATTTAAGCAATATAATCTTTGCTTTGACTAGACACTTGTCAACTTTGACCTTTGATTCATTCCCATATTATACCGTCCATGTATTTTCTATTTATCTAGCCTTTATAGATAGTTTACTAATCATTCTAGGAGCAATAAAACATTACGTAGCTTCTATATCAATAAAATATAAAGTAGATGGTCAAACAAAACACTTAATAGTTATATGGGTGAGGCTTGATACTCAACCTATCGATTGTCAATAGTTGCATGAATCTGTTGCTAAAACATACCTTGCTGAGAAGCTAAACCCTTATTCTTCAATCTATCTTACAGACAATCTTGAGAAAAATGGTCACCTCCAAATATGAATCAACATCCAACTGGGCCTTTTTCTCAGTTTTTTGGTTTCCCTTGAAACCACCCTTAAAATTGTTACTAGGTTTCTTATCCCTAGAACCACTATTGAACTTGGCATTTTGATTCTTGAACTAACCATTAGAATCTCCATTCCTCTACTTCTGTTGGTGTTTTAGTATTTTGATTTTAATTATAAAACATGATATATTAAGTTTTTATATCATTTTCTATCATCTCCCAACATCTCCATCTAAACCACCCTCTCTGATGATGCTCTCCCTCCATCACACTCTAAGGGAAGAATATGTTTTGCATCCACCTCACAACAATGAAGGTAGTTATCCTGAGCATCATTATATCTATAAAATAATGTTGTATAAACATGATCACAATGTATAGAATATAAAAATACTAATAACTCATAGCAACTAATAATATAAATTAAGCAACACAAACTATCCCATAATCAACATATGTCATTAAGCTTAATCAAATATTAGTTAATCCAGTAATCAATCATAATAATCCATAGATCAAATAGATTATTTAGTTTAGAGATAAATCAAGATGTGACATCCAATCACTCATCACAGTCTAATTAACTTGTTCAGTGTTCAAATCATAGTCACCCTTTTTGTCATTATCCACCCATAAAAAACTTTAGCAAATCTCATCTAATTATATAATTAATCTTGTCTTATCAATTAAAAATTTGGTCAAAACCCATCAAATTATGATCCTTAAGCTCCTTATCTAATTAAAAAATAAGTCAAAGTTAGGGTTACAGTACCCCACCCCATCTTAATAAAACTATCCTCCTTACTTAAGTCAAACTTGCTCAAGCACACCTTGTCCAAATTTCATTACCCATCACATTTCAAGTCAAAAATGTGATCAACGTAGGCTTATTAGTCCCTTTTCTAACCTGTCATCCAATCATCCCTTAATTTTAACCTTATTATCACATTGAATCATAACTTGACTAATCATCTCGTAGGCCTTTCATCAAGAAACTAGACAACACATTGATCACATGTAGATACGTGTGTTCTATAGTGATGACTGATTTATTTGAATGTATTTGATCATGTATATATTTGTCTCTAATCATCTATGCTTCTCTATTTATTTGCATCTATGTATTTGATTAGGCATTTTAAGAATATCTGTCTGCATCTTTTATATTATCATTTTGTCTTTTATCATCTCTGTATAATATCATATGGTAAACATGTCATCTTGGTTTCTTATACCAATGCTGCATTACACCATGTTTAATTATACACTTTATTTTTTATCTTTGTGCTTTTTGTGTCAGTCCAACATGAACTTTAGTAAAACATCACCATGGTCATAAACATACTATAGTGCATAATGCCTAGTGTTAAGGATTGTTTGGACTAGGATGATCAATGACTTATTGCAGCAATGAAGAATGGATGGATGTTTGAACATAATAGAAAATTATATCCTCTCATCAATCACTTATCCAATAGTCTAATTTGATCATGTCTATAACATCTAAAATACAATATCTAATCATTTCTCCAACACATATATCATTTGTCTCATCGTCAACATCCTAAATCAATTATCAATCAAATCATCAAATTAAACATCTAAGCCCAATCATCTATCTAATAAATAACATCTCTAACAATCTATCATCAGCATCCTCTAATCTATCTTGTACTCTCTCATTATTCTTCCCTCTTAGAGAGAATTACATCAGCTTAGGGTCTCTTAAGACCATGTAGGTAATGCTCAATCACATGGGGTGTTTGAGATTAGCTCGACTACAATCATATCATTTGATATGATTCTCTATCATTTTTAATCTCTCATATTTCACAATCATCCCATATACTATCCACTCTTCTACCCAATCTAGTTTATCTTATCAAATTCTTCCTCATCATGATCCCTCATCATCAATTATTACATCATTCAAATCCTTGAGCTACACTATCAATCAATCATCATTTAATCAATCATCTAATTTGATACTCACAGCTCTCCCAGGAATGTGTCCTTGCCTGGGATTTGTCAAAATATTATGGCTCTCCTTGTTTTCAAAGTTTACAATTTCTTCCCTCAATTTATACACATTGAATGCCATAACTTTATCATCTCTCTCTCCCTCGCATGCATCTGTGTTATGGGCATCTTCAATATCATCAATAACTTAGCTCATTGATTGACAACTTTATAGTATAACCATCACTATCATTCTCATCATTGTATATATTACATCCCTTTCATCTATTCCTAATCTATTCTTTTGTCCATTGCCTCATTCTTCCTCTTAGAGAGAACTACATTAGCCTGAGGTATTTTGAGACTATGTAGACAGTGATCGATCACTTCAAAATGTTCGAGGATAGATCAATTGCACTAAATAATTCTTCCCTTTGTTCACTTGATCATATCCTTTCTCAATCATGATCTCATCATCACTTGACATATGATTTGAGCTACACTAATCAAATTTTGATCAATATTATCAAATCATTATCTTATTTTGAATACAACTCTCCCTAGCATGTGTCCTTGCTTGGGATACATTGAAATCTTGTGCTCAATCATCCAATATAAGTTTGTATCTCTCCTTTCCATGTGTCCTTACTTGGGATATGTCTAAATATCATAGTCTTTTATCATCATCCCATTACAGCTTATTCCCATTTGCGGCATGTCTAAATCCATGACACCATCATTTTTCTCCCTCGCATATGTCTTTACCTAGGATATCATCAATTTATATCTCATTTCTTTTTCAATACCATCCTTCATCCCTCATCTTCACAACATCCCAACCCTCTTTCGTTTATCCACACATCCTACCCTATGTTTTATCTTTTGAGTGGCCATTCATCGCATCCCTCCCTGAATGTCCCCTTGATGGGGCATCATCTATCCAAATGTACTAAAATTCATCCATGACCGTCTTTCTTTTTGAGAGACCATTACTCTTATAATTTCAATGTCCTTTCAAAGAGGGGCAAAATGTATACATGTAAAAATTCTCACTTCATTATCATCACTAATTCTACCATTAGTCAACCCTAATTATCACATCATAATCCCTATTTCATCCTAATATCATATTATTAATGCATCCTAATATTCCATATATTTATTCATATCGCATACTAACTTTTTTCCTCATTCCATGTCAATTAATCATCTATTATCATCTTCTTATCACTCTATTTAATCACTAATCAGGTCCTCCAATATTTGTGAATTTAAAATTCACCCCACTTACCCCTATCTACCTACTACTAGATTATCCTACAATCCTAGTAACTAACCTCCATCTAATTATCATTTATCAACACCTAATTATCATTAGACACCTCTAATGAAATCTAGAGTCTTCTACTCTCTAGAAGCCTCGACCATCCTCCACACTCTCTAGAGAATTATTCTCTAAAGCCTTCTAAGGAATTTTTTATTCCTTGGAAATTACTCATCCTCTCTTATATAAACAACCCATTCTCCATGAAATATAAATCTATAATCTTGAAGAGAGATCATGTCAAATTAGTCTCTTGTCAAATAAATCATCCAATCCATGTCAACATGTTGTCCAAGTTTTGAGCCACAAGCAATCCAACATCTTATATCAAGCATTAACTCATTAATTTAGGGCACATCATTCTCATTTGGAGGTACATTGATTTGCATGATTAAGGTATAATTGCATATTCCAATTGTTATTGTGTTATTCTTTATTCTTGCCTTTCATAATCTTGAGTTTAGTTATTTTTTGGAATTGATTTATAGCCATTGGTTTATTACTTGAATTTCAAATTGTGATTCCAAATTTCACTTATTACAATTCATTAATATGTAAATATAAAAAAATAAACATAATTAAAGAACTGAATTAAAATTTTACAAGCTAAGGTTTCAGTTTGTGGAAGGATTGTGCAGTCATGTCATTGTGGTTAGTGGTGGGACTAACCAATCCCCACCTTCAGGTTGGGGATGGATTCCACCATCCCACCTTCATTGAGGGTATGAGGGTCAGCTTTATTGTCCCCCTCCCTTTAACACAGTCTATGAGGAGGGATACAGGATCATTGGCCTTTGGCTAACCCCTCCATCCCCAAACACATTTTTTTAAATTATTTTATTTATTAAAATATGTTGATTACGTTTATTTTTTATATATTTTTTTTTAATATTAGTAATTTATATATATTTAATATATCTCATTTTTATAATCAAGATATATATACACTAATTTTTATTTTTTGCACAAAATATATATTTATAATTTTTAGGCTTTATTTATTTTCAATGATGAGTATTATAATAAAGATATATATATATATATATATATATATATATATTATATATATATATATATATATATATATATATATATATATATATATATATATATATATATATATATAATTCCAAAGAACATTATATGTAATATTATTTTATTTATTTTGTATCATTATATGTATATAAGGTTTATTTGTTTAATGTGCATATGAAAACATACAAACATAGGTATTTATCAAGGACCTAAAAATTACTAATAATGCTTTAAGGCTACTAATTCATTTGTAACCTTATGTTTTTAGTCCCAATTTTTAACATTCAAAATAGAGGCAACCAAAAATGATGAAACAAAAATATTTGTTTGCAAACATAAGGAAAGGGAGGGAAAAAATTCTTGATTCCATTATATACCATTTTTATATTCCAACATAGAAAGATTATATTTTGATAAGATGTTAAATTCCAATAACTTTCATCAAATAAAGAAGAGAGAGA